>OX393551.1:59514172-59926672 GCA_947650365.1 Chamaelirium japonicum | reverse complement strand
TCTCTCTCCCTCTCCCTCTCTCTCGTGAGCGGCAGCGGCAGCCCCGTCCCCGACCTCGGTAGCAGCAGCCCCGTCCCCGACCTCCCGCTCCAGCTGCCCCCTCCGGCACCGGCACCGGCACCGGATCCGGCCGGGGGACGGCGCGCAGCCGGGCCGGAGGCTGTTCGGCTCCGGTGCCGGGGGACGACGCGCAGGGGTCGGGGGCCAGGTGCCGGGGTCGGAGGCGGGCGCAGGGCCAGGGGCGCCAGAGGTCAGGGACGGGCGCAGCTGCCAGGGACGCCGGAGGCCGGGGGCCTGAGACCGGCGCAGGGGTCGGGGGCCGGGGGCCGGGCCGGAGGCGGGCGCAGCTGCCAGGGATTGCCGGAGGGGACCAGGGGCGCCGGAGGGGACCGGGGTCGGACGGGACCGGGGCCGGAGATGGGCGCAGGGCCGGGGGCCGAGCCGCAGGGCCGGGGGTCGGGTGCCGGGCCGGAGGGCTCCGGGCGTGCCGGAGGGGATCGGGGCCGGAGACGGGAGGGGTCGGGGACGAGCTTCAGCGAAGGAGAGAGAGAGAGAGAGAGAGAGGGCAGTTGTTGGGTGTTTTTTTTTTTATAAACGGACGGTAGGTGATCAAGATCGGAGGGCTGTGAGCTGACAGCCCAAATGCCCAAATGGGCTGTCAGCTCATACCCCGTATTCTCTCTCTCTCTCTCTCTCTCTCTATATATATATATATATATATATATATATATATATATATATATATATATAGGGGGCGGGGAGCCTGCACCCGAGGTGCAGCAACAACGCTGCACCTCGGCCTTGTTTTACCTACCTAGAAGTTTTGGAATTGGATGAAATTTGGTGAGGGTGTTGTCTAGGGTAAGATGATCATCCTCACAAATTTTCATCAAATTCCAAAACTTCTAGGGGGGTCAAATGGTCGAAGCAAAATCTACAGATTTTAACGGTGACTGCGGACGGCTGATTTTGCTTCGACCATTTGACCCCCCTAGAAGTTTTGGAATTTGATGAAAATTTGTGAGGATGATCATCTTACCCTAGACAACACCCTCACCAAATTTCATCCAATTCCAAAACTTCTAGGTAGGTAAAACCAGACCAAGGTGCAGCGTTGTTGCTGCACCTCGGGTGCAGGCTCCCCGCCCCCATATATATATATATATATATATATATATATATATATATATATATATATATATATATATATATATATATATATATATATATATATATATATATATATATATATATATATATATAAGAGGGGAATGTTACAATGAGTTGTGAGCTACCAGTTTTGAAAGTGAGCTGCGGGTATTTTGACCCCCCTAGGAGTTTTGGAATTTAATGAAAGTTGGTGAGGGTGTTGTCTAGGGTAAAATGATCATCCTCACTAATTTTCATCAAATTCCAAAAGTTCTAGGGGGGTCAAATGGTCGACGCAAAATCTGACGTCTGAAGTCACCGTTAAAATTTACAGATTTGGCTTCGACCATCTGACTCCCCCTAGAAGTTTTGGAATTTGATGAAAATTGGTGAGAATGATCATCTTACCCGAAACAACTCCCACACCAAATTTTATCAAATTCCAAAACTTCTAGGGGGTTCAAAATACCCATAGCTCATTTTCTCCTACCGCAGCTTACAGCTCAACGTAACAGCCCTCTCTCTCTCTCTCTCTCTCTCTCTCTCTCTCTCTCTCTCTCTATATATATATATATATATATATATATATATATATATATATATATATATATATATATATATATATATATATATATGGTGCATCGGATTAACGTGCGGCCAATTCTATGGTGGGCACGTGGAGTTTTTTTTTTTTTTTTATTTGAGGGTGATTATCTATCATTTGATAAGCCACATGTCAAAAATCAACTCATTCTAAGACCTCTAGGTGGATCAAATGTGCTCGATTTTATTCACAGTTAAAATGAACGCTCAATAAAGCCGAGTGCATTTGATGCACCTAGAGGTTTAAGGATGAGTAGATTTTTGACCTGTGGCTTATCAAAGGATAGGTGATCACCCTAAAAAAAAAACCCTCAACGTACGGTCAATTAAATTGGCCGCATGTTAATCCGCGAACTATATATATATATATATATATATATATATATATATATATATATATATATATATATATATATATATATATATATATATATATATATATATATATATATATATATATATATATATATATATATATATATATATATATATATAGGGCGCGGGGATGCTGGACCTGAGGTGCAGCAAGAACGCTGCACCTCGGCCTTGTTTGACCCCCCTAGAGGTTTTGGAATTGGATGAAATTTGGTGAGGGTGTTGTCTAGGGTAAGATGATCATCCTCACAAATTTTCATCAAATTCCAAAACTTGTAGGGGGGTCAAATGGTCGAAGCAAAATCTGCAAAATCTGTAGGTGACTGCAGATTTTGCAAAATCTGCGATTTTGCTTCGACCATTTGAGGCCCCTACAAGTTTTGGAATTTGATGAAAATTTGTGAGGATGATCATCTTACCCTAGACAACACCCTCACCAAATTTCATCCAATTCCAAAACCTCTAGGGGGGTCAAACAAGGCCGAGGTGCAGCGTTCTTGCTGCACCTCAGGTCCAGCATCCCCGCCCCCATATATATATATATATATATATATATATATATATATATATATATATATATATATATATATATATATATATATATATATATATATATGTTACGAAGAGAGGGGGAGAGAGAATAGGATTGGGGAGAAAAGCTCCTTGTATTATCTCATTGATCTCAATTACATTACATAAGACTACCTCTCTTTATATAGAGAGAGTACGCATACCATTATATTACCACAACCGAGGTGGGACTAATATAATACTAACACACTACATATAATACCCTCTATCAAACTGATGTAAGGTATAAACTGACATCAGTTTGCTTAATAAAAGGAAGGAAAAAGAAAGAAAAAGAAAAAAAAACATCAAATAACCCTTTTTTATGCTGTAAAGTAAAGATAGTGCCAGGACGACCTGCAAGCAAGTCGTCCTGGAAACCCGATTGACCTGCAAGCAGGACAACCGGGGGAACCCGGCCAACCTGTAAGCAGGTCAACCGGGAGAATTGGTAATGATCACTAAGGATCGGAGCGGAGGAAGCCGATGGTGATGGAAGCCGACAATAAAGGAGGCCGAAAGGAGAGAGAGAGAGCGGCTAAGAAAAGATGTGAATGCATGAGACCTCATAAGAGGCAAGCACCCGGCCGAAGCAAGTACTTGACACCTCTTAGAAGATCTCAATCATCACAGACAAAGAAGAAGGAGAAGATGAAGAGTCGTAGCTCTGATAGGGTCACAAGACCAAGAAAAGCCGGCGCAAGAATGACCAGAACGAGAGTGGATCTAAAAGCCGGCACAAGACAAGTGTGACTGGAACAAGAAAGGATCCAAAAAGCCGGCACAAAACAAGTGTGACCGGAACTAGAGAGGATCAAAAAAGCCGGCACAAGACAAATGTGACCGGAACGAGAAAGGATCCAAAAAGCCGACACAAAACAAGTGTGACCGGAACTAGAGAGGATCAAAAAGCCGGCACAAGACAAATATGACAGGAACGAGAAAGGATCCAAAAGCCGGCACAAAATAAGTGTGACCGGAACTAGAGAGGATCTAAAAGCCGGCACAAGACAAGTATGACCGGAACGAGAAAGGATCCAAAAGCCGGCACAAAACAAGTGTGACCGGAACTAAAGAGGATCTAAAAGCCGGCACAAGACAAGTGTGACCGGAACGAGAGAGGATCTAAAAGGGTGCAAGGCAGATCGGTAGGGCGCAGAGCGCAAAAATACCAAGGCGCAAGGGCACAGAGCGAGGCGGGCTGACAAAGCTCAAGGTGCAGCGGACAGCGGGCGCGGGACGCCAAGGCGGCCGGATCAAACGGCTTAGGGCTCTGGCAGCCAGCAAGATTAATGGGTGCGGGCTGGAGCCAAAGGAGGAGCGGTAGCTCGAGCGCAGGGCCACAGAGAGAACGCAACAGATCAGAGCGCAAGGCGAAAATGCGAAGAGCCGGCCAGGTACGAAAGGGCCAGATCGGGTGGCGAGATGGTATG
Source organism: Chamaelirium japonicum (assembly GCA_947650365.1). Lineage (NCBI taxonomy): Eukaryota > Viridiplantae > Streptophyta > Magnoliopsida > Liliales > Melanthiaceae > Chamaelirium > Chamaelirium japonicum. Next base: position 59,922,542 of record OX393551.1, on the reverse strand, counting down.
AGCACAGGATCCGGGCAGCACAAAGGACCAAGTGAAAGAGGGTCGGATCGGGTGCAGAGGGCCGTGTCGGGTCGGATGTAGCATAGGTGAAGCGTAAAGCACAGTCATCCGATGCAAATCGGATGGCTGTGATCACTTATAAAGAGAAGAAAATAAAAGTGGGGATGTTCGGATAACGCATGGATGGCTGTGATCAAACTAGAGAGAGAAGGAGGATAAAATAGAGGGTGTAGGACCGGCATGGACGACTGTGATTTGGTTTCAAAGGGGATCCGGATGAGAGAGAGACGTGAGATAAGATAGAGTCGGCTACGAGAGAATGTATGGACGGTTGTGATCAAAGCAAAAAAATAAAATAAAATAAAATAAAGGAAACAGAGATATAAAGAAAGAGAGAGAGAGAGAACAGATAAGGAAAGAGAGAAAAAAAATTAAGAGAGAGACGAGAGAGAAATCCGGGCGGCGCAGTGAGCTGCGGGATCGACGGGCGCAGGGCAACGGCAGGCCAGTGCGGTGGAGGTGCAGGGCCGGTGCGGGCAGATCCGGCCGGCGGGTCTTCAGGCGCAGGGCCTGCGGGTCTTCAAGCGCAGGCGCAGCGAGGCGCAGGGCCGGCGGGTCTTCAAGCGGGCCGGCGGGCCAGCGAGCGCGGCAGCTCCGGAGGCTCGGAGCGGCGTAGAGGCGGAGGCACCAGAGGCTAGGGGCGGCGCCGGATCGCACGCAGGGGAGGAAGCAACCAGAGGAGACATCGACTGCGCAGGCAGCGGCCAGAGCTCGCGTAGGTGGACGGTCGGACGACGAGCGTGGGGCTTGGATGGCGAGGCACCGACATCGGGCCGGACCAGCTTGGACGGCGGGCGCTTCGGGCCATGAGCTCGAGGCCGACGGCAGCGGTCGCACAGGCGGCCGATGACGAAGGGGGGTCCGACCCTCCCCCTTCGTGGGTTCCTGTACGTGCGCGCGACGAGGGGGGGCCGGAGGTGAGCCCGGAGCTCGGAGGTGGCAAGGCAGATCCGAGCGGGGGCGGTGGGCCGGCGGGGACGATCGGACCTGGATCGGGCTCCGGTGCAGGCGGACGGTGGGCTCCGGTGCCGGTGCAAGGCATCAGGTGACCGGCGCCAGGCAGCAGGTGGCTGGTGCAATGAAGGCGCAGGGCCGGGCCGGAGACGGGTGCAGGGCCGGGCCGGGTGCCGGTGCGGGGTTGAGAACACGACGGACGAGCGTCGCACCGGGCCGGAGCAACAGCACGAGACTGAAGGCAGATTCGGCGGTAGAGAGACGGGAAAAAAAAAACAACAATTTTTTTATTTTTCCCGGCCTCCTCGATGTCGTCGACGACGACCGAGGAGGCCGAGGCCGGAGAGGAGAGCGTCGAACCCTAGGCCAAGAGGGTTGGCTCTGATACCATGTTACGAAGAGAGGGGGAGAGAGAATAGGATTGGGGAGAAAAGCTCCTTGTATTATCTCATTGATCTCAATTACATTACATAAGACTATCTCTCTTTATATAGAGAGAGTACGCACACCATTATGTTACCACAACCGAGGTGGGACTAATATAATACTAACACACTACATCTAATTTTATATATATATATATATATATATATATATATATATATATATATATATATATATATATATATATATATATATATATATATATATATATATATATATATATATATATATATATATATATATACACACACACACACACACACACACAATGAGTTTGGTTCCCGGATTAGGTCGGTCTACCGAAGCCCCAATCCGGAGCCTATCCGTATTTAATCGGATCCACAAAATTTAGAACCAAACCAACCCATTTAGTCAAAATAGCCAAACCAACCCGGTTCATTTAGGTCGGGTTGGTTCGGTTCTCTATTTTACCCGACCCTAGTTGCACCCCTACCACTCACCCATATTCCTTCTCTCTCTTTTTTTCCCCATTCAGTATTCGAATTTTTCTTTTTGAATTTTTCTTGAAACATCAGGTTTTAAGTACTAATTGGGAAACTGCGGGGGTGGTGAGCAAAGAAGCGAAGTGGTGTTCAAATGTGGGAGTCCGATGGTGGGTTGTAAGAAATAAAGTGAAAGAAAAATAAAAAACACGCTTTGGACGCACGTGCTTTGCTCTGTCATCTGAGATTCTCTGCGCTGGATCAATGTGTCTACGAAGAACAGCCAAATTTTAAGACAAAGATATCCTTTATTGTACTTCAAATTTAAGTTTTATACCACTCCTTTTTAAAACTAAACCCAACTTAAATCCTAAGACATATGGCCAAGCGATGAACCCTAAATCTAAAAATTATAAATCTAATCCTAAACTAAACCCCTCCAGCGGTCGCAAGCAAGCAGCTGCAACTCTCGCTCTGAGTATCCATACCGAGAGTCAAACAGGGAACCTCTTCAACATGGGAGACAGAGGAAAGTGCCACCAGACCAAGTGGCCATGGGTAATTCTGGAATTTATGCTAAATAACTCTTATGTTCGCTTTTGAGACATATTATGCCCCAAAACGGGGTGGAAAGTTTGGGGGATAGGTGAGCCCAAAAATTATATTTGAGTACAATGTTTGACTGAAATTCTTATCACCGTCATCATTTTTTTTTCCAAGGCAGTCTAGTTCTAAAGTTAACGCATAGTTTTTTCTAGGGGCAATCTCCTTTTAAAGAAATCCCTCATTTCCTTTTTCTTCCTTCTTTGTTGTGCTCGTGTAGACAAATATTCGTTGCAGCCTCTACCACCTTCTTCCACCTCCTCGTTCTTCCGTCTCCTTCCCTTACACTTCCTCCTCTTTCCTCCTGAAAATAGTGACGCTCGGTCATTGCAACCCGAGTGTTCCTTCAATACATTCGACCTTCAGTGGTCGAACGTATTGTAAATGCATTCAGCCTTCAGTGCGAATATACAGAAGTGCACTCGACCTGGAATGGCCAAGAGGAGGAGGAGGGATGAAGGAAGGAGAATGAGAAGGCAATGGTGGGTTGCATAGGGTTAGTGCGCAGAAGAGACAGGACGTGACCAACACATAAGCGATGATGGAGATGGTAGTCATGGGTTGCTCTTAACAAAAGACATGAAGCACACCTGGGACATTTAGGGTATTTGTTAACTCTTAATTTAGGGCTACCTGAGGTAATTTATGGGCTTTAAGTAGAATTTTTTGTTATTGATTTGTGGATGAATGTTGATGAAGTTACCTACAACAAGGTTCGAAATTATAGGCGAGTTCAGTATTTGATTAGCGGACGAACGATGATGACTAGAGAAAAGAGAGGGGTTTGATTTACAATTGTATTCAACATATTGCAGCTTTTTCAATACCCGATTTACCTAAATTCAAATTTAAGATGATGCTAACATTGTTGCAAGTTGATCATATCAACATGTAATTTATTACTTTGGATGGTTTTTAGCTCAAGATCCCCTAGCGCTCTTCCTGAAATGATAACAAAATCAAGGGGGAATTATCAAGAAGCCCATCTTAGGATATGGTTTTGAGCTGCATGTTGGAAAATTCCAATGGTAGAGGCTCACAACAGAAGCGATTTTTCGGTCGAAAGATCGTTTATGTTGCACGTTACACGATTAAAACTTTCGTTGAAACCAACCTACATGTGCGTACGTATGTGTGTACATGAATCGAACACACTAACAACAATCTAGTGATCGAAATGTCTAGCATACATGCAATTCATATGCTACATTAGATCTACGTGTTAGAGTATTGCATACCATTCATTTGGATCTTTTAACTTCGAAGAATTGTCTTCTTTGTTGATAAAGACAAAAAATAGTCAGTGAAAAAGCTGACGGTTTGCGGAAAAATGATGCCTTCTTGTTTACCCTGTCTCACACGATGCACAACACGTCACTCCCAGATCTCTGAGTGCCTCCGAAGAACAACCATTCTCCTTTTACGAAACTCCACGCCAGGAAGATGAAGTCGCAAATAAGGGAGACGAGAGAGACTTAAGAGAATGAGAGAAGGAGAGGAGAGAGAGAGGGTTTGGGTATAACATAGGTGATCGGCCCCTCTCTCCCTTTACTCTTTTATATGGCCAGCCCTAACTAGGATAAGCACTTCTAGAAGATAGGGCCGGCCCCCCTTTTCTCTCCCCTTATCTCTCTATCTCCAAATATCTAGGAGTGATTTTGACCAAGTCAAAATATCCCTTTTTATCCCTATGACCGGCCCCTAAATAGAAGGAAACTAACTCCTACATACTAAGGGCCGGCCTTGACTTGGTCTCCAACACCTAGGGCCACCCCCCTTAGTGCAAAGTGACGTATGATGTGACCAAAACACCCTTATGTCACTAGTTGGTCGTCTCTTGTGTACGTGACCTTGCAAGACACACACAAGTGAAGTGTACTAGTGATTTGAGTATTCACCAGAGTGTCTGTAGGGTGCCCCTAGTAAAGTCAACTAGTCAACTTGCAATATGTCCCGGTGCATCGTACCTATGTAGCGAAGTCCACTTATAACAATAGATAATTACATGCGTATTTGTACTAACCTAAGGTTCCCCATCAACACCATGTAGCTATACATCTATCATGCACTAGTACAAAGCATACACGAAACATAGGTTTGGACTTCTCACTTCCTCTAACTATGTCATGTGTTTCAAGGAGATGACTCAAGGACCGTACATAATGTAGATAAGGAGGGACCTTCAGGGACTAGGGTTCATGGCTTCCAATATGAACTCGATCGATATACTATCCGAGTGTACTATCGATTCTCTGAGTATGAGTTAACCTGTATAGCCACCCAGAGTACAATGCATGTTGTACTCTAATTCTATTAGACTTATTATGTTCTCCCATATACCTCTGCTCTCCGCTTAGTAGAGGCAAACATGCTGCTCTTCCACTAAGTTCCATGACACAACTCGAGCGGTAGAGAATACCGTAAGACTCAAGTGCTCATTTGACTCAGTTCTATCCAGGTTGACCATATATGTCATACCCCTGATTATCCCGTCGAGTAACCAAACCAGGTCAATAGTCCAACTGTTGACCACCTAATCTGGGTTTGATATGATTCAAGTCAAACTAAGAAACACATCTCCCATTAGGGGTATGATTGACCTGTAGGAGTGGCACACTGATGCGATACCAGCCATGTAATCCAGTACACCATGGTTTTGGATTACGTAACTGAACCCTCACACATTGGTGTACCAAAGTACCATACAACTGGTTCACCTATCCATTATGATTCCTCGGGGTTTAGGACCTTTTTATCCTAAGTAAAAAACACGACCTAGTATATCGGTGTCTACTCACCGATCTGTGCACTGTGTTAGTTTCGTTCGGCTATAAACACTGTGCCTGGTGATGATCATGGTAAAGACACTCATGCACTATCATTGTTAACAAATTATTATGATAAGTTAACCAACCTAATCATAGCTGCGAACTGATTTAGATTAAATGAGACCAATCCACTTAGTCTTCAATTGAGTGGACTACCATATAACCGTGACTCTCTGTTTTAATAAGAACATATAACAAAGTTACGTACCAATATGCATCTCATATAATAACATTCATCGTTTATTAATAGATCAAAAACCAGAATTTTATAAGCTCATAACAAACCAATTCTAACAATCTCCCACTTGGTCTAGTGAAGCAAAATAGTTTTGACTCTCATCGCATCCATATGTCGCTTGAATGCCTTAGTAGGTATCACCTTTAAAAAAGGACCAGCAACATTATCTGTAGATGCAATATGTGTCACCGCTATTCGTTCTTATTTTTGAAATTGTTGAATCAAGTAGAATTTACGCTCGATGTACTTACCCTTCTAGTTGTGCCTTAGCTCTTTGGTTTGTGCTCCCACCCCACTATTATCACAATAAAGTACATTAGGTAACTAGGCTTCTGGTATGCACCCCAAGTCCATAAGGAATTTTTTAAGCCATACCGCCTCTTTAACTGCCTCGCACACTACAATGTACTCAGCCTCTGTTGTAGAGTCGACGATGTGATTTTGCTTCATACTCTGGCAACTAACCGCTACTCCTTCCAGCATAAACATAAATCATGAAGTTAATTTTTTGGATTTCAAGTCTGATATAAAGTCAGAGTCTGTATATCCAATTGTTGTTAGTTCCTGTGTAGTGTAAACTAACCCATAGTACCTCATCCTACGAAGATACTTGAGTATACACTTTACAGCTGTCTAATGAGCTGGACTCGGATTCGACTGAAACCGACCTATTATGCTAACTGCGAAATAGATGTTTAGCCTTGTATAATGCATAATATATATTAGGCAACCTACTACCGAAGCATAAGATACCTTCTGTATTTCTGCTCTCGCCTTAGGCGTCTTAGGATCTTGATCCTTAGATAGTATCATGCCATGTCTGAATGGCATGAAACCCTTCATGGAGTTTTGCATGTCAAATATGGTCATAATCTTATCTAGATACGTGGCCTGTAACAGCGAGATAATCATGTTTTGGTGATCTCATATTACCTTGATCTCTAAAACATAACTCGTTTTACATAGGTCTTTCATATCAAACTCTGTTAATAACCAAACCTTTACTGTTGATAATATTTCTATATCATTTCCAATGAGCAAAATATCGTCTACGTAAAGTATAGTTTTATCACTCCTCTTATACACAAAGATTTATCCTTATTTTGTGTAAATTCATATAACTAGACAACCTGATCAAAATGGATGTTTCAACTTCTAGATATTTGCTTTAGTCCATAAATGGACTTCTGTAGCTTGCAAACTAGCTCTTAAACCTTTGACTCAAAACCTAGAGGTTGTATCATATATATGTCTTCTTCCAAATCCTCATTGAAGAATGCTGTCTTGACATTCATTTGCCAGATCTCATAGTTGTAATGGGTTGCAAAGGATAGAAGGATCCGAATAGACTTAAGCATAGCTACCGGCAAGAAGATTTCGTTAAAGTCAATTCATTCTCTTTGGGTATAACCCTTGGCAACTAATCTAGTTTTATAAGTCTCAATGGAACCATCCGATCCTTTCTTCTTCTTATATACCTACTTACACCCAATGCATTTAATATTGGATGATGGTGTAACAAGAGTCCAGACAGCGTTATAGGATATTGGTATAATTTCTATCTCCATGGTCTTTTGCCAGTTAGAACTGTCAGAAGCTCCTATATTGATATAATTTTTATCTCCATGGTCTTTTGCCAATCAGAGCTGTTAGAAGCTCCCACTACCTCATCGTAGCTCAGTGGATCATTCTACTGACCCTCTAGATCAACCAACAAGGTTTCTCTATAGTATATGTCAAGAGCTCTGATGTTTCTTCTACTATAACGAGGCGGTGGTGGTACAAAGTGACTAAGGTCTACAGTGTCTGGGGTATTAATATCTGCAATGTCAGCTCCCACTATACTTTCGGATGTGCACACTCTACTAGTACCCAGTAGTTCATCCAGAACCACCTTACTAGTGGGCTTGTGGTATATAATATAGTCTTTCTATATGAAGATGGCATTCATAGAAACGATTACCTTCTTGTCCTCGATATAATAAAATAGTGCCCCTTCGGTTTTCTTGGGATACCCTACAAACAGATATACTCTGGACTTTGATTCCATCTTATCCCTCTTGTCCTTCTATACATGTGCAGGACATCCCCATATTCTAAAATATTATAGTATTAGCTTTCGCCTTGACCACAGCTCGCTAAGGGTCTGAGGTACTGACTTAGATGGAATGTGGTTCATAATATATGCTGCTATCTGTAAGGCGTATCTCCAAAAAGTCATTGGTAAACTGGCATAACTCATAATGTTACAAACCATGTCTAACAAGATTCGATTCCTTCTCTCGGAAACTCCATTCTATTGTGGGGTTCTTAGAGTAGTTAACTGGGATATAATCTCGTGCTCCACTAAATAGCCAAGGAACTCGTCAGATAGATACTCGCCACCTCGATCAAATCGAAAAGCTTTAATACATTTGTCTATTTGCTTTTATACTTCAGCACTGAATTCTTTAAACTTGTTAAAGGATTCTGACTTCTGATGCATCCGGTAAATAAAATCATATCTTGAGTAATCATCAGTGAAAGTAATAAAGTACTTTTAGCCTCCTATCACCTTGATGTTCATGGATCCATAAATATCTGAATGGATTATTACCAATACCTCAATGACTTTTATACCCTTGCCTTTAAAGACCCTCTTGGTCATCTTGCTTTCCAGGCAAGACTCACATATATGAAGGTTCTTTGAAGGATCCATTTCCAGAAGCCCGACATTCACCATTCTATGGATTTTGTCCAAGGCAATATGCTCAAGTCGTAAGTGCCACAATTTGATTAAATTTTTTGAAGGTTTCTTACGCGTAGATGAATTAATATGCAAGGCTGAAGTCATTATGTTTTCTCTTTCTAATTTAGGATTGATAATTTAGAGATTATTATAAACCATTCCTCTTAACACAAAAGTTCCATTCAGCTTAAACGACACACTAGAAGCATCAAAATAAACTAGATAACCTTCATTAACAAAAAATGAAGTAGAAATCAAGTTTCATTTCAAGGATGGAGCATAAAAAACATATCTAGGAGTCACAGTCTTATTATTATAAAAGCTGAGAGTAACAACTCCAATGGCTTCAGCAGCTGCCATGATCTCAGTTTCCATACTCAAGGTTACCTTCCCATCAAACAACCTTCTGCTTTTCCAAAACCTCTAAAAAGAGTTACATGCATAGTTAGTGGAACCAGAATCCATAATCCAACTAGCAAAATAACTGTTACTTGAAAGAAATGATTTAATAATAAAAAGTTATAGTTTGCCTTCTCCGGCATTCTGAAACTTCTTGTAGTCCTTCTAATGTCTCTTCTTGCCAAACCGGAAGCTCTTGGTGCCCGGCTTCTTTGATTCACCGGATCCATAAGTCCCCGTAGAGTTCTACACAAGTGTTAACTTAGGTTTCTTCTTGTGTTTCTTGCTCTGAGGTTTACCAAGTTACTTGAAAGATCTGCGTTGCACGTGCAGTGCTTCGCCCTTCTACTTGAAGTCATCCTCAGCTGCTTGGAGAGCTCCCAGAAGCTCCTTATTTATCATCCCCAACATGTTCAGATTAATGTTTCTACTTGCTCATTTAGAGTATAGCCATGATTTGTAATTCTATTTTATATTTATAATATATATTTTTACCCCCCCCCCCCCCCTAAAAAAAAAAAAAAAGTTATGTGACAAAGCCTTCAAAGGCTCCAAATAATGACGAGAGGAAGATGTCTGTTATTACCTCACTATCTAGCATAATATCCATAAATGCTAGTTCGTTCAGGAACCTAAACATTTTTAGCATATATTTCTAAACCAACATCCTCTTGGACATCTTAGTACCGATAAGTTTCTTGATGTCGAGGTATTAATATGGGGGAGATTACGACCATCGTACGACCCCCCTCCAAAGTCGATTGAGGGGTAGAGCTTCGAGCTATGGTGCATTATGGGATACTGAGCTGTCGCGTGATTAGTTGTCACACAGACACTTTGGAGTTGAGAGAAAGAGAGGCTTGTAAATTATATGAATTTTTTTAGGAGGTTAGAGAGAGATGTGGTAATGAAGTTCGGCCAAAGCCTATGTCTCCATGCGGTAAGACACAACCTTAGAATCCACTAACTCTGAGAAAGTAGAGCTACTCTCGACAGTCCGAGGAGTGCTTATATAGTAAACAGAGGGTGGAGTAGGCTTGACTAGAGTCTTAATACCAAAGGGCTCAGAGAGCTCTAGAAGACAGAAAGTGGAAATATGAATAATAAATTTCAGTCCCCTTTTTTGAATATTTATCGAGTCTGCTATTTAAAAAGGTTTGGAAATATCAAGGGTTATGGTAAATATCCAGGGGGATTTATCAGACCCCAGATAGCATATATGAGCCTTAAGCAGGGCTGCGTGTCCCACAATCATCTTTATGGGCCTCAGGCAGGGCTGTGGGTCCCACCGTTGTCTCAATGGGCCCTAGGTAGGTCAGCGGGTCCAACTGTTGTCTCTGTGGGCCTAGGCAGGGCTGCAGGTTCCATCATTATCTCTGTGGGCCCCAGACATGGCTGAGAGTCCCATTGTCATCTCTATGGGCCTTATATAAGGCTGCCGGTCCAATTATCGTCTTTATAGGTCCCAGGCACTTAGTTACGGGTCCCACTATCGGGTGTTACCTAGATTTTACACCCAGAGTTACCCCCTTCCATCTAAGTAGGTGCTAATATAGTTGACTAGGACTCTATGGTGCAAAACTGGCTGTGTGTCTGTCGACTCACTGTCTAGGGCTGACCGTCGTACCCGTTGACCCCCTACCAAGGGCCGGGGTGTATCCACTGACCCACTGTCCGGGGCTGGCTGTTACGCTCGCCAACTTATCAAGGGCCGGTCAGGGGTGTGTTTATTGACCCGCTGTCCAAGGTCAACCGTCGCGCCCGCTGACCCTCTGCAGAAAGCCGGTCAGGGGCATATCTGCTGACCCGTTGTCTAAGGCCGACCATCATTCCCGTCGACCCCTGCCAAGGGCCGGCCAGGGCATGTCCTCAGACCCGCTATACGGGGCTGACCGTCGTGTCCGCCTACCCCCTGCCAAGGACTAACTAGGTATGTGTCCATCGACTCGCTGTCTAGGGATAACCGTCACGTCTACTGACCCCATACCAAGGGCTGTCCGGGTGCGTATCTACCGACTCATTGTTAAGGGCTGACCGTTGCGCCCGTCGACCCCCTGCCAAGGGTCGACCGAGTCTGTGTCTGTCGACCCACTGTCCGAGGTCGACCATGGCAACCGCCGACCCCCTACCAAGGGCCAGCCAAGGGCTTCTGTCTGCCGACCTACTGTCCGGGGCCGACTGTTATCCACCGACCCCTTGCCAAGGGTCGGCCGGGTGCATGTTTGCCAACCCGCAGTCCAGGGCCGATCGTCGTCCGTCTGTCGAATCGTCGAGCCCTCTGACCCCCTGCCGAGGGATTGTTATGGGTGTGTTTGCTAACCCGCTATCCGGGGCTGACCGTTGTGCTCGTCGACCCCCTGCAAAGGGCCGACCAGGGGTGTGTTCATTGACTCGTAGTCTGGGGCCGACTGTCGCATCCACCGACCCCCCTATCAAGGGCCGATCGGGTGTGTGTCCGCCAACCCGCTGTCCAGGCTTGACTGTTACGTCCGTCGACCTACTGCCAAGGGCCGACCGGGTGCGTATCTATCGATCCATTATCCAAGGTTGACCGTCACACTCATCGACCCCCTGCCAAGGGCCGATCGGGTGCGTATCTGCTGACCCACTGTTCGAAATCGACCGTCACGCCCACCGATCCCTACCAAGGGCCGACCGGGGGTATCTATCTGTCGACCCGATGTCCAACGCCTACCGTTGTCCACCGACCCCCTACTAAGGGCCAACTGGTGCGTGTCCCCGACCCGTTGTTTGGGGCCAACGGTTGTCAGTTTATCGACCCGCTGTCCGGAGCCGACCATCGTCCGTCTACCGATCCACTGTCCGGGGCCTACCATCGTCTGTCTATCGACCCGCTGTCTGAGGTCGACTGTCATGCCTGCCGACCCCCTACTGAGGGTTGGCTGGGGGGAGCCATCGTTCACGTCGTGTGTCGCAGATGACTGACTACAGTACAGTCTTGATCGATCGCTAGAGGGACCCAGTCGGCTAGGGGCGGCCAATCGGCCGGTGCCCCGGTCGACCAAGGTTGACCGGTGGCCCTGTCAGCTGGTCGATCGATAGCCCGATCGATTGGCGTCGGTCGGTTGGTCGGTGGCCCGGTCGGTTGGGTCCAACTGAGCACCTAGGAGGGGGTCAGTCGTCGGGTACCACTGCTAGCCAACCGCAGTGTATTACTGACCGACCGCCATTGTGGCCCGGTCAATCAAAACCAACCGACTGCCAGGGAAGGTGGGTCGGTCAGGGGTGGCCGGTCGGTCCATGGCCCAATCGGTCATGATCAACCGATAGCTAGGGAGGTGGGTTGGTCAAGGTCAGTTGGTTGGCCTGTGCTCTAGTCGGTCAGGAGTGGCCAGTCAGTCTAGGGCCTTAAAACCCTGAACCCTAAAAACCTGCCGGCTGGGCAGTGGTCCTTGGGGGATTGATGTCCTTGCTCGAAGTTTGCCAGGAGCAGGGTGGCTTGTTGACTGCTGAAGCAATGGTCGCCTCGGACTTTGTTTGGGAGCACCAGAGTTTCTCTCTGGGCTCATTAACACCGTGGCGGCAAGAATCACCTTGGAATCTATTTGCGAGCGCTAGAGCTCTCTCTAGGCTCATTGAGCGACGAAGCAGTGAGAAGCACCTTGAACTTTGTCTGCGAGCGCCAGAGTTGTCTCTTTGGGCTCGTTGAACACCAAGGTGGTGAGAAACACCTCGGACTTTGTCTATGAGTGCTAGAGCTGTCTTTCTGAGCTCGTTAAGATTTAAGGTGGTGAGAAGACTCTCGGACTTTGTCTGCTAGCGCTAGAGCTATCTTTCTAGGCTCGTTAAGCGCCAAGGCTGTGAGAGCCACCTTGACCTTTATATGCGAGCACCGAAGCTGTCTCTCTAGGCTCGTTGAGCATCGAGGCGGTGAGAAGCATGTCAAACTTTGTCCATGAGCGCCAATGATGTCTCTCTAGGCTCGTTGAGCACCGAGGCAGTGAGAAGCACCTCAGACTTTGTCTGTGAGTGCTAGAGCTATCTCTCTGGGCTCGTTGAGTGACGAGGCGGTAAGAAGCACCATAGACTTTATCCACGAGTACCATAGCTATCTTTCTAGGCTCGTTGAGCACCGAGGCGATAAGAAGCACCTCATACTTTGTCTGCGAGCACCAGAGCTGCCTCTCTAGGCTCATTGAGCACCAAGGTGATACGAAACACCTTGGACTTAGTCTGTAAGTGCCAGAGTTGTCTTTCTGGGCTCGTTGAGTGCCAAGGAAGTGAGAAGCACCTCAAACTTTGTCTACGAGCACCTGAGATGTCTCTCTGAGCTCGTTGAGTGCCGAGGCAATACGAAACACCTCAAACTTTGTTTGTGAGCACCATAGCTGTCTCTCTGGGCTCGTTGAATATCGAGACGATAAGAAGCACCTCAGACTTTGTTTGCGAGGGCCAGAGCTGTCTCTCTGGGCTCGTTGAGCACCGAGGCGGTGAGAAGCACCTCAGACTTTATCTATGAGTTTCGGAGCTATCTCTCTGGGCTCATTGAGCGTCAAAGTGGTGAGAAGCACCTCGGACTTTGTCCGTGAGGGCCAGGGCTATATCTTTGGGCTCATTGAGCATCAAAACAGTGAGAAGCATCTTGGACTTTATCTGTGAGTGCCAGAGCTGTCTCTCTAGGCTTGTTGAGTGCCGAGGCAATGAGAGGCACCTCAGACTTTGCCTGCGAGCACCGGAGCTATCTTTCTGGGCTCATTGAGCTTCGAGGCAGTGTGAAACATCTTAGACTTTGTCTACGGGCACCAGAGCTGTCTCTTTGGGCTCGTTAAGTATTGAAGCGATAAGAAGCACCTCAAGTTTTATTTGCGAGCGCTAGAGTTGTCTCTCTGGGCTCGTTGAGCACCAAGGTTGTAAGAAGCACCTCGGACTCTGTCTGCGAGCACCGAAGCTATCTCTTTGGGCTTGTTGAGTGTCGTGTCGGTGCGAAATACCTTGGACTTTGTCTGCGAGCTCCAGAGCTGTTTTTCTGGGCTCATTGAGTACCAAGGCAGTTAGAAGCACCTCGGATTTTGTCTATGAGTACTATAGCTGTCTCTCTAGGCTTGTTGAGCATCGAGGAGATGAAAAGCACCTTGAATTTTGTCTACGAGTGATAGAGCTGTCTCTCTAGGCTCATTGAGAGCTAAAGCGGTAAGTAGCACCTCGAACTTAATTTGTCCGCGAGTGCCAGAGCTATCTCTCTGGGCTCATTGAGCACCGAGACTGTGAGAAGAACCTCAGAGTTTGTCTATGAGCGCCAGAGCTATCTCTTTGGCCTCGTTGAGTGCCGAGGTGGTAAGAACTATCTCGGACTTTGTCTGCAAGCGCTGGAGCTCTCTTTGAGCTCATTGAGCACCGAGGTGGTGTGAAATACCTCGGACTTTGTCTTCAAGGGCTAAAGCTGTCTCTTTAGGCTCGTTGAGTACCGAGGTGGTAAGAAGCACCTCGGACATAGTCTCTGAGTGCCAGAGGTCTCTCTCTAAGATCATTGAGCACTGAGGCAGTGCAAAATACCTCGAACTTTGTATTCGAGTGCCAAGGTTGTCTCCTTGAACTTTGTTGCAAGTCGAGGCAGTAAGGGTGCCTCGGAATTTGTATTTGAGTGTTAAAGTTATCTCCTTGGACTTTGTCGCACGGCGAGGCAGTGAAGGCACCTCGAAATTTGTATTCGAATGTCATGTCTGTCTCTTTGGACTTTGTTGCATGCCGAGGAAGTGAGGGTGCCTCAGACTTTATATTCGAGTGCCAATGCTGTCTCCTTAAACTTTGTGGCAAGCTGAGGTAGCGAGGGCGCCTCATACTTGGATTCGAGTGCCAAGGCTATGTCCTTGGACTTTGTTGTATGCCAAGGCATCAAGGGTGCCTCGAACTTTGTATTTGAGTGACAAGGTTGTCTCCTCTGACTTTGTCGCACGCTGAGGCAGCGAGGGTGCCTCGGACTTTGTATTCGAGTGCCAAGGCTGTCTTCTTGGACTTTGTCGTATGCCGAGGTAGCAAAGGTGCTTCGAACTTTGTATTCGAGTGACAAGGTTATCTCCTTGAACTTTGTTGCACGCCGGGTAGCGAGGGCATATCAGACTTGGTATTCTAGTGTCAAGGTTGTCTCTTTAGACTTTATCGTATGCTAAGGCAGTAAGGGCGCCTCGGACTTTGCTTTAGAGTGCCAAGATATTTCCTTGGACTTTATTGCATATCGAGATAGCGAGGGTGCCTTGGACTTTGTATTCGAGTGCCAAGGTTGTTTCCTTGGGGCCGAGATAGTGTTGACGTATCATGCTTAGTCAGGTGCCGAGGCAATGACTTTGTCTTCAAATGCTAAGGCTATCTCCTTGGGCCGAGACGATGTCGACGTCTTAGGCTTTGGTAGGTGCCGAGACGATGTAGCCTGTCTCCGACTTTCTCTTCGAATGCCAAGGTTGTCTCTTTGGACTGAGACGGTATTAATGTCTTGGGCTTTGGTAGGTGCTGAGGCAGCGAAGCCTACCTTAGACTTTGTCTTCGAATGCCAAGGCTATCTCCTTGGTTCCAAACGGTGTCAATGTCTAAGGCTTTTGGCAAGTGCCAAGGCGGTGAAGCCTGCCTCAGACTTTGTCTTTGAATGCCAAGGTTGTTTCCTTGGGCTGAAATGGTATCGAGGCGACGAAGCCTGCCTCGGACTTTGTCTTTGAATGTTAAGGATGTCTCCTTGGGCCTAGACGGTCTTAATGTCTCGGGCTTTGGCAGGTGTCGAGGCAGCGAAGCCTTTGAATGCCAAGGTTGTTTCCTTGAGCCGAGATAGTGTTGATGTCTCGGGCTTTGGTAGGTGTCGAGGCGGCTTAGCCTACCTCGGACTTTGTCTTTAAATGCCAAGGCTACGTCTCGGGCTTTGGCAAGTACCGAGGTGGCGAAGCCTGCCTTGGACTTTGTCTTTAAATTCTAAGGACAGGGCCTTGGGCTTATTGATCGATGAAGGTTAGAATTCGGAGTACTCAATATAGCGCCTTTGTATCGGTTGGACTTAGCCAAAGTGCCATTTCAATTGAACCTACATTGGGACACATAGTTTTGTACTGTTGTAGGTTAGTTGGTCATGTCGCAACCCGAACCGAACTAACTGTGGTAAGGCACAAGAGCATGTGTCCTTATATGACAATGGGAGCATGTGTGATGCCAATGATTCAGAGTACTTAGCGTAGTATCTTTGTATCAGTTAGAGTTAGGCGAAGCACCATATCAGTTGAATCTATATCTGGAGGACATAGCTTTGTATTGTTACAAGTTAGTAAGCCATTTCACAATCTGAACCAAAATAACTATGGCGAGGCATATGATTATGTGTCCTTACGTGACAGCGGGAGCATATGTGATGCCAATGATTCGGAGTACTTAGCGTAGTACCTTTGTATCAGTTGAACTTAGGTGAAGCGTCATTTCAGTCGAACCTATGTCTGGGGTGCATAGCTTTGTACTATTGCAGATTAGTCGATCATGTCGCAACCCGAACCGAACTAATTGTGACGAGGCATAGGAGCATATGTCCTTATGTGACAACGAGAGCATATGCGATGTAAATGTCCGGAGGGATTTACCAGACCCCATATAGCATATGTGGGCCTCAGGCAAGGCTACGGGTTCCACTGTCATCTATATGGGGCCCAAGTAGGGCTGTGGGTCCTATTGTCATCTCTGTAGGCCCCAGGCAAGGCTGTGGGTCCTATCGTCATCTGTGTGAGCCCTAGGCAGAGCTGCAGGTCCCACCGTCATTTCCGTGATCCCCAGGCAAGGCTGTAGGTCCTACTATCATCTTCATAGGCACCAAAAAGGGATGTGAATCCCACTGTCATCTCAGTGGACCTCTGACAGGGCTACGGGTCCCACTGTCATTTTCGTGGGCCCCAAGTAAGGCTACGGGTCCCACTATTGGGCGTTAGCCAAATTTTACACCTATAGTATCGCGTAACGTGATTATGACTCTCAAGCATCTCCTTTAAGTACAACATTATGTCAGAAGTGTTGGACATATCCTCGACTTACTTCTACTGACTTGTTTGTAAGGATACTATAATATAGCACTTATATATTTTATTAGATTCCTTCCAGTCTGTAAACATCTTTATCTATGCCTCTGTGGCATTAGGTCCCGGTAAGTCTAGCTCATGGTCAATAAGAGCTATCATATATTTACCAATCCTTAAGACCAGGTATATATTGCGCTTCCAGTCATCATAGTTATGACCTATAAATTTATGGTCAATCAGGATAGCGGACATGGGTCTAACTTGGTCATCTGAAAACAAAGGATTGAATGATGAGAATGCATAAAAACTTATTTTATGAATTTCTAAAACAAGCTAATTATATCCAAATGTCAATGCTAACCTCAAACAAAGACATCTCTATGGATTAATTTAACCATGGATATAAGATCTCAGAATCGAATACACCTACCCGAGGGGGCAGTGTGTAATGTTATTCCCTCACACGGGTCTTTTTCTGACCCTATTCAAATATACCAACTAAGGACTTTGATAGACCATGATTATCTTTTGGCTATTGCCACGTGATCCCTATACGAAGCACCGAAAGTCTTACATGTACTTCGAATGCTTGCCCATGAGCCTAAGCAATTATAACACGATAGTTTATACGGTCTTCATGAGGGTGGGAAAAGCCCTTCTCTTGGTCCCATAATCGCCATATTCCGAGGGAGACCGCTAAGTCATCAGGCATAGAACGACATAACTCTCACTTGAGGGGGATGTTGAGTTACGCCTTCCCACCCGAACATGAAACGGTTGTTTGTGTAGGCCAGAGGATCTCTTTGAGTCCTCTCTTGCATCCCTTATTATGTTTGAGGGTTATTTTGCGAGTATGAATGTATGTTAAGGTTTCGACCATCTACACACTAGAACTTACTCATATCATGCTCCTACTAGTGTTTCAAGCCTTTTGCCTAATGTTAATCAATCTTGGAGTATCATAGTCCATGCCTCAAATGAATTTCTTCACTCAAGGGCCATATTACATACTCCAAGAACG
Organism: Chamaelirium japonicum; assembly: GCA_947650365.1. Lineage (NCBI taxonomy): Eukaryota > Viridiplantae > Streptophyta > Magnoliopsida > Liliales > Melanthiaceae > Chamaelirium > Chamaelirium japonicum. Next base: position 59,904,827 of record OX393551.1, on the reverse strand, counting down.
TCGATGATCCACAAACCCTGCTATCACACAAGTGACCTGGAGCTTAGTCCTAAGGTTAAACAAACATGAAAGGTCTCCCACTACCAAGGTGCCTTACTTATAAATTTGACAATTGATGTCATAGTAGAATTCCTCCTCATTATTGGTTTGATGCTGTCCAAATAGGAATAATGCCCGACAAGTTGGGCATTGACCTAATGGTGGTATAACCGAATGTGAAACATTTACACTATAAGCAAAGGTTAATTAAATAATAGGCATCACTAGTGAAATTCTATCCTAATAAGGTCGCTTGGACTCGAGGAGAAAGACATCCCTCTAAATACTGATAATTAAATTATCTCATCAGAGTTCGATATGAAATATAAAGAATAATAGATGAAGCAATCAAACAACTGAATCAAGTTCCGGGTCCGACCCCTGAACTTGACTAGCACATAGCAGGCTCTTCGACTTTCTTTGCAAGGTTCCTCGGTTCAGCTCATTCGTCGAGCTTGCGAGCACTTTGCAGGATCTTCGTGGTAAGTTCTCCTTCTCGATCTGTAATCAAAAAGTTCAAGTACGCTTCAAGCAAGTGCTCGCTCGTACATAATTTCTTAGAAAGAAAAAAAAACACACACCTACCAAAATCATGGGATTCAAGGGTGGTCAACTTTCACCTCTCGCCTAACTATGGCTTTAAAACTATCCACACACAGAGAGCAAATCCAGACAAAAACTAACACGGGATCTGACCCCCAATAGCAAGCAAACATATATCCATATTTAATTTTTATAGCGGCGTCCTGCAAGCACGATTCATAAAACAGTAAGATATATGCATATGCATGATATAAGTATAGAAACCCCGATGATATATCTTGTTCACCATGCACACACATGATGGTTTCATGGAAAGTCATGAAACGCACACCACTAGTATAGCTTTGATATCAATTATTGAAAAATTCCATTGCAACGAAAACAATTTATCGATCGAAAGACCGTTCATGATGCATGTTATATGATTAAAACTTTCGTTGAAACTAACCTACATATGCGTACATGTGTGTACACATAAATTGAACACCCTAATGGCAATCTAGCGATATGAATGTCTAACATACATGAGACCCATAGACTATGCTAGATCTATGTGTTAGAGTATTGCATATCTTTCATGTGGATCTTTTAACCGTAGAGAATTATCTTTTTTATCGATGAAAACGAAAGATAGTCCATGAATAAGCCGATGGTTTGTGGGAAGATGAAGTCTTCTTGTTCACCATATCTCACACGATGCATGTCATATCATTCTTGAATCTCTGAGTGCCTCCAAAGAACAACACTTCTCCTTGTACATAACTTGTTGGAAATTAATCCATGGTAGAGTCTCGTAGCGGAAGCAATTTGGTGGTCAAAAGACCGTTCATGGTACACGTTACACGATTTAAACTTTCATCGAAACTAATCTACATATATGTGCATGCGTATGCAAGTGAATCGAACACCCTAACCGCAATCTAGCGTAATGATTAACTAGCATGCATACAAATCATGATACTCGCTAGATCTACATGTTAGATTACACATACCTTTCGTACGGATCTTTTAACCGCGGAGAATTGTCTTATTTATCGATGGAGACGGAAGATCTTTTGCGAAGATGCCGATGGTACGAATGGAGACGTTGCCTTCTTGTTCACCCGATCTCACACGATGCACGGAACGTCGCTCTCGGATCTCTGAGTGCCTCCGAAGAACGATCTTTCTCCTTCTTCAGAACTCCATGCGAGGAAGACGAAGTTGCAAGCGGGAAACGGGAGATGGATTCGGGAGAGAACTAGAGAGATGAGAGGGGAGGGGGGTTCGGTTTTTTTGCAACAATAGGGCCGGCCCCCTATAGCCCTTTATATAGGGCTGACCTTCCCCCTTGGATAAGGATCCAAGGGGATAAAGACCTCCCACAATTATCTCTCCATTATCTCATTTTTATCTCTCCTTGTATTTATCCGTTTTCCCATATTTTAGGGCTCGATCTTAACCGATTCTAGGCCCTATCCCTATCTATATGGCCGGCCCTATAGATAAGGGATTCTCAACCCTACAACATAGGGCCAGCCCTAGTAAGGTCTTCCACTGCTAGGGTCGGCCAACAGTGAGGTCCGGCATAGTGAGGTTTTTACCAAAACGCCCTGACGCCTCATTTTGACCATTTCTAGCGTGCGATACCTAGCGGCCATTACTTAAGTGATATATACTAGTTACCTACTATTAACTGAGGCCACCAGAGGGTGCCTCTAGCAAAGTCAACTAGTCAACTCGCAGCATACCCCGATGCATCGCACCTATGTAGCGAAGTTCTCATATGGCTAGGGATTACTACGTGCGCCTCTGTACTAGTCTTGGGTATAACCCGTAGTACTCGCATATAGTTACGCATCTACCGTGCTCTAGTGCCAAGCACACACGGAGCGTATACTTCTTTCTTCCTCCAAATGCTTATGGTGTTCCGAGGAGATGGTTCAAGAACCGTACATAATGTTGATAAGGTGGAACCATCAGGGACCGGGGTTCATGGCTTCCAACTCAAGCTCGATCGACACACTACCCGAGTGTACCATCGATCCTCTGAGCTCGAGTTAACCTGCGTAGCCACCCAAAGTGCGACACAGGTTGCACTCCAATTCACCTAGACTTACTATGTTCTCCATCATACCCCTGCTCTCCGCTTAGTAGTGGTAAACTCGTTGTCCCTCCACTTGATGCCATGATTCACTTCGAGTGGTGGAGACTACCGTCAGACTCGGATGATCATATGACTTGGTTCCTTCCAGGTTGACCTATACATCGTACTTCTGATTACCCCGTCGAGTAATCGAACCCGGTCAACAATCAAACTGGTGACCACCAGGCCTAGGTTAGGTACAGTGTAAGTCATACCAAGGAACGCACCTCCTTTCAGGGGTGTGGATGGCCTGCAGGAGTGACACGCTAATGCAACGCCAGCCGGGTAACCCAGTACACCGTGGTTTTGGATCACTGTATACGGACCCTCACACATTGGTGCGCCAAAGCACCACGCAACTGGTTAGTCCATCAGACGTGGTTCCTCGGGGTTTAGGACTATTTTACCCTAAGCAGAAACACGGCTTAGTGTACCAGTGTCTGCTCACTGATCTGTTTACCGTGTTTGTTCCGTTCAGCCACAGACACTGTGCCTGGTGATGACCATGGTGAAGACTTACCATGAACTGTCATCGCCAACAGCTTATCATGATGAGGCGACCAACCTGATCATAGCTGCGAACTGATTTAGATTATATGGGACCAATCCACCCAGTCTTCAACTCAGTGGACTACCATATAACCATGGCTCTCTGTTCTTAAAAGAATACATAACTATGTTATGTACCAATATACATCTCATATAATAACTATCAATCTTTATTAGACCAAAACTTAAAGTTTTACAAGCTTAGAACACATCAATCCTAACAATCTCCCACTTGGTCTAGCGTAGCAAAACGGTTTTGACTCCCATCGCATCCACATGTCGCTCGAATGCCTTGGTAGGTATTGCCTTTGTGAAAGGATCAGCAATATTATCTGTAGATGCAATCTGTGTCACCGCTACTCGCCCTTGCTTTTAAAACTGCCGAATCAAGTGGAACTTGCGCTCAATGTGCTTCCCCTTTTGGTGATGTCTTGGCTCCTTTGCTTGTGCTACCGCCCCACTATTGTCGCAGTAAAGCACAATAGATAACTGGGCCTCTGGTACGCACCCCAAATCCGTAAGGAATTTCTTGAGCCATACCGCCTCTTTGGCTGCCTCGCACGCTGCAACGTACTCAGCCTCTATGGTAGAGTCTGCGATGCATTTCTGCTTCACACTCTGCCAACTAACCGCTGCTCCTCCTAACATAAACACAAAACCTGATGTCAACTTTCTGGATTCCAAATCTGATATAAAGTCAGAATCTGTGTATCCAATCAGCGTCAGTTCTTGTGCAGTGTAAATCAACTCATAGTCCCTTGTTCTACGAAGGTACTTGAGTATACACTTCACAGCTGTCCAGTGATCTGGACCCGGATTCGACTGAAACCGACCCATCATGCCTACTGCGAAACAGATATCTGGCCTTGTACAATGCATAGCATATATCAGACTACCTAATACCGAAGCATAAGGTATCTTCTGCATTTCTGCTCTATCCTCAGGTGTCTGAGGACATTGATCCTTAGATAGTTTATGCCATGTTTAAATGGCACAAAACCCTTCTTGGAGTTTTGCATGTCAAACCTAGCCATAACCTTATCTATATACGCAGCCTGTGACAGCGAGAGAATCCTGTTCTGGCGATCACGTGTTACCTTGATCCCCAAAACATAACTCGCTTCACCTAGATCTTTCATATCGAACTGTGTTGACAACCAGACCTTTACCGTTGATAATGTTCCAACATCATTCCCAATGAGTAGAATATCGTCTACATAAAGTATCAAATATATCACTGTAGTCTTATCACTCCTTTTGTATACACATGGTTCATTCTCATTTTGAGTAAATCCATATGACTGAATTGCCTGATCAAAACGGATGTTTCAACTTCTAGATGCTTGCTTTAGTCCATAAATGGACTTCTGCAACTTGCAAACTAGATGTTCCTGACCCTCTGACTCAAAACCTTGTGGCTGCATCATATAAATGTCTTCTTTCAAATTTCCATTGAGGAATACTGTCTTGACATCCATTTGCCAGATCTCCCAGTTGTAATGGGCTGCAATGGATAGGAGGATCTGAATATAGTTTATCATAGCTACCGGCGAGAAGGTTTCATCAAAGTCGATTCCTTCTCTCTGGGTATAACCCTTGGCAACTAATCTAGCTTTATAAGTCTCGATAGTACCATCGGATCCTCTCTTCTTTTTATACACCCACTTATACCCAATAGGTTTAATATTGGATGACGGTGTAACAAGAGTCCAGACAACGTTATGGGACATTGATGCAATTTTTGCCTCCATAGCCTTTTGCCAGTCAGAGCTGTCAGAAGCTCCCACTGCATCATCGTAGCTCAGTGGGTCATCCTCCTGACCTTCTGGATCAACTAATAAGATTTCTCCATAGTATCTGTCAGGAGCTCTGATGCTTCTCCCACTGCGACGAGGTGGTGGTTGTGTTACAGGATGAATAGGTTCTACAGTTTCTGGTATATTAGTGTCTGTAATGTCAGCTCCCACTATGCTTTCGGATGCGCTCTCTGATCTAGTACCCAGTAGCTCATCCAGAACTACCTTACTAGCAGGCTTGTGGTCCATAATATAATCATGTTCTAGGAAAGTGGAATTCGTTGAAACGATTACCTTCTTTTCCTCAGGATCATAAAAGAGTCCACCTTTAGTCTCTTTGGGATATCCTACAAACAGACATGCTTTGGACTTTGGCTCTATCTTTTCCCTCTTGTCTATCCACACATGTGCAGGACATCCCCATATTCTGAAATGATGTAGTGTTGGCTTTTGCCTTGACCACAGTTCTCTAGGGATCTGAGGCACTGATTTAGACGGAACGTGGTTCAGAACATATGCTGCTGTCTGAAGGGCATATCCCCAAAAGGTCGTTGGTAAACATGCATAACTCATCATTCTTCGAACCATGTCCAACAAGGTTCGATTCCTTCTCTTAGAGACTCCATTCTGTTGTGGGATACTTGGAGCAGTTAACTGGGATATTATCCCATGCTCCACCAAATACCCAAGGAACTCGTCAGATAGGTATTCACCTCCTCGATCAGATCGAAGGGTTTTCATACATTTACCTATCTGCTTTTCTACTTCAGTCCTGAACTCTTTGAACATATCAAAGGATTCCGACTTCCGTTGCGTAAGGTAAATGTAACCATATCTTGAGTAATCATCAGTAAAAGTGATGAAGTACTCATGGCCTCCTATCGCCTTGACGCTCATGGGTCCACATACATCTGAATGGATTAACTCCAAAACCTCAGTATCTCTCACTCCTTTGCCTTTGAAGGCCCTCTTGGTCATCTTGCCTTCCAGGCAGGATTCACAGGTGGGAAGGATCTCAGTAGGATCTATTTTCAGAAGCCCGGCCTTTACCAACCTATGGATCCTGTCTAAGGCAATATGCCCAAGCCGTAAGTGCCACAATTGGGTTAAATTCTCTGAAGGTTTCTTACGCTTAGATGAATTAACATTAAATGCTGAAGTTATTATGTTATCTTTTTTAAATTTAGGACTGACAATATAAAGATGATTCTGAACCATTCCTCTTATTATAAAAGTTCCATTCAGTTTAAACGACACACCAGAAGCATCAAAATAAACTGAATAACCTTCATTAACTAAAGAAAAAACAGAAATTAAGTTACGTCTCAAGGGTGGTACATAAAAGACATCTCTAAGAGTCAAAGTCTTATTATTCGAAAAACTAAGATTAACGTCTCCAATAGCTTCAGCAGCAGCCACGACCTCAGTTCCCATGCTCAAGGTCACCTCTCCATCAAGCAACCTTCTGCTTTCTCGAAACCCCTGAAGAGAGTTACAGGCATGGTTAGTGGATCCTGAATCCACAATCCAGCTAGCAAAAGAACTATTACTTAAAAGAAATGATTCAATAACTAAGAGTTGTAGATTACCTTCGCCAGCATTCTGAGGTTTCTTGCAGTCCTTCTTTCAATGACCCTTCTGGCCACACCGGAAACACTTCGTGCCCGATTTCTTTGATTCTCCAGACCCAGAGGCCCCAGCAGAGTCCTGCACAGGCGCAGACTTAGGTTTCTTCTTATGTTTCTTGCCTTGAGGTTTACCAGGCTTCTTGAAGGATCTGCGTTGCACGTGAAGTGCTTTGCCCTTCTGCTTGAAACCATCCTCAGCTGCCTGGAGAGCTCCCAAAAGCTCTGCATTTGTCATAGCCAACTTGTTTAAATTAAAGTTGGTGACAAAGCCTTCAAAGGCTCTAGACAGTGACGAGAGAAAGATGTCTGTCATCACCTCGCCTTCTAGCACAATGTCCATAGTAACTAGTTCATTCTGGAACCTAAACATTTTCATCATGTGTTCCCGAACCAGCGTCCCATTGGACATCTTAGTGCCGACGAGTTTCTTGATGGTAAGGTATCGCGTAACACGATTGTGACCTTCAAACATCTCCTCCAGATACAACATCATGTCAGAAGCGTCGGACATCTCCTCGACTTGCTTCTGCAGAGTTGTTTGCAAGGATGCTGTAATATAGCATTTACATATTTCATTAGATTCCTTCCAGTCAGTAAAAGCCTTTAACTGTACCTCTGTGGCATCGGGTCCTGGCAAATCCGGCTCAGGGTCATTCAGGGCTGTCATGTGTTTACCAATCCTTAAGACCAGGTACAGGTTGCGCTTCCAGTCCTCATAGTTGGGACCGGTAAGTTTATGGTCATTTAGGATAGCGGACAGGGGGTCTAACTTGGTCATCTGAAAATAAAAGACTGAATAATGAGAATGCATGAAAACTTATTTTATGGATTTTTAAAACAAGCTAATTATATCCATATGTCAATGCTACCCTCTAGTGAAGCCATCTCTATGGATTAATTAACCATGTATGTAAGATCTCGGAGTAGGCTACACCTGTCCGAGGGGGTAGTGTGCAGGTCTTCCGCTTACACGGGTCTTTCCCTTGACCCTATCCAAATCTGCCAACTACGGGCTTTGATGGACCATGGTTATCTTTTGGTCAGTACCACGTGATCACCGTTGTCTTCGCAACGAATACCTCACGTGTACTTAGGATGCTTACCCACGAGCTTAGGCAATTACAGCACGGGAATTCTAACGGCCCCCACGAGGGTGAGTAAAGCCTAAATACTTGGCACTGTAACTGCCATATCCCGAAGGAGATCACTAAGTAGCTTGGCATTGAAAAAAACACAGCTCTCACCCGAGGGGGTTGTTGAGTTATGCCCTTCCACCCGAGTACGAAGTGATTAGCCGTGGAGGCCAGAGGATCTCTAAAAGTCCTCTATTACATCCCTTATATATATAAGGGTTATCTTGCGAGTATGAATTTATAAAAATGCAAAGGTAGCGACCTCCTATATACTAGACCCTAGTCACACCATGCTCCCACTAGCGTTCAAGCCCTTCGCCTAGCATTAATCATTCTCGGAATATCATAGTCCCTGCCTCAAGCGGATTTCTCCATTCAAGGGTCACATTACATATTCCGAGAATATCGATGCTTTGCAAAATTGGTTATCACACTAATGCTCTGGAGCTAATCCTAGAGTCAGACCCACTGGAAAGGACTCCCACTAGTCATGGCGCCTCGCTTATAAATTTGACAATTGAGGTTCAATGGATCTCCATCTCATCTTTGATTTTGATACTGGCCAAATAGGCACACCTGACTAGTCGGGTGCTGACCTAATGGTGGCATAACCATATGTGATGGGATCCCATTAACATCAAAAGTCAACTAAATAATAGGCGTCATCTAGCGGGATCCTATCCTCAAACAGTCGCATGGACCGGAGGGGAAAGGCATCCCTCTGAAAACTGATAATCATATTATCTCATCGAGGTTCGATATGAAACATAAAGAACTAATAAAGAAAGCAACCATTAAAACTGAATTAAGTTCAGGTTCCGACCCCTGAACCTAATTAGCATAGCGCAGGCCTCTAGCTTTCTTCGCAAGGTTTATCGGTCCGGCTCCTCCGTCGCGCTCGCGAACACTTTGTCGAATCGTCTTCATCCTCCAGGGTTCCGCTTCCGCTCCCGATGGTGGATTTCTTTGGCACATCTTTCTTCTCGATCTGTAACCGAAAAAGTCTAGTACGCTTCGAGCAAGTGCTCGCTCGTACACAATTTCCTAGAAAGAAAAAAAAATACACCTAGAAAAAAGGCTATGGGAACCGAGGATGGTCAACCCCCATCACTCGCCCAATCTACGGCTCAATTACATATCCACAAACAAAGAGAGCAAATCCAGACAATGGCTAACTCGGGGTCCGACCCCCGGTAGCAAGCACAAAACATTGATCTATATTTTTTATAGCGGCGCCCTGCAAGAATGATTAATAGAACAAGCACAGTCTATACATATGCATGATCTAAGCTTAAGAACCCCAATGATTTCATGCATTCATCATGCGCACACATGTTGGTTTCATGAAAAAAACGTGAAACGCACACCACTAATACGGCTCTGATACCAATTGTTGGAAATTAATCCATGGTAGAGTCTCGCAGCGAAAGCGATTTGGCGATCGAAAGACCGTTCAGGGTGCACGTTACACGATTTAAACTTTCATCGAAACTAATCTACATATGTGTGCATGCGTATGCATGAGAATCGAACACCCTAATGGCAATCTAGCGTAATGATTAACTAGCATGCATGAAAATCATGATACTCGCTAGATCTACATGTTAGATTACACATACCTTTCATACGGATCTTTTAACCGTAGAGAATTATCTTCTTTGTCGATGGAGACGGAAGATCGTTCGCGAAGATACCGATGTTACGAATGGAGACGTTGCCTTCTTGTTCACCCAATCTCACACGATGCATGGAACGTCGCTCTCGGATCTCTGAGTGCCTCCGAAGAATGACCCTTCTCCTTCTTCAGAACTCCACGCGAGGAAGACGAAGTTGCAAGCGGGAAACGGGAGATGGATTCGGGAGAGAACTAGAGAGATGAGAGGGGAGGGGGGTTCGGTTTTTTTGCAATAATAGGGCTGGCCCCCTATAGCCTTTTATATAGGGTCGGCCTTCCCTCTTGGATAAGGATCCAAGGGGATAAAGACCTCCCATAATTATCTCTCCATTATCTCCTTTTTATCTCTCCTTGTATTTATCCGTTTTCCCACATTTTAGGGCTCGATCTTAACCGATTCTAGGCCCTATCCCTATCTATATGGCCGGCCCTATAGAAGAGGGATTCTCATCCCTACAACATAGGGCCGGCCCTAGCAAGGTCTCCCACTGTTAGGGTCGGCCAACAGTGAGATCCGGCAGAGTGAGGTTTTTACCAAAACGCCCTGACGCCTCATTTTGACCATTTCTAGCGTGCGATACCTAGCGGCCATTACTTAAGTGGTATATACTAGTTACCTACTATTAACTGAGGCCACCAGAGGGTGCCTCTAGCAAAGTCAACTAGTCAACTCGCAGCATACCCCGGTGCATCGCAACTATGCAGCGAAGTTCACTTATGGCTAAGGATTACTACGTGTGCCTCTGTACTAGTCTCGGGCATAACCCTTAGTACTCGCATATAGTTACGCATCTACCGTGCTCTAGTGCCAAGCACACACGGAGCGTATACTTCTTTCTTCCTTCTAATGCTTATGGTGTTCCGAGGAGATGGTTCAAGAACCGTACATAATGTTGATAAGGTGGAACCATCAGGGACCGGGGTTCATGGCATCCAACTCAAGCTCGATCGACACAGTACCCAAGTGTACCATCGATCCTCTAAGCTCGAGTTAACCTACGTAGCTACCCAGAGTGTGACACAAGCTGTACTCCAATTCACCCAGACTTACTATGTTCTCCATCATACCCTTACTCTCCACTTAGTAGTGGTAAACTCGCTGTCCCTCCACTTGATGCTATGATTCACTTCGAGCGGTGGAGACTACCGTCAGACTCGGATGATCATATGACTTGGTTCCTTCCAGGTTGACCTATACATCGTACCTCTGATTACCCCGTCGAGTAATCGAACCCGGTCAACAGTCAAACTGGTGACCACCAGGCCTGGGTTTGGTACAGTGTAAGTCATACCAAGGAACGCACCTCCCTTCAGGGGTGTGGATGGCCTGCAGGAGTAACACGCTAATGCAACGCCAGCCGGATAACCCAGTACACCATGGTTTTGGGTCACTGTATACGGATCCTCACACATTAGTGCACCAAAGCACCACGTAACTGGTTAGTCCATTAGTCGTGGTTCCTCAGGGTTTAGGACCGTTTTACCCTAAGCAGAAACACAGCTTAGTGTACCAGTGTCTGCTCACTGATCTGTACACCGTGTTAGTTTCGTTCAGCCACAGACACTGTGCCTGGTGATGATCATGGTGAAGACTTCCCATGAACTATCATCGCCAACAGCTTATCATGATGAGGCGACCAACCTGATCATAGCTGCGAACTGATTTAGATTATATGGGACCAATCCACTCAGTCTTCAACTCAGTGGACTTCCATATAACCATGGCTCTCTGTTCTTAAAAGAACACATAACTATGTTATGTACCAATATGCATCTCATATAATACCTATCAATCTTTATTAGACCAAAACTTAAAGTTTTACAAGCTTAGAACACATCAATCCTAACATAACTCTATGCAAAAAAGATAAAACCGCAAGCGAGGGAGACGAGAGAGACTTGATAGAAAGAGAAGAAAAAGAGAGAGGGTTATGGTATGGATAGCATAGGTGGTTGCCTCCTCTCTCTCTACTCTTTATATAGTCGGCCCTAACTAGGATAAGCACTCCTAGAAGATAGGGCTAGCCCCCCATTTCTCTCATTTTATCTCTCCTATTAAATTAGTTTATCTCCTAACATCTAGAAGTAGTTTTTACCAAGTCAAAACCTCATTTTATTCCTATGGTCGGCCCCTGTATAGGAGGAAACTAACTCCTATAAACTAGGGGGTCAGCTTTGACTCGGTCTCTAACACCTAGGGCCGGCCCCCCTTAGTGCATAGTGACGTTTGGTGTGACCAAAACACTCCTATATCACTAGTTGGCCGTCCCTTGTATACAAGACCTTATAAGATAAACATAAATGAAGTGTACAAGTGATTTCACTATTTACTAGGGTGCCCCTAGTAAAGTCAACTAGTTAACTCATAATATATCCTAGTGCATCGCACCCATATGACGGAGTCTAGTTATGGCAAGGGATAACTACATGTGTCTTTGTATTAACCTAGGATTTTAGTATACCACGTAACTACGCATCCACCGTGCACTAGTACGGAGCACACACGAAGCGTAGGTTTGGACTTCTCACTTCCTCTAACTGTAACATATGTTTCAAGGAGATAGTTCAAGGACCATACATAATATGGATAAGGTGGAATCTTCAGGAACCAGAGTTCATAGCTTCCAACTTGAACTCGATTGGCACACTACCCGAGTATACCATTGATCATCTGAGTCCGAGTTAACCTGTGTAGCCACCTATAGTGCGATGCAAACTACAATCTAATTCTCCCGGACTTACTATGTTCTTCTATATACCCCTAATCTTCACTTAGTAGTGGTAAACCCGATGCCTTTCCACTTGGTGCCATGACGTAACTTGAGTCATAGAGAATACCGTTAGACTCGAGTACTCATTTAACTCGGTTCCTTCTAGGTTGACCATGTACATCATACCTCTGATTACCCTGTCGAGTAACCGGACCTGATCAACAGTCCAACTGATGACCACTAGGCCTGGATTTGATACCGATGCAAGTCAGGCCAAGGAACACACTTTCTGTTAGGGGTGTAAATGAACTATAGGAGTGGCACGCTGATGCGACCATTGCTAGGTAACCCAACACACCATGGTTTTGGATTACGCAACTAAACCCTCATACATTAGTGCGCGAAATCATCACACAAGTGGTTAGCACACCAGTCATGGTTTCTCAGGGTTTAGGACCATTTTATCCTAAGTAGAAACACAGCTTAGTGCACCACTGTCTGCTCACCGATCTATGCACCGTGTTGGTTCTATTGGCCATAGACACTATGCTTGATAATGACCATGATGAAGACACTCATGCACTATCATCGCCAACAGTTTATCATGATGAGGTGACCGATCTGATCATAGCTACGAACTAATTTAGGTTACATGGGACCAATCCACTTAGTCTTTAACTCAATGGACTATCATGTAGCCATGGCTCTCTATTCTAATAATAACACGTAACAATGTTACGTACTAATATGCATATCATATAATAATATTTTTTTTTTATTAATAGATCAAAAATCAGAGTTTTTCAAGCTTAAAACAGACCAATTCTAATACTGTAGTCCTGACAACCTTTCTATTTGAGCTCAAACCCCTGTGGATGAAAATGCCCCACCTCCCTTCGAATTTTAGGTCTTATTCCACTCATCTACTGCCGCCAGACCTAACCGACCCCACCCCATAGCCACTGGACCTAACCAAACCCTACCCCTCTGCCGCCGGCAAACCTAACCGAACCACCCGTAGCCAATACCGGACCTAAAGGAGATCTAGAAGCTGTAGGAAGAACCCTAAACCTAGAAATCCTGACCTAAACCAAACCCCAGCCACCACTGCAGCCTTCACCTCCGCCACTCGCGTATGTCGCCTCCACCTCCAGCCTCTGTCGCTCCACCATGGCTGATCGGAGAGAGGAGAGGTGGACTCAGGATTAAAAAAAACGATAAGGGTTTATCCTAATGTTGGGTTGGTTAGAGGGGTTGGAGATCAAATAAAAACCTTCACTGGGTTTATCCTAATGTTGGGCTCGTTAGAGAAGTCTTAGGCTAATAACCCAATAAATCAATAGGTAGGAGAAAGTAAACAGTTAAACATAACAAACACAATGTTTTATGTGGAAAAATCTTCACAATGTGTGAAGGAAAAAACCATGGGGCCGATGCAAATGGGGCTATCTAGGATGTTACATGGACGCTCGTTGTCCCTGAAGAATCATTCACACTTCACGGTGTTATGGTGGTTGACCCTTGGTCGGTGGAATGAGCAAGAACTTGACTAGAGTTTTCTAGGTTTATAAGGCTTGGTGTTATCCTTGACACCATATCTTTGGAATCTCGATTGGTACATGTCCTAAACTAGGGTTTCGTGGGTTTACAAGGCCGCATATGTTTCTCGATGGCTTCTGAGGGGGGAGGGGGGGGGGGGGGGGGTCGAGGTATGCATGTCCTGGACCAAAGATGTCTGAATTTACGAGGCCTTCATGCACACTCTCCCCTCCAACCACTTCTAAAATGTTCAACGTAAGAACCCTAGGGTAGAGATTCCTGGATTTACAAGGTCACTTATGTTAGTGGATAATCCTTGCAATCTAGGATTTTGGAAGCGTTACTAGAAGATGTCGGTTCGAGGATCTGCGCAGTTGATGCCATGTACCTTGTGCAAAAAGATGCAAATACATTTACTATGATTAATATCTTTTTGTTGTGGCAATATAATATTGTACACTATAAGTACACAATGATAGCAGCTCACTCAATAATTGAGATAAGCCTAGTTTTTACCTTCTTTCTTCCATGTTATTTCATGTCCTAATTTTCTCTTCTTCCTAGCTCATATATGTGAGTTGGAAAGTTTGAGAGCTTCCAAATCCTGAGACTTAGGGGTCCTATGTTTTCTTAACTTAGGGAGTTCTGGGATGATCGTATTAAGCCCTTTTTGTTGGGGTTTCTATTTTTTGCTAGTGATTTCTATTTTTGAACTTAATAGATCCTATTAAGCCCTTTTTGTTGGGGATTCCAATTGAATTTAAAATTAATGTTCAAGGATAATAACACATACATGTAAAGTTAGGATTTTTGAGCGCTTTTTAAAGCTTATATGTCGAGAAAGATTCAAATGTTGATGGAGCAAATATACCTTTGATGGTAGACATTGTAGTTTTCTTTTAAGAAAGAACATGTCTTGATGGTGATAAAATAAGATACTCAAGTGACCATTCATTGGAGGGAGCCTTTCCTCAATGCCATTGTTGCCTTATTTGTGGGAACAAATCCTTGTTGTTGATGTCATGTTCACGGGATTAAGAAATTTAATGAAAATAACAGTTATGTTGCCTTTCTCTGTTTTGATCCTTGGACCTCTTTGGGCGTGTTTGGTTCCCAATTTTGAGGCCAATTTCTCAGCATTGGCTTTGGTTCCCTCTGTTACTATTTCGTAGCATGTGTTTGGTTCCCCATTTTGTGATAGGGCTTCGTTCCCCTCGGACGTCCCATTACCTAATCGCTCGGTTTTGCAAACCCTCCTCCGACCTTGGGTTTTGCTTGGGATTCCTCGGTGTTGGTTTTAGTTTCCGGTTTTACCCCTTGTTTGTTTTCTAAAACCTAGAATTGGACTGCTCTAAATAGATAAAGGATTGAGGGCAAAATTGTAAACATTATATTTCCGGGTTTGCCAAAGCCGTGAACCAATCATGGGAATGAGAATGGGAATCCCCCCCCCCTCTCTCTCTCTCTCTCTCTCTCTCTCTCCCCCTGCAAAATCATGAATCAAACATGGAAATGAGAGTCTCATTCCCAGGTTTGCCATTCCATAGGAATGAGAATCCCATTCCCAAGCTTTCCAAACCGTGAACCACACAGGCCCTTTGACCTCATGCTCTAACACCCTGTTCTTTGATCGCCTGCCCAGCCCATTAAAAAAAAAATCTACTTCTAAATGTGGAGATAATGAGAAAATTTTGAGTATATTACACTGCCCCACCCTAAGGTTTGCGTAAAGTACACAAACCACTCATGTAGTTCTGCTATTTACACTGGCCTCCCTTGTGGCGTTGTCCTCCAACCTCAGTGGTGTAGGTAAAAGTACAAAATACCCTTAAGTTAAATAAGTAAACGGAGAAATGTTATTTCGAAGGATAGTTTTGGGTATTTTCTAAGAATGCATGTAGTTTTGGCTTTATCCAAACATGTCATTGCTTACGTCAACACTTCTAGGGTTCTAGTGTGAGATAGATACTATCGGCTCACTAATAAATTGGGACAACTAAAGCAGAGGGGAGGCCAGTGTAATTCCAGAACTACAGTGGAGGCCCGTATAATTTAGGCAACCCTCAGGGAAGGTCAGTGTAACTTATAAGGACGAAATAATCATTAGATCCGTTAAATCTTAGGGGGGTCTCGTATTTGTTTGTCAAGTTCTAGGTGGCGGAGTTAGGGCTCGCTTTCGAGTACATCCACGTGGAATCAAGATTGTGAATATATGTCTGGATGAGTCTTGTGGTCCTTTGTAATGTTCCCTTCTACTATGACTATGGACTTCAATGAACTGATTTGATATTTATTGTTACATCTGCAACTGTCCCAATTGTATTTCGTTTCTTCTTTCAACTGAGCCAATCTCTGGATCTCATTCTGAAATTTTCTGTATTCTCATCAATTCTTAACCCCTTTGAATTCCAACCAGAAAATGACAGAAATAGGCCCAAGCTGATAACAAACCTTGATTGGTGCTCAATGGCACCAATCAAACATCCATCTTCAAGCCCTTTTTATATTTTGTTGGGGAAAATTCCAAAACCCTCCACTGGACTACACACCTAATTTCACATTGGTCTCTCAACTTTTTTGGTACCCCCCTAAACTATGCTCTGTCTGCATGTGCACCCTCTCGGTCAACGTTCAGCCGTTAAACGTAACATTTATTTCAAAAATACCCTTTTTTATATGGCTAAACACGTATCTTAAATATTACTTATGCTAACTAAGATAAAAAATTAAGTTTAACGGTTGAAATTTGACAGAAGGGGTCAACATACAGACGGAGCATAGTTTAGGGGGTCAGGTTGTTCAAAACTATACTCGAGGGACCAACCTAAAATTAGGTGAATAGTACATTAGGGTTTGTTTATAATTTGCCCATTTCCACGTCACGTTACCACTTGATTTTGAATTCCTACATAGTATATTATCAAAGTTTAGTATCAATGCCTTAATATCTTTTATATGATTTTTTTTTCTTTTCGAAAGGAAGATAACCCCAAATCTTCTAAAATTTTATGTAATATGCCTCCTGGTTACTGTATTCACGAGGAACTATATCAGGTGAAACATTAGGAGATGTATGAGTAGTCGAAGGGAAAACATGCACATGTTTATCTGCCATATGTCTCGCAAGGACATGTGCACATTCATTTGCTCGCCGCGAGACAAAATTCACGCAGAATTCTGGGCGCTTCAATAAAATACTTCTGCTGTCAGCGATGGCATTACACGCTATCACCGCGGAGGAGAGAGATTCGCACCGAGCAAAAGCTAGATTGGATGATGACTTCTCGTCAGCGGGGCAAGAGATTATTAGGCTCCATTAGGTGCCATTATGTTAGTGTTCCTCCAAACTAAGAAGTAGTACGTAGTGGGTTCGGCTCCACACATTCATTGCCTGTTTCACACAACCTAGAGCTCATTGTGGTCGAGTCCTTCGATTATCAGGAGAATAGAAAGCAGCAGTACGATTCCCTTCATTCCTCCCCCATCCCCCACCCTAAATCAACCGAGTTAAACTACCTACATTTCACCCCACCACTGGCTTCACCACATCTAAACCAAAACGGGGAAGTTAGTGATAGATCCCTAACAAAGAATTGGGTTAGGGTTAAAGACCTCCAAATATCCCAATTTACACCAAGTTTCTTCCGAAAAAGATGCATTTAGAGCATGACCCTCCATTGTCTCGTCTAAATCATCATTTGTCATGACTTTTTTGGAGTGAGTTATTTAGACATCACATTGATACTGCCAAGAACGGAAAAAAATTTCTAAGGAATCACAGCGTCCGTCGACTTTGTCAACACTGGCTCTCCGAACTTGGTTTGAGAAGTTCACCGATATCCCTTTAAATGACAAAATTATTCCTTTATTACTCTTTATTATTGTATATTGCTCTTTATTACCGAATTGTTGCTCTTGCTACAAAAAAATCATTATAGTAATTTTTCTTTTTAAAATATCTCGATAAAAACACTCTACAGTGAAAATCATTGTAGCAATTGTTGCTCTTTAGTACCGAATCGTTGATCTTTGTGTACGCAAAGAGTAACAATTCCGTAATAAAGAGTAACAATTGCGACAGTGAAAGCAAATTGTTGCTCTTGCTGCAACGAATTCTTTGTAGCAATTTTTTTTTGTAAAATCCTGATTTTTTTATAAAAAATCTACAATGAAATCACTGTAGCAAGGATTGTCGTTTTTTATATGAATTTTTTGTACAGTTGCATATAGCGGTAAAATGAACATTTTGAAACGGAAGGACCCAATGTAAACTGTCCTTTATATTAAAAAATACATCCGTCAGGGATTAATCGCCAACTATCCCTATGTATGCTCTGTATGTCGGGCATGTTATCGGTGCGAATCAGTAATTTCATCGTCAGGAGAAAGCTGGGAGAGCTCTAAACGACACGAAGCGATCGCAGCGAAAGATTTTTTTTTTCCCCCCTCCTTACTGCTTTCTCAGAACACACGCAGAGCCAGAGATCGAGGGTAGTGAGAGAGAACAGTCGAAGTCACATACTAGAGAGAGAGAGAGAGAGTCAGAGAGAGAGACAGAGGCGTTATCTTGTGCGGGGTGTGTTACTTCAAGATCCGGATTGCTACAGTGAGAGGGACGAAGGAGGAGGTGGTCTGAGATCTCGAGCGCTCTGTTACTTCAAGATCCATTCAGCCAACGCAGGGAATGGAGTTGAGGAGTGGGAGGGCGAGATGGGGATCGGCGCCTCGGCTGGCTCTTGTATGCTGCGTCTCGCTCTGCCTCTTCTCGATTTCTGCTCTGCTCGCGGGGGCCGGCGATGGGGGTGCTCATCTAGGTGAGCAAGATCCGACCTTTATCACTCCTCCGCAAGTGATTCGTCGTGGCGGGGGATTCCGGAGCGTACCCATCTCGAATTTCTGCCTACTTTGTGGGGTTTTCTGAAAAAAAAAAAACACCATTTTTGGATCGTTTGATTCTGCTTCACGAAGCTCGATCCCCTCTCAGAAATCTGAACCAGCGGAGGATTAAAGATGCCCGGTTTTGTCCTTCGTCATTTTTCGATGGCTTTCAGCTCTTAACCCATCGGTTTTTCTGTCTTTCTCTGTAGACATCAGAAGCTCAAGAGCGGATTCGCATGCACAGGTCCTCCTCTTCCCTCCTTTCATTTCCTTCCTGTTTAACGCTACTAGCTGATGATATCGATATACCCGAGAAGTCGCTACAATGCGCCGCCGCTGTCGGCGGAAGCCGGTGCTCCGCCTCAGCGAGCGCGTTCCGGCGGCGCACTATAGAAAGAAAAGGCTCAGCCCCTGTGCTGATTTGCGCGGCATGCGTTTAATGCTGGACGGAGGAGAGCGTGCCCTCTGCCTCTCTGCTACCCGTCCGGCGTAGCGCAGGCTAGCAAATGACGAGGGCCCGTGCTAACGTGCGCTCTGGCGCGGTTGTGGTTGTGTGCAGAGGGAGCGGGGGCGGAGCGGCGAGGCGGCGGGAGCGGCGGCCGGGCGGGTGCGGAGGCGGAAGCTGGGGGCGCTTGGGTCGTACCCGCCGCGGTGCTTGGCCAAGTGCGGCGAGTGCACCCCGTGCCGGCCGGTGCACGTGCCGATCCCTCCGGGCGCGGTTGTGACGACGATGGAGTACTACCACCCGGAGGCCTGGCGGTGCAGGTGCGGAAACCGTCTCTACATGCCATGACAATTGACAGCAGGTGGGATCCCGTCACCGCCCCCCCCCCCCCCCCCCGTTCCGCCCAAGCGGCACCAAATTATTTTATATGCGACGACGATTACTATCAGCTGTAAAGTAAAATATGTGAATACCTCCTCAGTTTTTGTTGCAATACATTTGAAGTATTCACTCAAAGCAATAGTTTTCAAAAGTATCCACTCAAATGTATTTTACTTTACTTCTGGGAAATATAATCAGCCTAGTCCTCAGACTTTGCAAGGAAAGCCCTTGTCGCGGAACCCAGTTGGGGCCTCTGGAGCCGTTGGGGGTCCTTACTCGGGCGTTCTCTCACCCTCAGGAGTTCTTAAGGAAAATATTTGACGCTGCGGTGGGGCAGTCCAATGTCGGTCTGTGACGATGTTGGTCAGTTGATCCTTTGTGGTCGAAAGACATTTAGTCTATGTTACACCCCTTGGAAGCATAGGCTCTTATCAGTTGGTGCCTTGGGAATCTTTTCACCCCCTGGTGCATCCATTAGGGGTGGCAATGAGTCGGGTCGGGTTGAGACATAGGTATAAGGACAAAACATCCAATCCGAACTCAACCCGTTTAATAAACGGGTCAAAAACTTAAACCCAAAACCGACCCGTCTAATAAACGGGTTGATCCGACCCGACCCGACCCGTTTAACCCGTTTACTAAACAGGTCGGGTTGGCTTGGGTTGGGTCAACAGAACCCATGTAAACCTGTCGGGTTGGGTCTAGATGGGTCGGGTTGGTTCAGGTTGGGTCGGGTTGACACGACCCATTTGGTAAACGGGTCAATCGGGTTATAAGTACAAACCCGAACCCGACCCATTAAATAAACGGGTCAATCGGATCGACCCGTTTATGATCCGAAACCGTTTAGGCCAAACCCAAACCTGCTAACTTCGGGTCGGGTCAAGGATTGCCACACCTAGCATCCGTAACACTATTGCCGACACTTAGTAGGAAGTGGAAATGAGCTCAGAGAGTCACCTGTCTCGTCTAGCGATCCTATAGACTGTATTATGCTGAGGTTGCTCCTATTTGAATGTAATGTCAATGGTATTGTTTTGCCGTGGGGCAGGATGAGTGGATCGATACCCACCATTCCAAGAAAAAAATGAAAGGAAGAAGGGCATGAATGCATGACTTCATCGAATGATGTAACCTTTGTTGCTCTCCACCCCTGAAGAATAGAGGGGGGTTTGGTTTGCCTTGGCTTAAAATAAGGGCTTGCATGGCTTATGGGGAGAATCATCACTTATCAGCCTAAGAATCTTGTTTGGTTCACCCATTGTGTCTGATAATTTAAAAAAAGTAAAAAGCTGATTTTGTTCTCTTTGAATGAACTGCAGGACCCGTGCTTTTCAAAACAAGAGTTAAAAAACTTCTTTCACGTGGTCTTTTTTTTTTTTTGACAATTTTGTTCATATATATATATATAGAAATGATAAAATACGGCACGTAGTGTCGCACCATAATCGTCTGAACAGCTACGCACAATCGTCTGATACATTCATTGAGTGTGTGTGATGCAGACAACGGTGCATCAAACAGCTACGGTGCGTCACCGCACGTCGCACCGTAACAGCCCTCACACACACACACACCCCAAACAAAAGGAGTTTCATAGTTGAACGCAGCACCAGATCATAAGGCGATCATGAGAGGGAATTGTTGCTGATCACGAGACTCTCATCTTCCCGTCCGGCTGGTGAGAAATCCTCTCTCTCTCTCTCTCTCTCTCTCTCTCTCTCTCTCTCTCTCTCTCTCTCTCTCTCTCTCTCTCTCTCTCTCTCTCTCTCTCGCGCGCGCGCGCGCGCGCCACACACACACACACACACACACACACACACACACACATATATATATATATATATATATATATATATATATATATATATATATATATATATATATATACACTAGTAATGTCCGTGCCTCTCGGCACGCAAAAGATTTCGAGGGCAAGGACAATATTTTGAGACATGTGACAATATTTCAAAGGTGGCAAAAAAACATTTCAAAAGTGCCGACAATATATCAAGAGAGAGAACAATATTTTGAGGGTGATAACAATATTTCGTGAACGGTGATTCTAAGACCTAAATGTAGCTAGGAAGGCTAAACTCAAGTATGTGATTCTCAGTTTTGATGAGAATCAGAGACCTAAAGGAATGAGAAGCTGGTAAAATAACTTGCTTAAACCCCCTCAAATTATCCAAACCTTACCCATGGACCCCTATAGTTAGCTGGCATTCTAAATAAAGAACTATTCCTTTATTTGGTTATTAGTTTGATTTTTATTTTAGATTTCATTTTATCCTTAATGTCTTTAGACTTCCCCTAAATTTTCCATTAAATTGTGAATAATTCGAGTTAGGTCCAAGTTCGATTTAGGTTAGGTTAGTTATATGCTAAGTCCAAGTTCAACAAAGATCGATCAATTTAAGTAATTAAAATCTAGTATAAAATGTTCATTTCCTCTCTATTCTTTGTTTTGAATAACACGCAACTTCAGGTGTTGATGTGCGAGGTTTGGATTCATTTGATGGGCCTGCAGTGTCCATTCGATAAGGGTTTACATATGCATAAGAATTTCAGGGTCGATTTGTAAAAATCCTTTTAGGTTTTTGTTGGCAAAGTACCAAGCATAGCATATGATCCAACCATTATCATTCACAAAAAGACAGCAGGCAGCTTTCAGTTAAGTCACTCGTCGGTTTGTACAAACACCAATCAAACACATACACACGATGAAGCATTAGGTTCGTGAAATCCTCTTCTTGCTTTGGCGTCCAAACAAACTCCGCGTCTTTCCCCAGGGCGAAGGATTGAAATCGGATGCTAGCCTTTGAGATAAAAAACTGATGTGTTGTAGTCATCCCTGTGGACTACGCAACCCAAAGCATACAGTTATAGAAATGAAAACCTAGAGCAACCTGGAGCAAAAGATCAAAGTACTCATATAAACTGCTTCATTGTTCAGAAATTTGCATCCATATAGGGGAAAGAAGAGAAAGATATAAGATGTTATAGACTGCCCTATCAGCACCCAGGGACTACATATAGGTCTTTATTTTTTATAGTCGCAAACATCGTTCAAGTTCGCAATTCAGCTCCCTAGCTGTCTCTCGAATGTATCGCAGCCTGCTCCTTACAGTGGAAGGTTCCATCAGACTCGCCTGTTGGTGTAGTCATCAGGCTCCTCTTCGTCGTCCTTGAAGCTGTCTTCCAACAGGTCGTCCTCACTGCCATTATCATAGCCACTTCATGTGCCGCTCAGGCCGCTGCTATATATGTTGGCCGTCGACATTGCCTGCATAGCTCTCATGAGCAGCACCAGCGACATGGCCGTCAAGTCCAAATTCCAATGAACATCTCAAAAGGAACCTATGACTCCTATAGTAATCCGTAAGAAAGAAAATGAAGAAACATCAAACAGTAGAAAGGGTGTGCAATGAGAAGTAAGATAGTGATTGAATGCAATTTCAAAATAGTTAACTTCAAAAAGTTAAAGAATAAAACCTTGGAGGATCAGACTCGATGAAACAAATTAGCATCAAATTATATTTTGAAATCTTGGCATTTTGAAATCTGATTTTTAAGAATAAGATTTAAGAATGCATTCGAAATCTGATTCTTAAACAATCTGGTGCTTAAAAAATCAGATCTAAACCATCAGATTCCAAAATGCCAAAATCATATTCCAAAAAATCTTATTTTTAAGTATAAAGATTTAAAAATGAATTCAAATCTGGGGCTTAACATGGCAGCTTCCTTTATTAGAGAGGTTAACATGGCATCTCATCCCAAACTTCCGAAAACTGCATATAAAAAAACTTAAATGGTTCTGATTTTTGGTTTCAGTGGACTTCTCAAGATCAGATTACACAAAATACCCGAGCCTCTGATCTTTAAAAAAAAAATTGCATATAAAAAAACAACATATAAAAATATGATGATTCTAAAAAGCCAATACCCGAGCCTCTGATTTTTAAAAGAAGCCAATATTCGACCCTCTGATGCAACAGATTTCAAAATGTTCGAGTTGCAAATGTTTGCTCTCGAATGAGTCATTACACGCTGATCACCTTAAGTAGCAAACATTTGTTTGTAAATAATCCAATTCCTCTCGAATGAGTATGGGTGTTGTTCCTCTCGAATGAGCATGTAGTGACAAAATAAAATTCTATTATTGTTCGGATACTCGAGCATTTTGAATTGGATTTTTAAATCTTGGCAATTTCAAAATAATTAACTTCAAAAAATTGAAGAATAAAAAATTGGAGGATCAGACTCAATGAAACGAATTGACATCAAATTGTATTTTGAAATCTTGGCATTTTGAAATTTGATTTTTGAGAATAAGATTTAAGAATGCATTCGAAATCTGATTCTTAACAAATCTGGTGCTTAAAAAATCAGATCTAAAGCATCAGATTCCAAAATGCCAAAATCAGATTCCAAAAAATCTGATTTTTAAGCATAAGATTTAAAAATGAAATCAAATATGGTCCTTAACATGGCAGCTTCCCTTATTGGAGAGGTTAATATGTCACATCTTTAAAAACTTCCGAAAACTGCATATAAAAAAATTTGAATGGTTCTTATTTTGGGTTTCAGTGGACTTCTCAAGACCAGATAAAAACACAGACAATACCCGAGCCTCTGATCTTTTAAAAAAAAAACTGCATATTAAAAAACTACATATAAAAATATGATGATTTTAAAAGGCCAATATTCGAGCCTTTGATTTTTAAAAGAAGCCAATATTCGAGCTTCTGATGCAACAGATTTCAAAATGCTCGAGTTGCAAATGTTTGCTCTCGAATGAGTCATTACACGCTGATCACCTTAAGTAGCAAACATTTGTTTGCAAATGATCCAATTCCTCCCGAATGAGTATGGGTGTTGTTCCTCTCGAATGAGTGTATAGTGACAAAATAAAATTCTATTATTGTTAGGATACTCGAGTATTTTGAATTGGATTTTTAAATCTTGGCAATTTCAAAATAGTTAACTTTAAAAAATTAAAGAATAAAAAATTGGAGGATCAGACTCGATGAAACGAATTGACATTAAATTGTGTTTTGAAATCTTGGCATTTGAAATCTGATTTTTAATAATAAGATTTAAAAATACATTCGAAACCTGATTTTTAAGCTTCCAAAATGTCAAAATCATATTTCAAAAAATCTGATTTTTAAGCATAAGATTTAAAATTGAATTCAAATCTGGTGCTTATCATGGCAGCTTCCCTTATTATAGAGGTTAACATGGCACCTCTTCCTAAACTTTTGAAAACTGAATATAAAAAAACTTGAATGGTTCTGATTTTGGGTTTCAGTGGACTTCTAGAGATCAGATAAAAACACAGACATTACCCGAGCCACTGATCCTTTAAAAAAAACTGCATATAAAATATGATGATTTTAAAAAGTCAATACCCAAGCCTCTGATTTTTAAAAGAAGCCAATACCTGAGCCTCTGATGCAACAGATTTCAAAATGCTCGAGTTGCAAATGTTTGCTGTCGAATGAGTCATTACACACTGATCACCTTTAGTAGCAAACATTTGTTTGCAAATAATCCAATTCCTCTGGAATGAGTATGGGTGTTGTTCCTCTCGAATGCGCATGTAGTGACCTCCTGCTCACCGGTGATGACCCAGACCTCGCTGGGGACAGCATATGCTTGCAATAAAAAAAAAACTGAGATCGGGAGATGTAGTCAAAAACAAAAATCTGAGATGAAGATTGAGAGAGAGACCTGTTCACCAGCAACGACTCTGACCCTGCAGGTGACAGCATTGGCTTGCAATCAAAAAAAAATTGAGATAGCGAAAGAGCTGCAATCAAAAAAAAAATCTGAGAAAAAAAACCTGAGATCGAGAGATAGAGAGTTGCAATCAAAAAAAAAAATTCCTTAAAAAACTAAGATCGAGAGAGAAAAAAGACTAAAATCGAGAGAGAGAGAGAGAGAGAGAGAGAGAGAGAGAGAGAGAGAGAGAGACCTGTTCACCGGCATAGGATTGCAATCAAAAAAAAAAAACCCTGAGATTAGAGAAAAAAAAAAGAAAAAAAAGAAGGAAAAAAAATCATCACCTCCATCTCCCACAACCCAGCCGGGAACAGCAGGCCTGCAATAAGAGAGAGAGAGAGAGAGAGAGAGAGAGAGAGAGAGAGAGAGAGAGAGATGCAATCAAAAAAAAAATCATCACCTCCATCTCCCCCGA
Source organism: Chamaelirium japonicum (assembly GCA_947650365.1). Taxonomy (NCBI): domain Eukaryota; kingdom Viridiplantae; phylum Streptophyta; class Magnoliopsida; order Liliales; family Melanthiaceae; genus Chamaelirium; species Chamaelirium japonicum. Next base: position 59,879,180 of record OX393551.1, on the reverse strand, counting down.
CCCAGCCGGCAACAGCAGGCCTGCAATAAAAAAAAAGTAAAATCGAGAGAGAGAGAGAGAGAAAGAGAGAGAGAGAGAGAGAGAGAGCTGGAATAAAAAAATATCTACGAAAAAAAACACTGAGATCTCCGGGTTGGTGGAAGAATTTCCAACTCCTCCCCCATGATTTCAAGAGGAGAGCTTGGAATCGGGGTTGCGGGCGTCGACCTTGAAGATGATCAGACCGAGGAGAATGCCGGGGAAGAACCACCACGGATCTGCGGGTTAAGGGAAGAAGAGGGGGATCAGGCCCTTGCTGTTTGGATCGGCGTGCCCTTGCCCATTTCAAGAACCACGACAATCTGAAGAAAAAAAAATCAGGGGGAGAGAGAGAGAGAGAGAGAGAGAGAGAGAGAGAGAGAGAGAGAGAGGAGGGATGCACCAGGATGCTTTTCTGCTTCACGAACCATCGTAGATCTGTGGGTTTGGGGAAGAATCCAACTCCTCCCCCATGATTTCAAGAGGAGAACGTCGTCGTTCAGTGCTGTCCCGCTGCCATATTCAGTGAGGAGATGGAGAAGAGTGCGAGAAAGGGAAGAGAGAGTGGTGGGGGGTTTCGGTTTAGGGAATAGAGATCGTGGGAGGGGTGGGTGTGATCGTGCGGTGAGGCTGGGGGTTGAGTAACAGACCGGGGGAAAGAGAGATCGGGATCTCGAGAGAGATTGAGAGAGAAATGGAGAGATCGGGCAGGTAGAGAGAGAGAGGGATCGTGCGATTCGAGCGCTGATGAGGCGGTCGAGAGAGAAAGAGGGAGGGGGGTGTAGATCGGGAGATAGTGTGAGCTCAGGCCGATTAACGTGGCAAGGATCACACAGCGTATCTTTGAATGCCCGATTGACATGGCATATGATCATAGCGTCTGTTTGTCTGGTGGTAGTCTTTAAATGAGATGCACCCGGTCGGGGCATAGACGATAATCACGAATGCGATTCACCAGTCTGGACACGGACGGTGAGCAGGAATGCAATTTTGGGGAAAGTATTGTGATAACTACCTAATGTATAAAGATCTTGGCCATAAAATATGATTTTCAATTTAACGGTTAAAATGGATGGCCGATAAAGCTTCTAGCATTTGATGCCCCAACAAGTTTTAGAATGCTTTGATTTTTTGTGGACATTTTATCTAAGGTAAGGTGATCATCCTCAAAAAAATTCAGCACATTCTAAACATTCTAGCATTACTAATTCACCTTACCTTAGATAGAATGTCCACAAAAAATCAAAGCTTTGATTTTTTGTGGACATTCTCTCATATCCTTCTCTCCCTCTCAATCTGTAGCTGATCCTAAGGTGATTGTTGCCTCCTCGACAGGTGCCGTGGAGGTTTCCTCATTTATCCGGTCACTGTGTACTTCGACCGTCACAAGGCTTCAGTCAAGAAAAAAGTATGATCACCTTCTCATCCATAATCCGTTGTAAATGATGTATAATTAGGATTTCCCGAGCTTCCTCCAAACCCCTAAATTGATTTGGGATTTCATCTCATTGCATGATCAACGCTATAATTAGTGCTTAGTTGTCCTTAATTTTGTTGTAAATCCATAGTTGTGTGAGAATTTAATTTTGTGGAATTTCGTGCCGTTGCATGAACTTGGATCTCGTGGACATATTATCCCTAAATTATCTAAACCAAATTGGCAAACGACTTTGTTTATTATAAGAACTTTTTTCAACATAATTTTTTAATAAGTTCTTAGAAAAAAAAGGTCTAGTTTATAAGCAAATTGCCGAAATAAATGCCCCTAAGTTGGAGAGAGAGAGAGAGAGTAAAAAATGACGATACTACTTCAATTGCATCTCTGCGACAAAGAAACCCACTTCTATCTCCTGAGGTCTTATTTGTTAGGCACGTACCCCAGAAGCTTAAGTTGTTAGGGAGTGAGCCAACAATGTATAGGGTGGGGCAATATACTGCCAACAAAATACAAAAGGCAATCATAACTTAAATTTGGAAGAATACCGGATGTGTTCCCATTTCATCTCTGCTCTTTTACTGTTGGCAGTCCATACCCGCCGCCTCGTCACTGGCCATGTACAGGCTGCCACTTGCCTCCGCCATCGGTAACCCACCATCGCTGCATCCTCTTCCTCCTTCCTCCTCCCCCTTCTTCTTCCTCCTCCTCCTCCATCCTCCTTCTCATTTTTTTCCCCTTCTTCCTCCTCCTCTTTCTCCCCTTGTCCTTCCTGAAATTTGTGCATTCGACCATACCAGTCCGAATACATCTTTTTGTGCATTAGGTCACCCCAGTAGAATGCACAAATGCATTCCAACTAGTATAGCTGAACGCACAAATTTCAAGGAGGGTGAGGGGGCTAGGTGGGGGAAAGAGGAGGAAGAAGGGGAAGAAAAAGGAGGAGGAGAAAGATGAAGAATGGAAGGAGGAAGGAGGAAGGAGGAGGAGATAACAACAACAGACAGGGGTTGGCCGCAGTGAGTAGCAGGCGGCACTGGCACAACAAAGAAAAAAAATGTTGTGGCCTATAAATTGGGGCTGCCTTTGAAAAAATGGTTTGGTGGCTTCAGACCGATACTTCCGAAGGTATTTTGTGGCCTATTTCTAGCCCCACCCCAATGTATATCATCACGTTTACACGTACCCAATGTGGTTCTCTCCCGCATGTTCAAAATATTAGGAAAAATAAATTTTAAAATGAATTTCAAAAATTATTAGGGAGTTATCACTTAATTTCAAAATTTGTTAGGGAGTTATCACTTAAATTTTAAAATGAATTTCGAAAATATTTTCTAGCTTCGTCAATAGCAAGTTATCACTTAATTGCATCGTAAATGCTTTTATTTATCTTAAAATATTTCTCAAAATAATAGGCAAAATAAATTTTAAATATTTTTAAAAAAATATTTTCTAACTTTACCGATAGCAAGTTATCACTTGCATTGCCGATCCCCATCTTGGATAACTAAGGAGTGGAAAAGTATTGTAGCTCTTATTGCGGGTGCAAATTATGGCTAACGCCCCGTAACGGGACCCACCAACTCTACCCGGGGGTTCACAAAGACGATAGCGGGACCCACCAACCATGCATGGGGTTCACAGAGACAACAGCGGGACCCACCAGCCCTGCCTGGGGATCCACCGAGACGACGGCGGGATCAACCAGCCCTGCCTAGAGGTCCACAGAGACGACGACGGGACCCACCAGCTCTCCTCTGGAACCCAGACGACAGTTGTAGAAAACTGCCTTTTACCCTGGTTCCAGTCCAAAAGTTCTATAAATAGCAGACCCGACAAGTGTAATGGGATCAAATATCTGATTTCTGAATCAGACTTCCGAAAAATCCAAAGCTCTGACATCCTAAACCTTCGATCTTCTTTTCGAAGAAAGAGAATCGACACTCGGCCTGTCGAGGTCACTTCAGTTCAAGTGTTAGTGAATTCAGGTTGCTCCTTATAGCATGGAGACGTAGGCTTCGGCTGAACTCCGAGATCACACCTCGTGTCAACAATCTTTCGACTGTTCAGAAGTTCGATCCAAAGACATCAATATCCGAACCTACAATCTAGACAAACGTCCGATCAGACTTTCGACTCGACTCGATTGACTGGTTGGGCGGAGTCTTCGGGTCGGCACGGAGATCATCCCCCACAGTTTGGCGCCGTCTATGGGATAGGTCGAGAAGCTCATTTCGCTCTACGACAATATGAGATCGGTTGAGTAGACAACCGATCTTGATAACCATACTTCCCAGCCCCTTCGGTTGAGCAGACAACCGATCGGATGCCAGCGATCTGGTTGCTTCCTCCGCTTTCCCTAAATGGCGAAGATGAGGCATCAGGATTATCCAGAGGGAAGTAATACTCAACGGAACCAACCTCGTATGGAAACTCGATCAATGAGTCAGCGACTCAACTTTGGGTTGCCTCTTACCCGCCCCGACGCAGCAGCACATTCCAAAAATAGGAGATCGATCGACCGACCGATCCCCCCGCCACTTCGACAATCAGTCAGGCAAACTACTCCCCCACCAACGGAAGATCCTTCACCTACTTATCAGATATCGGCGCTCGACTTCCAGCTGCTGCAATTGGTGAAATAGAACGCCACCCTTACTACTGAGAGGGACACTATCAAGAAAGCAGCCTCCGATGCTGGGGTTGCTATTTCTATCCCTTCCCTCAACAAAGGAGCCGATCCGTCTCGACAATCCATCTACTCTGAACAGCGCAGATCAATGGGCAACACAACTCAAGGGATTAGTCGCCATGAGCCCACCCCCTCTGTAGCTCCACGGAAGCAGAGCGTTTGGGATCGTATCGATGACCAATCTTCGCAATCGTCTTTGGGCCGCAACTGTGTTAGGCAGGCACAGTCGAAACCCAACCTACGAGTGAGGCATCGGACGAAAGAGACTGCATCGAAAGATCGATTTTCTCCATCTCTCCCACTCCATCGAGACTCCCAAATCGATTTTCATCACCAGGGCCACCCGACGATAATTCAAGATAAAAACCAAGACCTCTCAATCTTGCCCCTGGATCAACGACAAGGTCGGGGACTCGGTCGCAGGGAATGATATTTTTCAGCCGGGCCCCTCCATCAAAGTCTGTTTCAATCATCATTCTTGAAAAGTTGGAGGACTCCGACTCTACCAAAATTCAATTGCCTAAAAGGAGATCAAACCCTTCACATCCGAGAATTCAAGCAAGCATTAACGCCACACGAAGAGGAGAATAATGTACTCTGCCGAACCTTCGTTGGTAGCCTTGACGAACCTTCTCTCGATTGGTATCACAATCTTCGAGTTGGATCGATCACCCAGTTCGGAGTCCTTGTAAATCATTTCATCCAGCACTATCAACTCAACCTTAAACCAGAGAAGAAACTTGATTCTCTATATCGGCTGAGGATGAGAGCTAATGAGAGCCTTCGTAGTTTCACGCGAAGATTCCACACGAGCATGATGCTCTCTGCGGAAGACACCTTGACGACGAAGCCATGATATTGGCTTTCCAAAATGCTCTCTGATTCAACTTGCACATCTACAATGACTTCATCCGCAACCCTCCGCCTTCCCTCAGCGCAATGTTCGATTGGATCCAGCAAGAGAAAGAAGTTGAGGATGATCAAATCGCCCAGAAGGGACGTGAGCCCAGGCGTCGACTTGTCTAGAGGGAAGCCGCCTACGCATATGGCCAAGGCCCATAATGCAGAAGCACCGGCACCTCCGCCAGCCAAACGACCGAGAGAAGACGGTCACAGATCGCCTCCAAAGAAAACAACATTCACCGATTGGACCATTCCGATCAAGCAAATTCTTTATCAAATTCAACACGAAGGTTTTCTTCGGCAGCCGAACCCTCTGCAACCAGACACCAAACTCACTACCGACATATCTGTTTACTGTGACTTTCATCGCAACTATAGTCACCCAACCAGTCGATGCTTCCGACTAAAGCATCACTTGGAAGACCTGTTGCGTGAAGGTCATCTTCAAGAGTTCATCAAGAACGGGTGGAACCAACGCCAACCTTCCTCATAAAAAGGGAAGGAAGCCTGTTGGGTCCATCAAATGCTGACCGGGAAAAAAGTCGACCGACAAGTTCGCCGCAGCTTCAATGTACGCACTGCTGCAAACAAAGAAGACACGTGAGTCGAGAAACCCATCAAAGGCTTAGCTTGACCATCTATCGTATTTAACAACTCGAACCTTTAAGGAGTGCATACACCACACCGGGATCCCCTGGTCCTACGGTTTATCATCGATGGAAGTACCGTCAATCGAATCCTCATCGACACCGGCAACTTAATCGATATTATGTTCTTAGATTGCTTCAAGCGTCTGAGATATAAGTATTTAAGCCTGGACGTCGTCCCACCGTCATTACCGGCTTCAACGGCGAGCAGAGCATGACCACGGGCGAATCCATATTTATCTTGGGCCTCAGCAGAGAGACTCGAGTCTCCATGCGGTACGCTGTCATCAAAGGTACTTCCAACTACAACATTATTCTCAAGCAACCCTTTCTTCACCAGATCAATGCCATATCCCCCTCATACCATCAACTCCTCAAATTTGTAACGGGGGAGGGCATTATCTGCATTCGAGGTGATCAACAAACTTGGCGATTTTTTGAAGCCACCACAACAAAGACGGATTGAAAAGTGAATCTCATACCACCAAAGTGTCCAAGAGATGAAGCCGGCCCTTCTGCGAGCTAGCAACCAAAGAAGTCCCCACTATCAGAACCTCCATCTGTCGAGTAGGAGGCTTCATCTTCAATCGAAGAGATCTCCCGAGTAAATATTGGTGATGGGGATCTCCTTCGAGAGACATTCATCGGTACCAGTCTCAGCGACGCAGAAGCGTAGGACATAGTATCCTTCCTCCAATCCAATATTGACGTTTTCGCATGGTGTTTCAAAGACATGCCCGTGATCAACCCGGATGACGCAGGCCATCGACTTGCCATCAAAGAAGGAGCAAAGCCGTCAAACAAAAGCTCCAGATGATTCGCTCCGAGCGCTTGACTGCTGTTCAAGAGGAGATCACCAAGTTGCTCGCGGTAGGCTTCATCCGTGAAGTACAGTATCCAACTTAGATCTCCAACATCATCGCAGTTCCTAAGAAGAACGGAAAGCTTAGGGTCTACATTGACTTCACCAACCTCAACCAAGCTTGCCCTAAAGACCTACTCCCTATGCCAAGAATAGACAGACTCATCGACGCCACTGCTGGGCACGAGCTTCTATCCTTCATGGATAGATACTCAGGGTACAACCAAACCCTCTGCATCCTGGCGATCAAGAGAAGACATGCTTTGTGACAGACAGAGGCCTCTACTATTATAATGTTATGTCTTTCGGCCTCAAAAACACTGGATCTACTTATCAGAGGTTAGTCATGAAGATGTTTGAAGAGCAAATTGGTCGTAATATCAAAATCTATATCAATGATCTCCTTACCAAGAGCCTCAGTCATGAGAATTATCTCTCCGATCTTGCAGAAATGTTCCAAGTCTTCCAAAAGTATCGCATGAAACTAAATCCGATCAAGTGTGCCTTCGGAGTTCAATCGGGTAAATTCCTAGGTCATCTGGTAACTAGGAGAGGCATTGAAGCGAGCCCCGATCAAATTCAAGCAATTCTCAGAATGCCCTCACCCTCCACTCAGAAAGAAGTGTAGTGCCTCACAGGAATGCTAGCTGCCCTAAACTGATTCATCTCTAAATCTTTGGATAAATGCAAACCCATCTTCGATAAACTACGGGAAGCAGACACCTCGGGATGGAACCCCACTTGTGAGCAAGCTTTCCAAAGTGTCAAATACTATCTCGCCCGAGCTCCTATCCTGACAGCTCCACTGTCGAAAGAAGACCTCTGGTTTTATCTTGCTGTCACTGATCAAGCCATCAGCGTAGTTCTGGTCAATAGAAGAGAAGGCATTGAGTTCCCCATTTACTACATTAACCATACTCTTCTTCCGGCAGAAACTCGCTATTCGAAGATAGAGAAAGTCACATTGGCATTGCTTACAGCATCGCGACGGCTCCGACCTTACTTCGTTTCTCACCCGATTATGATCGTCTCAAAACACCCACTTAAAGACATCCTCGACAAGGCAGGGCGAGCTGGTCGAATGACTAAGTGGGTGATCAAGATGAGCTCCCTCGGCATCCAGTTCGAACCTCGTGTCTCCGTCAAGGGGCAAGCAGTTGTAGACTTTCTTGTCGACTTTCCTGTGGAGGATCCCATCACTTTGGAGGATGACGTTGAGATGCACCACGACGACGGTGACGAACCTCCACTCAATCCCAGTCCTGAGACCTTCAATCCGAGCCCTGAGATTACCACTACTTTGCCAACTCGATGGAAGCTCTATACTGATGGAGCTTCAAGTGCGATCGATTCGGGAATTGGGATAGTCCTAATATCCCCTGAGCTCGATCATCTTCAAAAGGTAATTCTTCTCGGATTCAATGCTACCAACAACGAAGCTGAGTACGAAGTACTCATTTCTGGATTGGAGATTACCGAAACCCCTGTGGGTGAATCGTCTCACCGTCTATAGCGACTCCCAGCTAATAATCAGGCAGATCAAAAGAGTCTACGAAGCGCAAGGAGAGATGATGCAGCACTATCTGGCATTGGTGCAGCAACACAAGCAACAATTCATGGACATTGAATTTGTGCAAATTCCGAGAGCAGAAAATCGAAAAGCCGATGCTCTAGCCAACGCTGCTTCAATGCTCAAAGACTCACTTAAAGAAAGTCGAATTCAGATCGACTATCAAGAGTTACCTAAAACTACCATCGAACAATAACTTATTGCCATGACGAAAGACTCTGGGGTTTGGAGACGGCCAACCTTCACTCTTACCTTGACAGATGGACCTACAGACTGGAGGCAACCAATTTTTGGCTTCTTCAAACAAGGCAAAATATCGAAAGATCCGACCCAAGCTAGAAAACTTCAACGGAAGCTTCCTTTCTATAGCCTCCGAGAGGAAGATCTCTACTTCAAATCACATGGCGAAACACTTCTCAAATGTATTGATCCTTGGCAGACAGAAGGAATTCTGGCCGAGATCCATTCTAAAGCTTGCGGCAATCATTCTAGCAGAAGATCCCTCAAAGCCAAAGCAAAACTTCAAGGCTACTACTGGCCAACCATGGCGAAAGACGCTAGTCGGTTCATTCAAAGATGCGATCCCTACCAAAGACACGTTCGAGCGATCCATCTCTCGGCAGATGTACTGCATCCCTTGAAAAGTCCTTAGCCTTTCCATCAGTGGGGGTTGGACTTTCTAGGTTCGTTCCCTCCATCACTAAGTAAGAAGAAGTCCTTACTGTTGGCCACTGACTACTTCACCAAATGGGTTGAGGCTGTGCCACTCTTTCAAGAAACGGACGACGAGGTTATCAAATTCATTAGGCATAATATTTTCTCCAAATTTGGTATGCCTCACGTACTAATCGCCGATAATAGAGCTCAATTCGACTCAGATAAATTTTGGGAGTTCTGTTTGAGCTATAGAATCAAACACTTTTACTCTACTTCGAGGTACCTGCAATGCAATGATCAAGACGAAGCTTCCAATAGAGCAATCCTTGGTTTGCTTAAAAAAAAGTTTGAAAATAAGAAAGGGTTATGGGAGAAAGTCCTACCAGAAGTCCTATAGGGCTATCGAACCACTCCTCGGCGATCGATTAGATTTTTGCCTTTCCGTCTAACCTAAGGGTCAGAAGCAGTCCTCCCAACCGAGGCCATCTCTCCAACTTTGAAGGCTAAGGTGATCGAAGAAGGAATCAACAACGAACTTCAGATAAATGATCTCGACTTCTTAGTAGAGCTACGTGACCAGGCAACTATTCGTGTCACCAACTATCAACAGAAGATCAAGAAAGCATATGATCGAAAAGTTAGCAGAAGACAGTTCAACATCAAAGATCTTGTCCTCAGAGTAGTCTTCTCCAACACAAGGAAGCACGACAGTGAAAAAATAGTTCCCAACTGGGAAGGACCCTACATCAACGAATCAACCGAAGGCAAAGGATCCTATCGCCTAATCTCACCAGAAAGAGATAGGCTACCAAGGGCTTGGAATGTCTGACATCTCAAAATATTCTACCCTAGATATAAACCCTGTACTGAATGAATATTTGTTTTAATTTCAATCTTTTTCATTTCAATTCTATAAGCTCACATAATCATAAATAGTTTTGATGTTTTGAGACAGCACAACACTTAACTAGCAGATCGATTAATAGTTTGGGTGCTCATGTTGTGACACGACCCATTACAGGCAAAAATAAATAGTTTTAACATTGTGAGACAACACAACTTTTAACTGGCAGATCGATTAATAGTTTGGGTGTTCGTGTTGCGACACGATCCCTTACAAGCAGAAACAAATAGTTTTAAAGTTGTGAGACATCACAACTTTTAACTGGGAGATCGATTAATAGTTTGGGTATTCATGTTGCGACATGACCCCTTACCGGCAGAAACAAATGGTTTAGAAGTTACGACACGGCGCAACTTCTGAGTGACTAATCCATAAAACAGCTTGGGTGTTTGTGTTGTGACATGACCCCTAGCTGGCAAATACTTATTCGGTCATTTAACACAAGACACCAACCATTCCATTCAGAACATTCAACATAAAAGAGACAATTCATTCCAAAAAACCAAATATTTTCTATCATTCAAGAGTACAAGTACAAGAAGGGAAGTACATCAAGGCTTAGCTACACTCTGTGCGCGTGATTTATCTGCTTCAGAACCTCCTTGGGCCTTGCTGGCCACGGACGCCTTCGAAGATTGAGCGTCGCCGCTGTGAGCTAGCCTGAGGGCTTCCATTGCTTTTTCAACCATCGACTTGAAGCTAGCCAAGTTGACGTTCAGCTGTTCGATCTCCAACGCGTGGGCCTTCTCTTTAGTAGCAAGATCTGCCTTCAGCTGATTTATCTTCTCAGTACATTGGAAGGAGATATTCTCCACCTTGAAGAATCTGTTTTTAAGGCTTTAGAGTTCTTTATTAGTAGCTACGAACTCAGCCTCCATCTTCTTCTTCATATGTGCCTCACTGCGGATAGACTGTTGACTCGAAGATAGAGCCGCAGATAGCTTCGCCCTCTCATCATTAGCCTCCTTCAAGAGGGCATTCAAGCGGGAGATCTCGCCTGCAGACTCCCTCTCCCCAGTTTTCTTAAAAACCCTGTTGTTTAGCTTCAACAGGGCAGACATCTGCACAGCGATAAAAATAAGTAAGGAACATCAGATGGAAGTACAATAACCTGAGACGAAGTCAAAACTACTCACCATAATTTCAAGCCTGTTTGATGTCTCTTTGAGGGTCGCATCTGGTAGGTTGCAGAGCTTCCTCAACACCTCAGTTGGGCGATTGATATCAACCTCGCCCAAGTCCCGCAGCATAGGTTGTGGGCTGCCAGGTGCACCTACATACAAAGCATTCAAAGTGCTCAGACGTGTTCAACATTCAACTCAAAGAAAAGGAAGTAAAGAGTTAGAACCTACTCCTGTCAATAGAGTTTCCATGTGAGGGTTGAGCCGATCCCTTCCCTCGATCAAACCCCTTCCCCTTGGGGGTGGGAGTCTTCCTTGCAGGGACAATGATCGGGACCTGTTCGATTACCTCCTTCTCCCCCTGACCCTCGTCTCCCTTTGGTTCGGGAGGAGGGACTTCGGGAGGAAACGAAGCTCCCCCTTCGCCATGTATCTCGCTTGCACCCTGGAAGAGGGCAAACATCAGGGCGGCGGCCTCTGTTACCACCTTGGTCGTGTCACTTCGAGGCGCCAGCCTTGGTTTATCAGCTTCCAGACCTCCACTCACTGAAGCCTGACCCGTCGAGGCCTCGCCCTACTGGAGACCTTCGGGCGGCGCCTGCGCAATGGGCGTCGGGTCATAGACCACGTCGCTCCCCGAGTACTTGACCCTGATGCGTGTAGGACGCTTCAGGGTCTCAAAGTGGTAGACGAGCGGCACCTTCTTGCCATCGTCTACAATATCGATATAGTCCTCCATTTGACGGGCCTAAGCCTCGTCGATAGGAAGCACTTGACCAGTACCTAGTGGGGTGGGGGGGCATATTTTCCTAATCTCTAGCCCCCTCCTCTTCGCCTTCTCCCTCCTCCTCGCTTCCTTCGCCTTCTCCCTCCTCCTCGCTTCCTTCTTCCTCTTCATCCTCATCCTCCTCCTCTTCTTCTCCGCCTTCTTCTCCACCTTCTTCTTCGCTTTCTTCTCTACCTATCTCCGCCTTCCTCCTCCTCTTCTTCACCCTTCTCCTCATCCTCTTCTTCTTATTCTTCTCCCTTTTTTTCCTCTTCCTTCTTCTCTTCCTTCACTACCTTCCTCTTCTTGAACTGGCCTCGCCTAGTCACAACCAATTTTTTCTCGCCAGGCCCGGAGCGCCTTCTCTTGCCATAGATCTTTTTATTGACCCGCACGTATTGAACCAACCTGCTTGTCTCAAGATCCTCCTCGTAATCAGAGTACAAGGTGTCGTTATCCTTGTACCTCACTGGTAGGCGGTGCATCTGGTTGGCATTGCCATGGCAGACCAGACAGTTCGCAAACTCCTTCCACAACCTGGTTTCACATGTCAGCTCCAGAAACAGGTTATCGATCGATCCGACCTGATCGGATGACCAACATATATTGCCTCCCAGTCCGTACCTCTCGACCTCCTTGTGGACATGTCTTTGAGGAGTCTCCGGCACTGAGAAGGGAGTCCATGCCCCCGAGACGAAGATTGGCCTGTCAGTATATAGCTTGTCAGAGGGGACCGTGTCGGTAATGGGGCGAAAGGCAGAGACGCCATGCAGGTTGAAGAAGGGGATGTCCTTCCTCGAAACCCACTGATAGTTGTAGAAGAAGTAGCCCAACTCAATCCTCACTTGCTCGCCATCGGGAATACTGGAGTAGCAAGCCTTCAGTTTATCCTGGTGATCGGATTTCGCCTTGCAAAAGGCGTAAATGATCCTCCAAACATTTCCAGTCAGTTGTACGGGGCAAAGTCCGGACGTGTTCAGTAACCTGGCGGCGAAGGGAAGTAAGGGCAAGCGAAGTCCGTAATTAAGCTGGCCGATAGTCACAATCGTGCCCATAATTTTCCCTTTGCTGGCCACCTCTGTATAAACTGTCCGAGTGTTAATACCAAAGGCAGTCTGCACCCCGGCAAGTGCTGGGCGTTGGACGCCTTCAGTGAAGAACCCGAGCAGCTTCTCCCACTTCGCCCTCTTCGTGGCAGTGGTTTTTCGATCGATACCATAATCGAAGATAGGCTCCTCGGATAAAGGCTTCAGCGACCTTAGTATGAAGTCAGCCTTCGGGATGTGCTCCGGCTTGGCGCGCGCAGAGGCGAATCCAACACCCAAATACCTCTTCCCAAGGATGCCGAGGCTGCCCTTGGCCTTGCCTTTTCCCACAACCTTAGGCGACGAGGGCTCAACGGTGGCCTTCCCCTTCTTCGATGGCCTCATCTTAGGAGGGACAATATTCTTGGTGCAGCTCGTAGATGTCATCACGATCCAACGGAATAACAAGGAAAACAGAAAGCAAGAACTTCCGAGCAAAAACAGAGAAGTTAGAAAATTTCTAACAATGTGAGGGAAAAATTAATCGCGGAGCAGGATTTATATCCCCGAAACATTTGGCAGGAAAACCTATGTGACACATGGTGCCACCAAACTGGCAAAAGATGAAACGTCAGACCAGACGAAGAGCCAAGCCAGGAGAAACGATGGGAAAGACAAAACGTCAACACCAAAACTTCGCCCAATCAATAGGCAGACGATCGTATGATTTTCCAAAGGATCGGGTAAAAAACATAGTTTTTTACTCGATCGTCCCAAGTTCCACCTGTTGAATTTGACCGATCGGACGAATTTATCCACATAGACAAATTTAACCGGTCGGCTGCAAGACTTCGCCCAATCGACAGGCAGACGATCGAGAGATTTTCCCAAAGATCGAGCAAAAAAAAAAGTTTTTTACTCGATCGCCCCAAGTTCCACCGGTTGAATTTGATCGAACGGACAAACTTATCCGATTTGACAAATTTGACCGGTCGGCTGTAAGATTTTGCCCAATCGACAAGTAGACGATCGGGCGATTTTTCAAAGGATCGGGTAAAAAAAGGATCAGGCAAAAAACATAGTTTTTTACTCGATCGTCCCAAGTTCCACCTGTTGAATTTGACCAATCGGACAAATTTATCCACATGGACAAATTTGATCGATCGGCTGCAAGACTTCCCCAATCGACAGGCAGACGATCGGGCGATTTTTCCAAGGATCGAGCAAAAAACATAGTTTTTTACTCGATCACCTTAAGTTCCACTGGTTGAATTGATCGATCGGACAAATTTATCCGATCAGACAAATTTGACCGATCGGCTGCAAAACTTTGCCCAATCGACAGGCAGACGATCGAGCGATTTTCCAAAGGATCGGGCAAAAAATATAGTTTTTTACCCGATCACCCCAAGTTCCACCTGTTGAATTTGACCGATCGAACAAATTTATCCGATCGGACAAATTTGATCGGACGGCTGCAAGACTTCGCCCAATCGATAGGTAGACGATCGGGCGATTTTCCAAAAGATCGAGCAAAAGACATAGTTTTTTACCCGATCGTCCCAAGTTCCACCGGTTGAATTTGACCGATCGGACAAATTTGATCGGTCGACTGCAAGACTTCCCTCAATCGATAGGCAAACGATCGGGCGATTTTCCAAAGGATCGGGCAAAAAATATGGTATTTTACCCGATCGCCCGAAGCTCCATCGGTTGAATTTGGCCGATCGGACAATTTTGACCAATCGGACGAAGACAACACCCGATCGACAGGCAGACGATTTGGTGAATTTCTGAAGGATCGGGCAAAAAACACAGTTTTTTACCCGATCGACCCAAGCTCCACCTATTGAATTTGACCGATCGGACAACTTTGACCGATCAGAAAAATTTGATCGATCAAACAAATTTGACCGATCGGACGAAGACAACACCCGACCAATAGGCAGACGATCAGGTGAATTTTCGAAGGATCGGGCAAAAAACATAGTTTTTTATCCGATCGACCCAAGCTCCACTGGTTGAATTTGACCGATCGGACAACTTTCACCGATCGGATAAATTTGACCGATCGGACGAAGACAACACCCGATCAACAGGCAGACGATCGAGTGAATTTCCGAAGGTTAGGGCAAAAAACACAGTTTTTTACCCGATCGACCCAAGCTCCACCGGTTGAATTTGATCGATCGGACGAAGACAACACCCGATCGACAGGCAGACGATCGGGTGAATTTCTGAAGGATCAGACAAAAAATACAGTTTTTTACCCAATCGACCCAAGCTCCACCGGTTGAATTTGACCGATCGGATAAATTTGACCGATCGGACAAATTCGACCAATCGAAAAAATTTGATTGATCAATCAACAAACAATCTATATACGGATCTTGTCTGGTTTATTATCAGAGTCCTGTGAGAACTCGATGACACCAACCCTTGGCAGGGGGTCTGAATTTTGCACCTGGGTTCCAAGTCATCTAGATCAGCCTCTACCTAACTTAGAGGGGGTAACTGTGGGTGCAAATTATGGCTAACGCCTCGCAACGGGACCCACCAGCCCTACCTGGGGGTTCATAAAGATGACAGCGAGACCCACCAGCCCTTCCAGGGGGTTCACAGAGATGACAGTGGGCCACCAGCCCTCCCTGGGGGTCCACCGAGATGACGGCATGACCCACCAGCCCTACCTGGGGGTCCACAGAGACGACGGCGGGACCCATCGGCTCTCCACTGGAACGTAGACGACAGCTGTAGAAAATCGCCTTTTACCCCGGTTCCAGTCCAAAAGTTCTATAAATAGCAGACCCGCCAAATGTAATGGGATCGAATATCTGATTTCTGAATCAGACTTCCAAAAAATCCAGAGCTCTGACATCCTAAACCTTCGATCTTCTTTTTGAAGAAAGAGAAGCGACACTCGGCCTGTCAAGGTCACTTCAGTTCAAGTGTTAGTGAATTCAGGTTGCTCCTTATAGCACGGAGACATAGGCTTCGGCTGAACTCCGAGATCACACCTCGTGTCAATAATCTTTCAACTGTTCAGAAGTTCGATCCAAAGACATCAATATCCGAACCTACAATCTAGACAAATGTCCGATCGAACTTTCGACTCGACTCGATTGACTGGTTGGGTGGAGTCTTCGGGTTGTCACGAAGATCATCCCCCATACTTATTCCTGAACGTGGATTTTCTGTATTAACATTAATAAAGATGATTTTGGTTATTGCTTTAATTAAAATATTGCTTTGGTATATGTTAATTCATATGTAATAAAAGACCCTAGGGAACACAGTAGGCCACTGAGCCATATGGTGGGTCCATACTTAGGAGACCCAGTAGACCGATTCTGTGTAGACGTAGAACTAGTTCACGACTTTGGTGATGTCGGTTGCTTCACCGAGAATAAGCTATTGGCAGATAGAGGATGTGGTGAAGTCTACTATAGGAACGTGAGATTCCTATTCACATAATCAAGCACGATGATCATTTTGAACAGGAACCAAGATGGTGCACGAATCAGTATATCAGAGCTTGGTGCATAAATTGTATTACTACTATAGATAATCTATCCTCAACCCTGAGGGACCATGTACACTAAGCCAACTGACTGAGTGGTGCTTTAATGTGCCAACGTGTGCAGACCTTCCATAGTCCAATACCACGGTACATTGGATTACCCGGCTGGCGCTGGAGTGGCATACAACCTAGGGGTGGCAATCCTTGACCTGACCCGCCAACCCGACCCAAACCCGACCCGAAATTAGCTGGTTTGGGTTTGGCCTAAACGAGTTCGGGTAATAAACTGGTTGACCCGATCGACCCATTTATTTAATAGGTCAGGTTTGGGTTCATACTTATAACCCGATTGACCCGACTTGACCCATTTACCAAATGGGTCGTGTCAACCTGACCCGACCCAAACCAACCCGACCCAACCTGACCCAACCCGGCCCAATCCGACCCATATTGACCCAACCCGATAGGTTTTCATGGGTTATGCTGACCCAACCCGACCAAACACGACCCGACCTATTTAGTAAACGGGTTTAACGGGTCGGGTCGGGTCAGGTCAACCCGTTTATTAGGCAGGTCGGGTTTGGGTTTAAGTTTTTGACCCGTTTATTAAACGGGTCGGGTTCGGGTTGAGTGTTTTGCTCTTATACTTATGTCTCAACCCGACCCGACCCATTGCCACCCCAAATACAACCCCTACAGGTTATCCGACATCTAGTGATGGATGGGTACATTTTGTTGAGTCAATCTGTCCATAAGATTAATCCAGACCTGGTGGTTGTCAGTATGACTGACGATATTCCGGATGCTAGGTATAGCATCGGAAGGTGTGTGGTGTTATAAATGACAAGTCATCAAATCCTAGTCAGATGATCGATCGGGTATGACGGTGCTAACCCCCGCCCGAGTTGAATCATGGCAACAGTAATAGGAGAGACTAAAGATTATCATAATATAGTAGAGAATAACTTTACGAGGGAGTAACATAAGTTTAGGATCACTAGAGTTCAACTTACGTTGCACTCTGGGTGGCTACGTGGATTAATCGGAATATGGCTGATTAGCGGAACTTTCAGTGTGTCACTGGAATAGTTAATCAGGGATCCGGTTGAAACTAGAGATCCTGAACCCTGAAGGTTTCACCTTGTAGTTGTGTATAGAAATTCTTTCCTGACACAATTGAACACGTTAGATGCGAAGTAGCGTGATGGAGCGCAAGCACGAAGATTAAGAACCTAATTCACATGTGTTAAGGGACCATAGTGGTATTTTGGTAAATACTGAAATATGACTCAGAACATAATAAATATAGATAGTAAAATGAGCGGAATAATTCCAAGAGCTCGTATGCGGTGATGGAACTCGATTCCGACAGGGGTACCTCACTCTATCTCTTTATCAGTGGTATCCCGATATAAGGACATTTTCGTTCGAAGCGTCAAAGAGATAGGGGAAACCCTAACCGACCTACCCTATCCCTCCCCCCTAATCCCTATCCTATAAGGTGCGCCCTAGCTTGCTTATGCAAGTAGGGGACCGGCCCTATAAGAAAATAAGGAAGGGGAGAGGCCGGCCATATGCTCCCTCATTCTTCTTGGAAAATCTGGCCTCTCTCTCCCCCTTTGTGGTTTCAGCCAAGAAGAAGAGAAAGAAGAAAGAGTAAGAAAGGAGGAAATGAAGGATAAGGAAAAAGAAGAGAAAGAGAAGAGAAGGCATCGAAGCATCATCATCCTCGTAATGTGATCATCCGTCAGCTCATAGTCCTTGCACTCAGAGATAGGGCTTCGAGTAATCCTCCCTTTGCAAAGGATAATGTGCTATCTGACAGATTTCCTCTCGGTTTTCGTGGAATTCATCATCAACGATTGCTCGGTTCTCCTCAGATAAAGATCCAGAAGGTATAATGATCGGCCAAGTTCTGAAGCGATGTCCTCCATTTCGAGCCTCCCTCCGATTGCGAGGGTCATAGGATGATTTGGAGCCGAGAGGCTCGGGTTGACGGGTTGACTCGTCAAGACTCTCCCAGACTGTCTATCTAGGAGGGAGAGGTGAGGGTCCCCTCGAAGAGGGCTCGAGGGACCGTCAGGAGGTATTGACGATGGATCATCCGGAGGGAGCGGGGGACAGGTCAAACGGCCGATGGAAGTCTGCTCTGTCGCTGATATCGGTGGCTGACCGAGGGAGGTCAACTCCCACTTCGATAGTAATCTATTGAAGGGAGTCTTTCTCTACGATGAGAACAACGTTCTGCTTCTTAAGAGTGAGGAGTTGGAAGTCCTCCATTGTAATATGAGTCACCTAAGAGTCGGCGACGGGTGAGACGTGTGCTTTCCCCAAATATTGAGGAATCGGGTCAACAAGCTGAGGGGACTACCAAGGTGGAGCCTGAGTGGCGCATTCAACCGACGAGCGACTCCTTGAATCAACAACGGGTTGCTGCTTAGGGCTTTGGTTCATTGCAAACCAATGACTCATTGAGCGAGTCGTTGGATGTTGAGCGTCTTGATGCATGTTACTTCTCTCCGGCTGGTCCACGGGTCGTGTCTTCACCATTTTGGTTTAATAATAAAGACAAACGGATTGCTCGGGCAATCGGTAGTTACTTCTTGACCGAAGGAGCTGGGAAGCACGGAGGTCGCTAGTCGATAGGAAAGGATCCCACAGACAGTGCCAAACTGTAGGAGAGGATTACGGTCGCCATACGATCCCCCTCCAGCAGTCGATGGAAGGTGTTGACCTTCGAGATATGGTGCACTGTAGAGCGTTGAGCTGTTATGCTAACACTATAGAGTAAAGGGAGAGAGAGAGAGTTGACATAGGATATGGTGACGAAGTTCGGCCAAAACCTACATCTCCGTGTGGTAAGACGCAATCTTTGAATCCACTAACTCTGAAGAAGTTGAGCCACTCTCGACAGGACGAGGAGTGCTTACATAGGTGAACAGAGGGTGGAGATGGTTTGATTGGAGTTTGAAAATCAAAAGGCTCTGGGAGTTCTAGAAAATAGAAAATTAGATTATGGTCTGGAATTTTGGATCTAGAATATTTATCGGGTCTGCTATTTATAGAGGTTTAGGAATACCAAGGGTTTTGGTAAATACTTGGGGGAGCATACCAGACCCCAAATAGTATTTGGGAGCCCTAGGCAGGACTGTGGGTCCCACCATTATTTTTGTGGGCCCCAGGCAAGACTGCGGGTCCCATTATTGTCATCATAGGCCCCAGCCAAGGCTACGGGTCCCACTGTCGGGCGTTTAGCCAGATTTTGCACCCACAGAAACCATTAGGTGAACTATCATGGAAGAAAACATAGCTCTAAACTAGTGGGAATATCGAACTACGTGCCTCCCACCTTGACCATTAGCCAGTTGATTATGGAGGCCAAGGGCTCCCCTTTGAAGGGACCTTCTTATATATATCATCTTTTACGTGGTTTTATGTATATCTAGAAAGGTCATGACCTCCTAGACCTAGATCCTAGTCTACCGCGCTCCTACTATGGTTACAAACTTTCTTGCAAAGCATTAGTACCCTTAAAAAATATCATAGTCCCTGCCTTGAATACTCGGCTTTCGCCTTTCTTGCAAGGATCACTTTATATATATTCCAACGATCCCAATGCTCCACTAGTCTGTTAAAAAAACCCTAAGATTTGGAGCCTAGCCTAAGGTCAACGTGGAAAGGACTCCCACTAGCATGATGCCTCGTTCATGATTTGATACCTGATGTCATAGTAGATCTTATCTCATTATAGGTTTCGATGCTGGCCTATTAGTGACATCTGACAACCTCCGTCGGATGTAAACCTAATGGCGGCATAACTAAATTATGATGAGTTCTTACTACTATCAAACGTTAACTAAGAACGTAAATCATTTAGTGGAATCCTAACCTAACCTGGTCACTTAGACCTGTGGGGAAAGGGCATCCCACTAGGGTTAATATACTCTATATTAAGTCATTAGTCACCTCCTAATAAATCTAACAATGTGTCTATCCTCGATGCACGATACTCGGCTATCTGACTTGCCACGAGGGCGGTTACCACCTTTCCTTTTAGATAACCACCATATTCGCACATTTTAGAAACATGTAGGGATACCAATAATCCCATAAACTAAGTAATATCCCTAAGCCAAATCTAGAGAGAGACTCATAAGCATAAACTAATAAACTAATTATCATCGATAACACACAAAATAAAGAACATAACAAAAAAACAATCCAACTGAATCAAGTTCAAAGTCCAACCCCTGAACCTGAATAGCACAACCAAGATATCATGTTCTCCCATTCTATATGATCTCCCGATAACGATCTCGATCATCGCCAACGTGCAGCTTTTGCCGGAACTTCATACTTCATGGTACCACTTGCACGAGTAGTGGATGTAACATCCTGGATCACTCATCTCCTTCTTTCTGTGGCCGAAATACTAACACGCTCCGAGCAAGTGCTCGTTTGTGTATAATGTTTCTAGAAAGAACAAATAAATAATCCTAGAAATATGGCCAGGGAGCCGAGGGTGGTCAACCTTCACCCTCGCCAATCTAAGACCTTGCAATCCACAAACACAATAATAATCTATGCATTAAAACTTGAGGTTCATCCCCCGGAGACATGCAATCACAGATTATTATTTAGCATGGCACCTGCAAATAGACGATACATAGCATAATCCATATGCATGGTCTACGTCGAAACCCGACGAAAACATATAATGTCATATATACATATGATGTTTTCATAAATTCATGCATAAAACATACACTGAAATGTGCTCTGATACCAATTGTTGGATTTTAATTCTTATGCCAGAGTCACAGTAAAAGCAAAAACATAGATCCGAAGATTGGGTGGTGTATATTTCATCATGCTTATTCCATAAAATAATCTACATGCAAATCTATGAACCTAGTATATGTGCGACACCCTAGAGGCATACTATGATCTATGAAGGATCTACATACATACATCTAGTTAAGTGTTTAGAAACATCATACCTTCTGGATCTTTAATTCGAGAAGAGCAGAGCAATGGTTGATAACGATCCACACGTAAACTGATACATATGCTGTCGGATAGCACCTTGTCCTTTGCGAAGGGAGGAACCCACGCCGTCCTATCTCTAAGTGTAAGGATGATGCGCTGATGGAGGATTGAATGTAGCGAAGACGATGACAAGCCGTGAGATCTCCTTTTCTCTTCTTCTCTCTTCTTCATTCTCTTTCCTTCCTCCTTCTTCTTCCTTCTTTTTCCTTGGTCGAAACCACAAAGAGGGAGAGGGAGAAGGGGTCGGTTTTTTCAAGAGGAGAGAGCAAGGGTTGGCCTCTCCCTCTCATTTTCCTCTTATAGGGCCAGCCCCTACTTGTATACCCAATCTAGGGAAGCCCCCATTAGAGATAGGGATAAGGGGGAGGTCGGTGAGAGTGGGGCTATTAATACACCAAGTATTCCTTTTCACACACCACCCAGTTTTAAAATTTTTATATATTTGCTCATTGCACACCTCCAATTTTAAAAAAATCCTTTACTACCCTTCTTCCCCAAATTACTCCTCACACACACACACCTAAACCCTAACACCCTACCTCCACCATCAACTGCTCCGACGAGCTCGTCTCCACTCTCCGCCCCTCCCCGAGCTCATCTCCTCCGCGAGCTCACCCCCTCCCTGAGCTTCTCCGCCCCTCCCCGAGCTCACTTCCTCCCTCAACTTCCCCGCCCAGATGATGAGCTTTTCTCTTCATCGTCATCAATCGGCATCCAAACCTTACGTTCGACCGACCAGAGCTGAACATTATATAATACGTTCGGCCGACCAGAGCCGAACATTATACATTGCATCCGGCCACCCAACATGGTACAGTATATTCGGCCTGGTCGGCTGAACATACAATACAATGTTCAGCTCTAATCGGTCGAACATACTGTACCTTGTTCGGCCCTGGTCGGTCGAACGTGTCTCGAACATAATAAAAAAAAACTGATCGTTTTGGTCATTTTATATCGGGATAATTTTATAATAAAAAAAACTTTCAAATGGTGTTTGGAGGGCAAATATTGGTGCGCCAATAGCCCCACTCGGTTGGTTAGGGCTTCTCCCTATATTTCGCGATGTCTTGAACGAAAACGCCCTCACAAAGGGGAAAAACTGTAAGAGAGATAGAGTAAGGTGCACTACTCGGAATCGAGTTCCGTCCACAAGGCGACAACGGGACCCACCCTCCCTGTCTGGGGGTCCACGAGGTGACAACGGGACCCACCAGCCTTGCCTGGGGGTCCACGAGGCAACAGCGGGACCCATCGGTCCCCCGCCAAAACACCGGACAAAGGCTGCCAAAACCGCCTTCTACCCTAGTTTCCCTTCCAAAAAACTCTATAAATAGCAAGCCCAGCAGTAACGAGATAAAATCTTTGATTGCTGAATCAGACTTTCAAAAAACCCAGAGCTCTGACAATTTTAACTCCTCGATCTACTTTTCGAAGAGATCAGTGATACACGGCCTGTTGAGGTCACTTTGAGTAAAGTATTAGTGAATACAGGTTGCACCTTATAGCACGGAGACGTAGACTTCGGCTAAACATCGAGATCATACCTTGTGTCAATCTGCTCTCTCTCTCTTTTTCTTCTGATTCAAAGTTTGTACTCGAAGACATCGACCTCCGAATCCGCAAACTAGACATACATTCGATCAGACCTTCGAGTCGACTTGATTGACTGGTTGGGCAGAGTCTTCAGGTCAGCACGGAGATCATCCCCCAAGTTAGCAGCTCATTCGGGAAATGGGAGATCGGTCGATCGACCGATTCCCCTGCCACTACGACAGTCCATTGCTCAAACTACTCCCACACCAACGGAAGATCCTCCGCTACTTATCAGATCTCGGTGCTCGACTTCCAACTGCTGCAGATGGTGAAACAGAACGCCACCCTCACTGGTGAGAGGGATGCTATTAAGAAGGCAGCATCTAACGCTGGTATCGTTCTTCCGATCCATTCTCTCAACGAAGGAGCCGATCTGCCTCAACGATCCGCCCATTCCGAGCAACAAAAGTCTATGAGCCAGGCGATCGGTCATGCGAACCGAGAAAGAAGCCGACGAGAGCCCACCCCCTCAGCAGCTCCACGGAAGTAGAGTATTTGGGATCGAATTGACAATCAATCCTCGCAATCTTCTTTGGGCTGAAACTGTGTTAGGCAGGCACAGTCCAAACCCAATCTGCGAATGAGACATCGAACAAAAAAGACTACGTCAAAGAGCTATTTCTCTTCATCCCCTCCTCTTTATCGAGATACCCAAACCAATCGTTATCACCGAGGCAACCCAACGACAATCCACGATGTCGATCATGACCTCTCGATCTTACCCCTAGTCCAACAGCAAGAACAGGGACTAGGTCATAGAGAAGGATATTCTTCGGTAGGACCTTTCAACCGAAGTCTATTTCAAATATTCTTCCCCAAGGGCTGGAGAACGCCAACACTTCAAAAATTCAATTGCTTGAAGGGAGATCCAACTATCCATATTCTAGCATTCAAACAGGCCTTAACGCTGCACGAGAAGGAAAATAACGTGCTCTGCTGAACATTTATCAGAAGCCTCGACGAGCCATCTCTCGACTGGTATCACAATCTTCACGCTGAATCGATCACCAAGTTCGGAGTCCTTGCGAACCATTTCGTGCAATACTATCAACTCATCCTCAAACCAGAGAAGAAGCTGGATTCTCTGTATCGTCTGAGGATGAGAGCCGATGAGAGTCTTCACAACTTCACGAGAAGATTCCACAATGAGCATGTTGCCCTTTCCGGACGACATCTAGACGTTGAGGCCATTATACTGGCATTCCAAAATGCCCTTCGATTTGATATGCACATCTACAACGACTTCATTCGCAACCCTCCGCCTTCTCTAGGCTCAATGTTCGATCGAATCCAGAGGGAGATTGAGGTCAAAGACAATCAGATCGCATGGAAAGGATGCGAGACCAGACGGCGACCAGCTGAAAGGGAAGCACCCAAGCATGCGGCCAAAGCCCATAATGCAGAAGCACCAGCACCTTCGCCAGCCAAGATGCAAAGAGAAGACGGTCGTAGATCATCGTCGAAGAAAACAACATTCATCGATTGGACCCTCCCGATCGAGCAGATTCTCGACCAGATCCAACATGAAGAATTTCTTCGACGATCGAATCCTCTACAACCCGATACCAAACTCACCGCTAATAAATCTGTCTACTGCAACTTTCATCGCAGCCACGGTCATCCAATAAGTCGATGCTTCTAACTAAAGTATCACTTGGATGATCTGCTACGTGAAGGCCACCTCCGAGAGTTTATCAAGAGCAGACGCGACCAACGCCCACCTTCCTTATCAAAAGGAAAGGAAGCTTATTGGGTCCACCGTATCTCGTTCGACTCATCACCAGTCGTTGTATGAGCTAACGTCTTCGGCATTCACAGAGCGTTGCACCATCAAATTATGACCATGAAAGAAGTCGATCGGCAAGTTCGACGCATCTTCAAGGTGCGCTCTGCAGCTAACAAAGAAGATACCTTGATCGAGAAACCAATCAAGGGCTTATCGTGGCCATCAATAGTTTTCAACGCCTTCGATCTCTAAGGAGTACATACTCCACATCGAGATCCCCTAGTCCTGCGGCTCATCATTAACGGGAGTACCGTTAACCGTATTCTTATCGACACCGGCAGCTCGATCGATATTATATTCTCAGATTGCTTCAAGCGTCTGGGATATAAGTACTCCAGCCTGGACATCGTTCCTACTACCGGCTTCAACGGTGAACAGAGCATGACCATGGGCGAATCCAGGTTTACCCTGGACCTTAGCAGAGAGACTCAGGTCTCTGTTCAATTCGCTGTTATTGAGGGTACTTCCAAAAACAACATCATCCTCGGGCAACCCTTCCTTCACAAAATTAATGCCATATCTTCCTTGTATCATCAATTACTCAAATTCGCAACGGGGAAGAGAATTATATATATCCGAGGTGATCAACAAGCTGGGCGATCTTGTGAAGCCGCTGTAGCAAAGACAGATCGCCGAGTAGATCACGCTCTGCCGAAGCGTGCAAGAGAAGAAGTTGACCCTTCCTTGAGCTAGCAACCAAAGAAGCCCCCACTCGTAGAACCTCCAGCTGTCGAGTGGGAATCTTTCCCTCAGAACGAAGAGATCACCCAAGTAAACATTGGTAGCGGTGATCCCCTTCGAGAGACTTTCATTGTTACCAGTCTCAGCGACGCAGAAGCACAAGACATGGTATCCTTCCTTCAGTCCAAGATCGACGTCTTCACTTGGTGTTTCGAAGATATGCCCAGGATCAATCTGGATGATGCGTGCCACCGACTCGCCATCAAAGAAGGAGCAAAACCCATCAAGCAAAAACTCCGGGCGATTCGCCCAGAGCGCTCAATGACAGTTCTAGAGGAAATCACCAAGTGGCTCGCAGCAGGCTTCATCCAAGAAGTAGAGTACCCAACTTTGATCTCCAATATCGTCGCAATCACTAGGAAGAATGGAAAGATCAGAGTCTGCATCGATTTCACCAGTTTTAACCAAGTATGCCCTAAAGACCTATTCCCCATGCCAAGAATAGATAGACTCGTCGATGCCACCGCTAGGCACGAGCTCCTGTCATTCATGGATGGATACTCTGGGTACAATCAAATTCCTCTCCATCCCGATGATCAAGAGAAGACTTGCTTCGTGACAGACAGAGGCCTCTACTGCTACAATGTTATGTCTTTCGGCCTCAAGAATGCTGGATCTACTTATCAGAGGTTAGTCACGAAGATGTTTGAAGAGCAAATCAATCGAAATGTCGAAGTCTACGTTGATGATCTCCTTACCAAGACCCTCGATCGTGAGAATCATCTCTCTGATCTGGCAGAAATATTCCAAGTCCTCTGAAAGTACCGCATAAAGCTCAATCCAGCCAAGTGTGCCTTCGGAGTTCAATCAGGGAAATTCCTAGGTCATCTGGTGACTAGGAGAGGCATTGAAGCAAACCTCAATCAGATTTAAGCAATTCTTGAAATGCCCTTGCCCTCCAATCGGAAAGAAGTGCAACGCCTCACAGGAAGATTAACTGCTCTCAACCGATTTATCTCTAAGTCTTCCAACAAGTGCAAGCTGCTCTTCGACAAGTTTTGAAAGACAGACACCTCCGAGTTGAATCCAACTTACGAGCAAGCTTTCCAGAGCGTCAAATACTATCTCGCCTGAGCTCCTATCCTAACGGCTCCATTGCCAAAAGAAGAGCTCTGGTTCTATCTCGCTGTCACCGATCAAGCCATTAACACAGTTCTGGTCAGCAGAAGAGAAGGCATTGAGCACCCCGTCTACTACATCAGTCATACTCTTCTTCCGGCAAAAACTCGCTACTCGAAGATAGAAAAAGTCACGTTGGCGTTGCTTATGGCATCGAGGAGACTCCGATCCTACTTCGTTTCTCACCCGATTACAGTTGTCTCCGAGCATCCACTCAAAGACATCCTCGACAAGACAGGATGAGCTGGTAAAAAGACTAACTGGGTGATCGAGATAAGCTTCCTCGGTATCCAATTCGAACCTTGAGTTTTTATTAAAGGGCAAGCAATTGCAGACTTTCTTGCCGACTTCCCCGTTGAAGATCCCATCACTCTAGAGAATGACGTCGAGATGCACCTCGACGATGGTGATGAACCTCCCTTCAATTCTGGTCCTGAGACCATCAATCTGTAATGCCTTGTTTCTTTTATACTAATCAGTAATTAATAATTTGTTTTTCTTTAACTATTATGATGGTGCATGTGTTGGATCGGACTTGAGTTGGACCGGACCATGGGGTCCTGGATCCAGGTCGCGAGGCGACATGATGATGGCAATGAGATTGTTCCGACAGGTAGACGATCGGGCGATTTTCCAAAGGAACGGGCAAAAAATACTATTTTTTGCCCGATCGCCCCAAGTTCTACCGGTTGAAATTGACCAATAGGTTGAATTTGATCGATCAGACAATTTTAACCAATAGCCCAAAAGACTTCACCCAGATTGACAGGCAGAAGATCGGACGATTTTCCAAAGGATCAGGCAAAAAATATTATTTTTTACCCGATCGCCCAAAGTTCCACCGGTTGAAATTGACCGATCGGTTGAATTTGACCGATCGGACAATTTTGATCGATGGCCCAAAAGACTTCGACAGGTTGACGATCGAGAGATTTTCCAAGGGATCGGGCAAAAAATATTGTTTTTTGCCCGATCGTCCCAAGTTTCACCGGTTGAAATTAACCGATCGGTTGAATTTTATCGATCGGATAATTTTGACCGATGGCCCAAAAGAATTCACCCAGATTGACAGGCAGATGATTGGGCGATTTTCCAAATGATCAGGCAAAAAATGTTAGTTTTTGCCCAATCGCCCAAGTTCCACCGGTTGAAATTGATCGATCGGTTGAATTTGATCGATCGGACAATTTTGACCGATGGCCCAAAAGACTTCACCCAGATCGACAGGCAGACAATCGGGCGATTTTCCAAAGGATCGGGCAAAAAAACGTTGTTTGTTTTTTGCCCGATCGCCCCAAGTTCCATCGGTTGAAATTAACCGATCGATTAAAATTGACCGATCGGACAATTTTGACCGATAGCCCAAAAGACTCCACCCAGATCGACAGACAGATGATCGGGCGATTTTCTGAAGGATCGGGCAAAAAATGTTGCTTTTTGCCCGATCACCCCAAGTTCCACCGGTTGAAATTGACCGATCGGACAATTTTGATCGATGGTCCAAAAGACTTCGCCCAGATCGACAATCAGGAGATTTTCCAAAGGATCGGGAAAAAAAATTTGGATTTTTGTCCGATCACCCCAAGTTCCACCGGTTGAAATTGATCGATCGGTTAAATTTAACTAATCGAACAATTTTGACCGATGGCCCTAGAGACTTCGCCCGATCGACAGACAGACAATCGGGCAATTTTCCAAAGGATCGGGCAAAAAACATGATTTTTGCCCGATCGTCCCAAGTTCCACCGGTTAAAATTAACCGATCGGTCAAATTTGACCGATCAGACAATTTTGACCGATGGCCCTAGAGACTTCACCCGATCGACAAGCAGACGATCGGGCGATTTTCCAAAGGATCGGGTAAAAAATGTACCTTTTCGACCGATCCCCTCAAGCTCCACCGGTTGAAATTAGCCGATCGGACAACTTTGACCGATAAGACATCTTTGATCGATCGGCCAAGGTTGATCGATCGGATGAATTCATCAGATCAGACAAGTTGGTCGCCAATACCAATTATCCAGCATTCCTTAAACAAGAACTCTATGATGCCAACTCTTGACAGGGGATTTGAATTTTGTACCTGGGTTCCAAGTCATCTAGATCAGCCTCTAGCTAACTTGGAGGGGGTAACTGTGGGTGCAAATTTTTGCCAACACCCTACGATGGGACCCATCGGCCCTACCTGGGGGGTCCATGAGGCGACAACGGGACCCACCGGCCCTACCTGGGGGGTCCACGAGGCGACAACGGGACCCACCAACCCTGCCTGGGGGTCCACGAGGCGACAATGAGACCCACCAGCCCTGCCTGGGGGTCCACGAGGCTATAACGGGACCCACCAGCCCTGCCTAGGGGTCCACGAGGCAACAGCGGGACCCATCGATCCCCTGCCAAAACACCAAAAAAAGGCTACCGAAACCGCCTTCTACCCCGGTTTCCCTTCCAAAAAACTCTATAAATAGCAAGCCTAGCAGATATAACGAGATAGAATCTCTGATTGCTGAATCAGTCTTTCAAAAAACCCAGAGCTCTGACAATCTTAACTCCTCGATCTACTTTTCGAAGAGATCAGTAATACACGGCCTGTCGAGGTCACTTTGAGTAAAGTATTAGTGAATTCAGGTTGGACCTTATAGCACGGAGACGTAGGCTTCGGTTGAACTTCGAGATTATACCTTGTGTCAATCTGCTCTCTCTCTATTTCTCTTCTGATTCAAAGTTTGTACTCGAAGACATTGATCTCCGAATCCGCAAACTAGACATACATTCGATCAGACCTTTGACTCGACTCGATTGACTGGTTGGGCAGAGTCTTCGGGTCAACACGGAGATCATCCCCCACAGTTTGGCGCCATTTGTAGGATTCTTCAAGAAGCTCATTTCGTTTTACGATAATATCAGATCGGTTGAGCAGACAACCGATCTAGATAACCAAACTTCCCAGCCCCCTCGGTTGAGCAGACAACCGATTGGACTCCGGCAATCTGGTTGCTTCCTCCGCTTTTACTAAATGGCGAAGACAAGGCATCAGGATCAGCCAGAGGCATCACTGCAGATTCCCGTACATGCATCTCCGCTCCATTAGCGGGAGCTCGACGGCCCCCGTCCCCGCCCCATTAGCGCATGGGAAACTCGAAGCAAGATGGGAGGGCCCCTACATCATCGATCAAACCATACCCAAAGGATCTTACTACTTGAAGACCGCAGAAGGTCAATATCTTCTTCATCCATGGAACCCAAATAATTTGAAAAAATGCTATTGTTAAGAAGAAGCTTTTCCTCATTATTATCTTGTGAAAGAAAAACCCTGGGTCATCGACTTCTATCGGGACTTTGGTTGGGTCGTCACCCGCGACACGGTAAATCCTCCATTCTCCGCAAGGTGGTCAATCTCTCCGCGATGAGAGAGACACCACGACCCTCTTCTTAAAGTCGGAGGTCGGGTCTTTGCTCGAAAATCCTTTAGTGCGTAGGAATTGGGGTCCAATTGGTTTTTTAGCAATCGGTTCTCCTCTTCTGAATCTATAGGTCGACTTAACCTTTTCAGCAGGAAACTTGTGTAAGCCCGGGATTATACAACTCGGCAACCGATGAAAACAGTCGAGGCATAGCGAGTATGTACTGCGATTCGTCACCGATGATAGACCTGATGAAAAACCCAAGGCCTTAGCTTGGTACCTAACGAATTAGTCGAGGCATAGTGAGTGCTGAGTTACGGCTCCTCACGAGTGATAGACGAAACGACCGAGGCATGGAGAGTCTGAGTTACAGCTCCTCGCCGATGATAGGTCGGTAAAGAAGTTAGTTAGGTCAAGGCATGAGGGGTCTGAATTACGGTTCTCCTTCGGTAATAAACCTGATAATGATCATGACAAACTCGAGCCTTAGCTCGGGACCAATGGTTGAGGCATGAGGGGTCTGAACTGTTGTTCCCCTTCATGTGATAGACCTGAGGATAATGACAAACCCGAGCCTTAGCTTGGTACCAATGGCCGAGGCATGAGGGGTGTGAACTGCGGTTCTCCTTCGGTGATAGACCTGAGGATGATGACAAACCCGAGCCTTAACTCGATACCAATGGTTGAGGCATGAGGGGTCTGAACTACGGTTCTCCTTCGGTGATAGACCTGATGATGATGGCAAACCGAGCCTTAGCTCGATACCAATGGTCGAGGCATGAGGGGTCTGAACTGTGGTTCCCCTTCGATAATAGACCTGATGAAGATGATAAACCTGAGTCTTAGCTCGGTACCAATGGTCAAGGCATGATGGGTCTGAACTACAGTCCCCTAGACCTGATAAATGATGAAGCCTAGGCCTTAGCCTGATAGCCATCAAAGCGATTGAGGCATGGTGAGTCCTAGCAGTAGCTCTTCATCGGCGCTATGGCCTGAGGGAGGTGGAGGAGACTGAATCCCTAGCGAGGTAGCAGATGAAGCAGTCAGATTCTGAACAACAGCTCCTCACCGGCTTAACTACCTTTCGAAGGAACGAAAGCCTGGAGTTTCGACTCAACAGTGATGCAATGAAGAATAAACCAGAAACAAGCAAGGAAGATTGCACAAGATGAGCTTTGGGGAGAGGTTTTATTCTAAAATATGATACAGAGTGGAGGTACATTGTTTCCATGAAGATTACATTTGAAGGGGCTCAGGGCCTGTTTTACAATAGGTGTTGCGAATCATCCGGCGCCCTGGCATGCTGAGCTTGATGGTCATCCAAGTCCTCACCGCCTTCGCACCTGACGACCTTAAAGAAGAATGTCCCTACCAATGAGGAAGAAAAGAGGAACTCTTCTCGCACCACCAGACAACACCGACTGAAGAGAAACCAGGAGGCTTCTCTCGCCCCGATGACAAGGCACATAGAAGAGATCTCCTCCGCACTACTTGGCTTGCCCGACAAAGAGGAGGCAGAATCGGAGAGTGACAGAGGATTGCTATCCAACAATCGCTCCCCGCCGGCCCAAAGATCCGGCACGGTATAAAGGTAATTGGAGCAGAAGAGCCAAGAGCTTGCAGCCTGTGCTGCCCTCCCCACAAACCTTGTTCCTCTACCTTCCCTTTCGCTGCAACAGAAGGAGGAAGCCAAAAATTAGGACAGAGATCCATCGACCACGCTCCTCCACCTCCACGCCAAAGGATACTGGTGAAGAGGAAATGAGCTGCGTCAGCTCCTCCACCCCCGATGAACGCCTAGTTGGTCTAATAGAAAGGCTCATAGAGGGAAAAGATAAAGGCTGAAGCCTCTCTCCTTCTCCGACGATGCTAGCCTCCAGGGCCACCTTGTTCTCCAGGGCCCAAGAAGGAGGCCCCATGAAATCAACCAGGAGCGGAGGGCCGGCTCGACCCGGTTACATGCTCTCCTCTAATGAAGTTGGAGTGGACAACGACCAGCCACATCCAGAGAAGACGGAAGATTTCAAGGGGCTCGACCATCGCATAATGGTGAGTAACGACCCCCGCCTAGAGTCTATTAATAGCCGGTTGATCAAAAGAGATGATAGAGCTCAAGAATCGAGCTATCACGTTAGGACGGAATGCTCCCTCTAAGGATGGGAGCGACGAGACATAAAGAAGCAAGCTATCAAGGCGATACCAAAGTCAAAGCTGACGAAGTCGAAGGGAATCTGATACAAATAAGAACCTGGGGGTCTGATGCCTTAACATCCCCCGTAGGTCGTTCAAGCTAAAGGCTAAGGGGCTTGATGCCTTAGCATCCCCCCCTGAGGTCGTACATATGAGAACCTGGGGGTCCAATGCCTTAGCATCCCCCGTAGGTCATTTGAGCCAAATCCTAAGGGCCCTGATGCCTTAGCACCCCCCTTGAGGCCATGCATGTGAGAACCTAGGGGTCTGATGCCTTTGCATCCCCCATAGGTTGTTCGACCAGAAGCCTAAAGGGCCTGACGCCTTAGCATCCCTCCTGAGGCCATGCAAATGAGAACCTGGGGGTCCGATGCTTTTGCATCCCCCGCAGGTCGTTTGACCAGAAGGCTAAGGGGCCTGATGCCTTAGCATCTCCCTGAGGTCATGCAGATAAGAACCTGGGGGTTCGATGTCTTAGCATCCCCCGTAGGTCGTTCGAGCTGAAGGCTATGGGGCCTAATTCCTTAGCATCCCCCCTGAGGCCATACATATGAGAACCTGGGGGTCCGATGCCTTAGCATCCTTCGTAGGTCGTTCAACCAGAAGCCTAAGAGGCCTGATGCCTTAGCATCCCCCCCTGAGGCCGTACAGATGAGAACTTAGGGGGTCTGATGCTTTTGCATCCCCCGCAGGTCATTTGACCAGAAGGCTAAAGGGCTTGATACCTTAGCATCCCCCCTGAGGCCGTGCAGATGAGAACCTGGGGGTCCGATGCCTTAGCATCCCCTGCAGGTCGTTCGAGCTTAAGGCTAAGGGGACTGATGCCTTCTCATCCCCCCTGAGGTAGTGTATATGAAACCCTGGGGGTCCAATGTCCTTGCATCCCCTACAAGTCGTTCGAGCTAAAGGCTAAGGGGCTTGATGCTTTAATATCCCCTCTGAGGCTGTACATATAAGAATCTGGGGGTCCGATGCCTTTGCATCCCCCGCATGTCGTTCGAGCTGAAGGCTAAAGGGTCTAACGCCTTAGCATCCCCTCGAAAACGTAAGAGATGAGGGTGCAACTTTGAAGGCTAGGAATCAGACTTTTCAAAGTCTCCCACCATTAAGGGCGCGCCACGCCCTTAACAGAATGAAGCACGCCCTTGGAGGCTAGGGATCAGACTTTTTGAAGTCTCCTACCGTTAAGGGCGTGTCATGCCCTTGACAGAGCGAAGCACGCCCTTAGGGGCTAAGGGTTCTTACGAGCCCAATGGAAGATGTTCAGCATGTTGCTCGGATTGCGAAAAGTTGGAAGCAGAAATTTTTTTAATTTCTTATTCCTTTCAAGATCGGTTACATCGAAGAACAAAAAGAAGATTTCAAAGTTACATCGAAGAACAGAACGAAGAAAAAAAAAGGAAGCCAGCGCTGACCTCGTCTATGGCCTCGGCTTCCGGGGACATGCCCAAGGTACTGTCACGGTGGCACCGCGAACGGCGCAGGCTATCCACCCTAGAGTTTGGAGAAGCATGGACTGAAGATCAGTCTAGCCCTGCAAACCCCGGCTAGGCAGAGAGCTGCAAGAAGTGGGAGGATCTTACTTGCCCTCCTATGATGAACAAAGTCACAGGGGACACGCGTGATCCCCCCTTACGTGCTCTTCTCTGACGAAGATTGTCACCGACATCCTCTCCGATTCCTCTAGGATCCCACCAATGGCATGACACTCGGTGGAAGAGGCGTCGCTGCCGCTCGAAGTAAGAGGGATTATGCGACTTCATCGTGATGATAAAAGAAGGCTGGGAAACGCCTCTACTTATAACCGAGCGGGCAGTTATGAAGAGGCACGAAGTTCACGGTTGATCATAATCTCTCGAGGTAAGCGGTTATCTTAAAGCTTTAAAAGCGCAGATTCACTGTATCCCTTGGCACGAATGCCTCAGGATTATGTGGATAGATGAAGCTCCAGAGACTTCTATGCAACAAGTCTAAACAACGACGACGGTCAACATGCCTCCACAAAGATGACATGAGACGCCTGAATTGGTCGAACTTTAAAGAAGAAAATCAAGCGCTACTCTAACCTCAATGGGTGCGAGCAAAGACACGGTCAGAGGTCGAGCGCATCCCAAGTTTTGTTGGGTGTGAGCAAAGATGAAGCTAGAAACCAAGAGCAACCCTGATCTCAATGGGTGCGAGCAAAGACACAACCTCGTTGGCACAATCGATGAAAGCATAATTTTTTACATCCAAATTCTTAAGTACAGAAACTGGCCCCGCAGGGCATTACACTCAGTCAAGAGACTCGACCATCTTAAGATACTGTTGTTGGCGGTTTATGATCTCGACAATGTGCTCCTGGTCCTTTGCTGCTAGATCTACCCGATGCGCTTCTTGGAGGGCAGCTACCTCGTCGGCTTGGGTCTTCTTCTCCGCTTCTAAGCCGACCTGGAGATCTTCACAAGCCGCATTTACACCATCCAGGTCAGACCGTAGTCCCTGGGTGAGGATAGACTCAGCATCCCACACCTTCTCCTTCGCTTCCAACGAGGATTGGAGTCGAACGAGATCAACTCGAAGACCGACATACTCCTATTTTAGCTGTGCTGCTCTAGTCTGGAGAGCTCTGACCTCAGAGTTTCTTTGTGTAAGAGATCCTTTGAGGCCGAGCAGCTGCCCCCTAAGTTGTGCCACCACCGTGTTCCACTTCATCACCTCTTTGATGGCCATGCTTTCAGCCCACAGATGTGCCTCTTCTCCTTCTCCACCTCCTCCGTGAGAAAGGCAAGCTCGTGGACTAGTTGAGCAACCGGAGGGGACACGCTGGACCCCGAGGCCTGTGTGGCGAGCTCACGAAGATGGTGATGCTCTCAAGTCTCATGCCCCACCCTCTCATCACATGAACAAGGTCCATAAGACCCTGCGAGGAGGGAAGCAGTTGGATACAAGTGACACGATTACGTAATGAAGTTCGGGAGGTATACATACCTGAACGATGTTGGAGATCGAACTCAGTAAAAAGGGGACCCACGGCATGGACATATCTCCGTGGTAGTCCTCAAGGAGAACGCGCATCCCTGGGCCAGTGCTAGAGCCACCCGAGGGTTCGCGGAGCGATCGTCCACCAGAATTGGACGACCTCCTCCGTCATCCTCTCTGACGATTATAGAAGGTTAGGAGATAGGGCATCTAGCTTAAATACTTTCGCCGCCAAACGGGTCCCGGAAGGTCCGCCTCGATGCTTCGACGACCTCAGCTCTAGACCATCCGCCCCCGGCTGCACAAAAGATGATGTACTCAGCATGCTGGGGAGTATATTTAGAAGGCTATTCAAAGGCTTATCTGTGGACTTGGGCTGATCTCCCGCACTTGGGATGATGCCCTTCGTCGAGGTTTTCTTCTCGACAGGAACCTCCATTTTTGTCTCTGTGAGTGCTGCCATGCTCGTAGTGCCGTAGGCCGCGCGTGGTCTATCCGGACCGATCGCCGGAACCGAAGGAGCTACCGATTCGGCCGTGCCTGGACCTTCCAAGAAAGGTCCTTCCAAATAATGAACCGAAGCAAAGGAGATCTCCAAGCTTGGACCTTCCAAGTTCACACACTCGGGTGGTACCTGAGGAATGCCACCCGAGCCACCGCAAGAACCACCCGATTGAACCTGCTGCAGATGGGCGAGAATCGTGCCTTCTTGTACAAGCGAGCCTGATGGAGAGCCGCGCCGAACTCTTTGACGGAGAGCGGCACGCTACCCTTGGGGCTGTTGTCGGTGCCCACCTCAAACACAGACTTGGGCAACACCCCCGAGTTTGAACTCTTTCCCCTGAGTCCAGGGACTCACCGGGAGAGGATTCACAGGATCTCTTTCCCTCCCGAACACCATGAGGGCTGCTCGACTGGAGGTGATTATCATCTAAACGAGAGGAAGCTATTCCAGAAGAATCGATAGAAGGCGACCTGATAGATTAGGTCAGATGAGTCCTTCCCCTAGACACATCAAGCTCTAGCCAAAATCTGATTGCATGGGGCTGGGAGCCACGGGCTCTTCCCGCAAGTGGGACCCATGGGTTTCACCCTTGCGAACACCGTCGCCATGGCCCGAGGTATCGATTTGGGGATATGCTCTATCACCACCATCTCCATTATTATCGTCGCCACCATCATCGCCGCCCCCATCACTGCCACCACCGCAGCTCCCGCTGTCATCTCCACCACTGCTGAACGTCCTTCCCCCTCGGCTACTCTCGCCGAGAACACCTTGAGACACTTCACCAGCTTAAGCTATGGAGACCTCTGCGGACCAGCCAGGGTCTGAGTCAAAGATGGCCTCCTAGCGGACTGGCGTGCGCCTGTAGAGGATAGCAATTTTGGGTATCGATATGCCTCCGCTCTTCCTGCGCCGCATCCTCCTTGAGGAGCCAACAGTAGCGAGAGATACCATTGGGCATGGTGCAGCTGAAGTTCGGCACCGAGAACCCGCTTCGCCAATCATCAGCCAGATGCAAGAGAGCAACTGCCCAGGTCAGGTCAGAGTCTGGAAGCCTGTCTGTGGGGGAAAATCTTCTGCCGACCCGAAGACTTCGCCGCACCAGTCAATTGAGGTTCGAGTTGAAGATCGTTGTTCGATCTGTTGATTGAAGCTGTCGTTCTTAATACACAAACAGAGAGAGATGCAATCAGAGAGTTGACACGAGAGGTGATCTCGGAGTTCAGCCGAAGCCTACGTCTCCGTGCTATAGGGAGCAACCCGAATTTACTAACTCTTTTCTAGAAGTGATCTCGACAGATCGAGTATCACTGAAGCCTCTCCGATCTCTTCAAAGATAGGAAGAAGATCGAGGAGAGGTGAAGGATGGGAGGCTAGAAGGTTCCAGAGCTCTGGTTTCTGAAATCAGATCTCAGAACTAAAAATTGGATCCTTTTACATTCGAAGGGTCTGCTATTTATATAATTCTCGAAGAGGAATTCCGGGGTAAATGGCGGTTTCTGCTGTCGTATCTGGGGATCCTCCAGGCAGGGCCGGTGGGTCCCGCGGTGGTCTTCATGGGCCTACCAGGCAGGGCCGGTGGGTCCCGAGGTAGTCTTCGTGGGCCCACCAGACAGGGCCGGTGGGTCCCGCGGTAGTCTTCGTGGGCCCACCAGGCAGGGCCAGTGGGTCCCGCGGTAGTCTTCGTGGGCCCACCAGGCAGGGCCGGTGGGTCCTGCGGTAGTCTTCGTGGGCTCACCAGGCAGGGCCGGTGGGTCCCGTATTTTGTAGACTCCTTGCCAAAATTTGCACCCACAGTTACCCCCCCCCCCCCAATTTAGCTAGAGGTCGTCCTGGCTGGCTTGGATTTGGTGCAAAAAAGTAGCAACCCCCTGTTAAGAGTTCAAGAGGAAAACTTGTCGAGTGTCAGTGTCAAAAAAGGCTGATCGATCAATTTTGACCGATCGATTGAACTTGATCGATCGGTCAAAGTTGACCGATCGGTTGAGTTCAACCGGTCGGGGTTGAAGTGATCGGTCAAAAAACACCATTTTATGACCGATCCAGTAGAAAATCAATCGATCGGTTGAACTTGACCGATCGGTCAAGGTTGACCGATCGGTTAAGTTCAACCGGTCGAGGTTGAAGGGATCGGGCAAAAGACCAAGTTTTTTGCCCGATCCAGTACAAAATCGACCGATCGGTTGAACTTGACCGATCGGTCAAGGTTGACCGATCGGTTAAGTTCAACCGGTCGAGGTTAAAGGGATCGGGCAAAAGACCAAGTTTTTTGCCCGATCCAGTACAAAATCGACCGATCGGTTGAACTTGACCGATCGGTCAAGGTTGACCGATCGGTTAAGGTCAACCGGTTGAGGTTGAAGGGATCGGGCAAAAGACCAAGTTTTTTGCCCGATCCAGTACAAAATCAACCGATCAGTTGAACTTGACCGATCGGTCAAGGTTGACCGATCGGTTACGTTCAACCGGTCGAGGTTAAAAGGATCGGGCAAAAGACCAAGTTTTTTGCCCGATCCAGTACAAAATCGACCGATCGGTTGAACTTGACCGATCGATTAATTTTAACCGGTCGAGGTTGAAGGGATCGGGCAAAAGACCAAGTTTTTTGCTCGATCTAGTACAAAATCGACCGATCGGTTGAACTTGACCGATCGGTCAAGGTTGACCGATCGGTTAAGTTCAACCGGTCAAGGTTGAAGGGATCGGGCAAAAGACCAAGTTTTTTGCCCGATCCAATACAAAATCGACCGATCGGTCAAGTTTGACCGATCGGTCAAGTTTGACCGATCGGTTAATTTCAACCAGTCGAGGTTGAAGGGATCGGGCAAAAGACCAAGTTTTTTGCCCGATCTAGTACAAAATCGATCGATCGGTTGAACTTGACCGATCAGTCAAGGTTGACCGATCGGTTAAGTTCAACCGGTCGAGGTTGATTGGACAAAAGAGCCTTTTTTTTGCCCGATCCTTTGGTAAATTACCCGATCATCTGCCTGTCGAAGGGTAAAGTCTTCGAAAGACAATTTGACGTAGATTCTTCTACTTGAAACAGTGGTCCATCTGGATTGGCGAGTCTTCTGAACCGGCGGTCCGGTTGGACCGGCGGTTCGCTTGGACCGGCGGGTCGACGCTTCGTCTGGTCCCGACGGTTCGCCTGATTTTGCACTTGCTATGGATTGATGCCACGTGTCTTTTGTAAAAACACAGGATTTGACTTGGTGATAACACGTGTCCTCTCGATCTGCGCGCCAATTTCCTCTGGGTATATAAGTCTCTCCGGGTTTTATTTTTGCCTCGCGCTTCCAGAATTTTTCGAAGTCTAGAACTCTTTGCTCCCGATTTTCTGTTCTTCGCAATCTCCCGATCGGTCGAAATGGCCTCTTCTTCTAGCTCGATCAAGTTCAAGAATTTGGTTCCCTCAAAGAGGAAGGGAACGGACAGGGCTCCACAATCTCCCATGCAGAAAGGCAGAGGCAAAGGCAAAGGCGCCCTTGGTAAGCTTGGCAAGAGGCACCAGGGAGTGGGATTAGCCTCTGCACCGTCAAGGCCAGAGCATATCCCCAAGGCGAGCTTCGTACTGGTGCCCCTGATGTCGCTGACAGAGGAGCCTGCCTACGAGTACAATGTCAGTGGGAAGTTCACAGACGTGAAGAGGGCAAAGTGGCAGATATTGCTTGCTTGCTTCACAGAGGGGAAGGTCTGTCCGTCTCTTCCTGGAGTTCAGTCCACCTTTGGCATCGACAATCGGGCGGTCTTCACAAATTTTGCCAGCAAGGAGCAAGTAATGGGGACTGTGGTCACCATAGGCCAGCTGAATTGCGGATTGCGCCTCCCACTGCTACCCTTCACCGCGAGGTTGCTGAATACCTCAGGTCTCTGTGCCGGGCAGATCTCCGGGAACGCGTGGAGGATCATCTACGCCTTCTGCCACGTAGAATCTGACTTCTAAGAGGAGCTGAAGGCTTGCTACTCCAGCATTCCTGAGGGCGAGGAAGCAAGGATAGAGTTGGGCTATTTCTTCTACCACTATACGTAGGCTTCAAGGAAGGATAGCCCATTCTTCAATTTGACAGGTGTCTCTGCCCTGCGCCCGATCATCGACACCGTCGCCTCCGACAAACTTTACACCGATTGGCCGATCTCGGTTTCCAGTGCATGGACTCCTCTTTCGGTGCCTGAGACCCCTTGGAATCAGGTACACAAAGAGGTCAAAATGTACTGCACGGGAGGTGCCTTCGCTTGGACGTCCGATCGGGTTGGGGCCCTGGACAATCTTTTTTTGGAGCTGACGTGCGGCACACGTTCGTGGAAGCAGTTTTCGAACTATCCCGTTCGTCACGGCAACGCCAACCTCCATCACCGTCTGCAGGCCCAGTACGAGGATAATGAGGTCTTGTATTTTGATTATGAGGAGGATCCTCAATCGGGCAAGATCGTCAGAAGAATCCGGGCCGAGAAGAAGGTGTACGGAGCAAGGCATCGTCTGCCTACTGAGGAGAAGCTAGTGATCAATCGCAGGGACCAAGTGAAGAAGAGGATGGTCCTTATTGAGGAGAAGAAGAAGGAAGAAGAAGAGAAGGAGAAAGAAGAGGAAGAAGAGGGGAAAAAGGGAGATGAAGAAGAAGGTGGTGGAGAAGAAGAAGTTGGAGAAGAAGATGAAGATGGAAACGACGACAACGAGGAGGATGGCGATGGCGATGGTGATGACGATGAAAACAACGATGGTGACGATGATGAAGGGGGTGGCGAGGAAGAAATTTCTCCCATCCCCACTGGTGGTGGCACAGAAGAAGGGGGTGGTGAGGAAGAAATTCCTCCCACCCCCACTGGTGGAGGAGAGGATTCGCAACCCATCCCCATCAACGAGGCTACGGCCAGTCGAATGGAAGCTGTGATGGACGCCGTGGGCGAGGGATAGAAGGTACAACCCACGTACCACTTTGAGGGGTTGAAGCGTCCGACTCGCATCCGGATCAGGTTCTCGGGGAGTGATGGGATTGCAAGCAACCCCACGCCCGTCGACCAAATTCCTTCGAGCATCCTTCGCCTCGAGGGTGCTTCGATGAGTGGTGGGATGGAGGTTGAGCAACCTACTCCCGCCACTCGTCGTTCGGCTGCGCAAGTGGCTGAGGAGACGGCCGCATTGATGGCCAGGCTCGAGCAGCCTAGCGGGCAACAAGAAGGGGAGATCACTCCTCGAGGTGTTCCTTCTCCAACTCACCTGGAGGGAGGAAGCCGCATGGATGCTGGGACTCCCCAACCTCCGCCAGAGACAACCCCCCTCAAGGAGAGGTCGACCCCCAGGGGTAAGAGCTCCGAACAGGGAAAGGGTAAATCCCCTCGAGTTGATGCCACATGTACTCCCTTTTGCTAACTTCTCTTCTTGATTGCATTGTCTTTGATGCTTGAAATATTCTAACTCTTTGAACTTCTGTATTGACTGCAGATGCTCCTGCTGGCATGGCTCAGATTTGGAAAGACTTGGGTGACGTTGATATCAACCACCCAACTCCAGTCATCCGGAAGCTTTGCAATCTTCCGGAGGCTACAATCGAAGAAGCCTACAATAGACTCGAAGTTGTGGTAAGTGCATCCGCTTGACTTGATCTTTGAATTGTATCATCAAAAATATTTCTAACTTATGGTTTGTTTGCAGAACTCAGCCGTCCTAAAGTTCGCAACGAAGCTTTTTAAGAAGGTCGGAGAACGGGGGGCTTCATCTGAGGTCTCTCGCTTGACGGCTGAGTTAGAAGCTGCCAACGAGGAAAATGCAAAGCTGAGGGAAATTCTAACTTCTAAGAAGGAGTCCCTGAAGGCCAAAATCGAGGATTTTCGCAAGGAGAGGCTTGAGAGCAAGAAATGGCTCGATCACTACGTGGGCCGGGGACACGAGCTTGAAGATTTGAAGAAGATATTCTTCAAAATTGAGACCTTGTCCTTCGAGCGAGCGACTGAAATAAAGGAGCTGAAGGCTCAACTTGACGCCAGGGATGCTGCACTTGCTGCAAAGGCTGTCAAGGAAGAAGCCTTAACGAAGGAGCTGGAGCACACATGTGCTGAGTGTGAGAGCTTCAGGGAGACGGCTGAGAAGGCGGTGGAAGCGCTCAGGGTCCACGCTGGTGACGTCCGATCTTCGAAGGCTTCTGCGGCAAGTCATGCTCGTGGCGGATCCGAGGGGGAGAGGTCACGTGCTCCAAGTGTAGCCAAACCCTGATATATTCTATCTCTTTTTTGTTGTTGTACCTGTAAACTCTTCTTATATAGAAGCTCACTCCTGTACTTGGAAACTTTTTTGATAAATGAAGATATCATTTTGGTGTTAGAAACTGCATGTCTCTTGTGTTGAATATCTTTGAATGTTGTGTTCTGGATGGTTTTGTAATGTTTGAATGTGTATAAACACTTGAATGTAAGGGGCCGAGTCGCAACTCGATCACTCAAACTTGTTAAGTAACTTGAAAATTGAAGGTTGTATTGTAGCACAACTTGAAATCGTCTAACACTTGTGTGTGAGGGGTTGAGTCGCAACTCAAGCACCCAAACATGTTAGACGATATTAAAATTGAAGGTCATTTAACATTTGTAGGTAAGGGTTAGTGTTTCAACACAAGCTCCCAAACCTGTTAAAATTGACCTAGTGACTTGAAGATTGTTTTGTATTACAACCCGAAACCGTTTAACATCTGCCTGTAAGGGGTTGAGTCGCAACTCAAGCACCCAAACTTGTTAAACGACCATGTTATGTGAATGTAGATAATTCAGAGCTTTGAAAGATAATTAAAATTGCTTCAGCACTTGATTTGACAAGAAGGACATTTGAAATTGATCTTTATTCAGCACCACGATTACATCAAGGATAAAACATTTTCAGATGCCTAGCATTCCAAGCTCGTGGTAATATGTCTCCTTCTGGCGAAATCAGCCGATAAGAACCTTTGCCTCCTACAGATTCGACGATGTAGGGTCCTTCCCAGTTGGGAGCTAGTTTTTCACTGCTATGCTCTTTCGTGTTGTAGAAGACTGCTTTGAGGACCAAGCTGCCAATCGGAAATTGTCTTTTGTTGACCTTCTGATCGTAGGCTCGTTTGATCTTCTGCTGGTACTTGGCCACACGAAGGGTTGCTTGGTCCCGTAGTTCTTCAGAAAATTCTAGATCATTGACTCGAAGCTCCTCATTAGCTCCTTCTTCAATTGCTTTGGTCTTCAAAGTAGCTGATATGTTTTTAGTTGGGAGCACTGCTTCTGAACCATATGTCAGGCGAAAGGGTGAGAACCCAGTCGATCTTCTCGGAGTGGTTCGATAGCCCCACAAAACTTCAGGTAGGACTTGTTCCCACAGTCCTTTCTTGTTATCGAGCTTTTTCTTGAGTAAACTAAGGATAGCTCTATTAGAGGCTTCTGCTTGGCCATTGCATTGAGGGTACCTTGGTGTTGAGTAGAAAAGTTTGATACCGTTGTTGAGACAGAACTCACGGAACTTGTCTGAGTCGAATTGAGCTCCATTGTCAGCAACAAGAGCCTGTGGCGTGCCAAATCTCGAGAAGATGTTATGTCTGATAAACTTGATCACTTCATCGTCAGTCTCCCGGAAGAGTGGCACTGCTTCGATCCACTTGGTGAAGTAATCTGTGGCCAGCAGCAGATACTTCTTTTTGCTTGGTGTTGGTCGGAAGGGACCTAAGAAGTCCAACCCCCATTGATGGAAAGGCCATGGACTTGTCAATTGATAGAGCTCATCTGCTGGGAGATGGATAGCCCGAGCATGTCTTTGGCAAGGCTCGCATCTTTGAACCAATTGGTGAGCATCCCTTGCCATTGTTGGCCAGTAGTAGCCTTATAGCTTCATCTTGGCTTCAAGAGATCTCCCTCCCGAATGATTCCCGCAGGCTCCGGAGTAGATGTCAACCAGGATTGCCTTTGCCTGTTCAGGGCCAATGTATTTGAGCAACATCCCGTTGTGAGACTTGAAATATAGATCTTCACCTTGAAAGTTATAGCATGGAAGCTTTCTTTGTAGTCTTCGGGCTTGGTTTGGATCTTCGGGCACCTTGCCATGTTTGAAGAAGTCGAAAATTGGATGTCTCCAATCATCGAGCTCATTTGTGGTGGTAAGGTTCGAGGCCAATTGTTCTCCACCCCCAGATCTTTCTATAGTGGCGACGATCTGTTGTTCGGGGGTGGTCTTGGGTGCTTCTTGGTAATCGATTTGTATTTGTCTTCCTCTAAGCGAATCTCCAAGAACCGAAGCAGCATTGGCTAGAGCATCTGCTTCTCGATTTTCTACCCTTGGGATTTGAATGAATTCGGTGCTAGCAAAACGTTGTTGAAGACGTCGCACTAGGGTTAAATAATTCTGCATTCTTTCTTCTCGTGCTATGTACTCCCCGTTGATTTGCCTTATGATTAGCTGGGAGTCGCTGTAGACGATGATTCAATCCACCTCCAGGGATTCAGCCATTTCGAGCCCAGAAATGAGTGCTTCGTATTAGGCTTCGTTGTTGGTGGCATGGAATCCGAGGAGAGTGGCCTTCTGAAGATGATGAAGTTCGAGGGATACTAAGACTATCCCAGTTCCCGAATCGATCGCACTTGAAGCTCTATCAGTATAAAGCTTCCATGGAGTTGGTGTTGTGGCAGGAGCCTCAAGGCTTGGATCGGTTTTTGTAACCAGATTAAATGGAGGTTCAGCTTCATCTTCAAGGCGTATATCGACATCTTCCTCCCAAGTTATGGGGTCTTCAACTGGAAAGTCAGCTAGAAAATCAGCAATTGCTTGTCCCTTAATCGAAGTGCAAGATTCGAACTGGATCCCTAGAGCACTCATCTCGATTACCCATTTGGTCATTCGACCTGCTCGACCCGCCTTGTTGATGATATCTTTGAGTAGGGGTTCTGAGATGACTGTGATCTGGTGGGAGACAAAATAGGGTTGGAGACGACGCGATGCGGTGAGTAAGGCCAGTATGACCTTCTTAGTTTTTGAGTAGCGAGTCTCAGCCGGAAGAAGCGTATGGCTGATGTAGTAGACTGGATGTTCGACGCCTTCTCTTCTACTGACTAGGACCGTACTGATTGCTTGATCGGTAACGGAAATATATAGCCAGAGGTCTTCTTTTGGAAGTGGAGCTGTTAGGATGGTAGTTCGCACGAGGTATCTCTTGACGTCTTGAAAGGCTTGTTCACAAGTTGGACTCCACCCAGAGGTATCCGCTTTTTGTAATATGTCGAAAAACGGCTTGCACTTGTCAGAAGATTTCAAGATGAACCGATTGAGGGCAGCAAGTCTTCCAGTGAGGCATTGTACTTCCTTTCGATTGGTTGGTGACGGTATGTCGAGGATTACTCGAATTTGATCAGGATTGGCTTCGATGCCCCTCCTGGTCACAAGGTGGCCCAGGAATTTGCCCGATTGAACTCCGAAAGCGCATTTGGCTGGATTAAGCTTCATGCGATATTTTCGAAGGACTTGAAAGGTTTCCGCCAGATCGGA
The DNA here is from genome assembly GCA_947650365.1 of Chamaelirium japonicum. Taxonomy (NCBI): domain Eukaryota; kingdom Viridiplantae; phylum Streptophyta; class Magnoliopsida; order Liliales; family Melanthiaceae; genus Chamaelirium; species Chamaelirium japonicum. The sequence continues at coordinate 59,834,225 of OX393551.1, read as the reverse complement.
TAGGTGACTCTCTCGAGTGGAGCTCTTGGTAAGGAGATCGTCGACGTAGACTTCGACGTTGCGCCCGATCTGATCTTCGAACATCTTCGTGACTAGCCGTTGATAGGTGGACCCGGCATTTTTGAGGCCGAAAGGCATTACGTTGTAGCAGTAGAGACCTCGGCTAGTCACAAAGCAAGTCTTCTCTCGATCGTCTTGGTGCAGCGGAATTTGATTGTACCCAGAGTATCCATCCATAAAAGATAGGAGCTCATGGCCAGCAGTGGCATCGACGAGCCTATCTATCCTTGGCATGGGGAATGGATCTTTGGGACAAGCTTGTTGAGGTTGGTGAAATCGATGCAAACTCTGACCTTCCCGTTCTTCTTTGGTACAACAACTATATTGGAGATCCAAGTAGGGTACTCTACTTCACGGATGAAGCCCGCTGCGAGTAGCTTATTGATCTCTTCTTGAACTGCAACTTGTAGTTCTGGTCAGATTGTACGTGGCTTTTGTTTGACAGCCTTCACTTCCTCTTTGATCTCGAGTCGGTGACAAGCGTCATCTGGATTGATCCCAGGCATATCTTCGAAGCACCAGGCGAAGACGTCGATGTTGGACTGAAGGAAGGATACCATGTCTCACGCTTCTGTGTCGCCGAGACCGGTACCAATGAATGTTTGTTGAGGGAGATCTCCACTGCCGATATTGATTGGAATGATTTCTTCGATTGAAGGTGAGGCCTCCCACTCGATCGGTGGGGGCTCGGTCAGCGGAAGCTCCTTTGATTGCTATGTTGAAGAGGGACCAGCTTCATCTCTGGGTCGCTTTGGGGGAGCGATGTTTATCTTGTGATCCGTTTTCGCAGCAGCCGCTTCGCAGGATCGCCCGCCTTGTTTATCTCCTCGAATGCAGACGATACCTTCTCCCATTGCAAATTTGAGAAGTTGGTGATAGGAAGAGGAGATGGCATTGATCTGATGTAGAAATGGTCGGCCCAGGATAACGTTGTAGTTGGACGTTCCTTCGACGATTGCAAACCTTACCGAGACTCGAGTCTCTCAGCTAAGGTCGAGGGTGAACCTCGATTCGCCCATTGTTATACTTTGCTCGCCGTTGAAACCTGTGATCACCGTCGGGACGACGTCAAGGCTTGAGTACTTATGACCCAGACGCTTGAAGCAGTCTGAGAACATTATGTCGATGGAGCTCCCGGTGTCGATGAGGATGCGATTGACAGTGCTTCCATCGATGAGGAGTTTCAAGATCAGGGGGTCTCGATGGGGAGTATGAACTCCTTGGAGATCAGTGTCATTGAAAATGATGGAGGGCCAGGCTAAGCCTTTGACGGGCTTCTCGATCCAGGTATCTTCCTTATTCACCGCAGAGCGAATATGGAAGATGCGACAAACTTGCCGATCTACTTCCTTCCCGGTCAGCGCTTGATTGTGCAATGTCCCGTGAATGCCAAAGACGTTGGCATTCACAGTGATAGGAGATCGGTTGGAAGAGATTTGATGAACCCAGCAAGCCTCTTTCCCCTTTGCGGAGGTTCGACGCTGATCTTGTCCGTCCTTGACGAATTCTTGGAGATGGCCCTCTCGCATCAGGTCTTCAAGATGATATCTCAACCGATAGCACCGATCGGTGGAATGGTCGTGACTTCGGTGGAAGTCGCAATAGACCGTTTTGTCAGCCGTGATTTAGTGTCAGGCTGAAGAGGATTGGGCCTTCGAAGGAATTCCTCGTGTTGAATGCGGTCGAGGATCTGCTCGATCGGCAAATTCCACTCGGTGAAAGTGGTCTTCTTTGATGGAGATCAGCGTCCGTCGTTTCTTGATCGCTTGTTCGCAAGGGGAACTGCTGCTTCTGCGTTGTGAGCTTTGGCAGCGTACTTCGGAGCTTCTCTCTCAGCAGGCCTTCGCTTCGACTCTCGCCCCTTTCGGGCGACTTGATCATCCTCAACCTCAATCTCCCTTTGGATTCGATCAAACATTGAACCCAGGGAAGGAGGGGGATTGCGGATGAAGTCATTGTAGATGTGGAGGTCGAAGCGGAGAGCATTCTGGAAGGCTAGCATGATAGCCTCATCGTCCAAATGTCTTCCTGAGAGGGCGGCGTGCTCGTTGCGGAATCTCCTTGTGAAGCTGCGGAGACTCTCGTCAACACCCATCCTCAGCCGGTGTTAAGTCTCCAAATAATGCATTTTATCGCTTATTTCTTACTGCATTATCATCGCTTTCCTACGTAAAACTTTTCATATACTCGTAAAGCGCATCATTTTCTTTGCACCAATGCATAGTAGACTTTAATACGGACATAACGGTATATTGGTTCGCACTCATACGATACATGCATGAAAAATACGAAGCCCGATAGTCAAAGTTATTCTTTTTATCGATAATCATATTGGATCCTTATACGCGTTATTTCATGTGTGTTTTTCAGGGAACTGACCCGGTACTCGACGCAGTCAGATAGGAGGCATCATGATCGAGCGATGGATAGTCTCACGACAATTCAATGGAGGATGCACAACCCGTTTGGAGGCCCTTGTGAAGAATGATGCAGAAAAGGATAATTGTGAAGAGTCGGCTGAGATGACGACTCTTGCTCAACACATTGCTAGCATCGGATAAATGGAGGAAGACTACGCGCAAGAAAATGGACTGACATTGGATGCGGTCACTGACTCAGATGGTTCGGATGGGAATGAAGTTCGCAAAGGATAATCTCAGACATCATTCCACATACCTGGTTCATATTCTATCTTGCATCGCACCCAACAAGCTCCCGTCCCCAACTTAGCACGAGTGCACCCGTGCATTCTCTTCTCTTTCATTATCCTATTTGGAAAATTCATCACAGCCGTCCGTGTCCATTGCATCCCATCGAATCCCTTTACCCGACCAGCTCGCATCGCAGCCGTTCATGCAAAATCCCACGCATGCACCTCTTCTTGGAAAACCTTATCACAGGTATCTCATGCAAACCAATCGCGGCCATCCGATGGCCTAACTAGTCCCATGCAAAGCCATAACGTCCTGTGCATCAGCTCCCTCTAAACCGAATGCCCAACTCCCCTGATTTTTCCCTCTCTTGAAACCCATCATAGCCATCCCTCACCTTTCCCCATCTCGTTCCCTCCATTCCGGACTTAATCGCAGCCGTCCGTGTGCTCCTGCACTCACATGCAGCCATCCCTTTGTTTTGGAATCCATGCTGTTATTCTCCCCCCTTCTAACTAATCGCAGCCGTCCGTATACCAAGATCACATGCAGCAGTCCCTTTATCCCATGCACAGGAACTGTGCATGCACCCAGTCCCGTCCGATCTCCTACCTCTCTCTCACGACTCATGTAATCACAGCCATCCATTGCACCGGGCCAAACACATGCATGTGAACCAGCAGCCCGAGCTACTCTACCAACTGTCTATCTCAACCTCCCACCATCACAGCCGTCCGATGGTATGCATGCCTTTAAAACCGGGAACCCATGCAACCCGAACGCCCAGGCCCAGCGTCTCTCTTCTCCCGTCTCGGACTTTTCTCTCCAAACCCGAGATTACAGCCGACCGCCTCCTTTCTCTCTCTCGGATTCTCTCCTCCTTGAATCTCTCTCTCTCTCTCTTCCTTATCTCCCTCTAACCGTCTCTCTCTCTCTTGCCTGAGCTATAACCACCCCCCGACCCGATCGGCTCCGTACGTCTCTCTCTATCTTTCCCGTTTCGCTCTCTCTTTCCTTTTCTCTCTCTACCGAAAGTCTCTCTCTTCTCTCCCGTTTATTTCTCTCTCTAAACCGACGCATCAGCCCCGAACGCCCAGCCGCCCATCTCTCTATCCCGAATGTCTCTCTCTCTCCTTGCCTAAACCGGACTCCATCTTCTCTATATAGGGACCTTAACCATCACAACACCTCGGGATCCGACCCCGTAACTTCACCATCTTCCACCATCAGGATCACCCGAGGGGAACCATTAGACCACCACCCCGAACTTCATCAGATCATCACCCGAGGGACGAACTTCAACTCATAAACCCGAACCATTAGCCCGAGCACCACCATCTTCCACCACCGAACCCATCAGCCCGAACTTCATAGTTGTCACCATCACCCGGACCTTCGTCTCCGAGCCACGTATGCTTCACCATCACCAATTCCACCCCGGAGCCAGAGCATTGTCCACCCGCCAAGCTTGAGATCCGTCTCCATCATCCCGAAGTCACGCCACGCTACATCGTTGCCGAAGCACGCCGTCACCATCGTCACACGTTGTCATCATCGCCGGAAGCCGTCATCCACGCTCGTCATCCTTCGTATTATCATTAATGGAGTTTGTTAGCACATATATTTTCATGTCAATCTATATAAACATGTGCGGCTAAACCCCTAGCTAAGGCTATGGGGGACGCCTAGTAGTATGCTATGTTTTTCGTTTGATCAATAACAAGCTTCGATTTCTTATGATTGAATCCTATGTGACTGATACTGCCTGATGATGTATGTTAACGTACTTGCAAATTTGTTTGATTCCGTATCGACTCCGGGCATACGGAATACTTATGAATCCCTGTGGTATGTTAACACAAGCATAATGAGTCCCTCTTCGCATGATTTTCAGTCTATTTAGTTAAATATGATGGATGCATATCTCTAGAAATCAGCACATGTGTATAAGTTATTTTGATTACATATCGACTCCGGGCATATGCAATGCTTAATAACCTCTGTAGCATGCATGCTAGAACCTATTTTCATGCTATCCTCGTACAAATTATTGATCAAAAGAATACATAATATATTACTAGGTTGAACCCAGATGCCTTAGCCTCATCTCCATCGTAACCTTCTTTAATTAATTGCAATATTTAGTTCTAGTTAATTTAGTAGCGTAGTTTCATTTTCTCGTGCTCCACTCTCAGTGGAAAACCCTGAATTACATTCACATTCACGCACTGTCATCACACTAGTTCCAATTAGTCCTTCAGTCCCTGTGGAATCGACCTCGGACTCACCGAGATTACTACTTCGCTACACTCCCTATACTTGGGGTTAAATTGCACTTTTTAGTCCCTTAATTAGGACTACTTAAAGTTGTAGCAGCCGGTAGAGGGAATCAAGTTTCTTCTCCGGCTTCAAGTTCAGCTGGTAGTGCTGCACGAAGTGATTGGCCAAGACATCGAACTGGGTGATGGACCTGGCTCGGAGATTATGGTACCAATCGAGGGATGGCTCGTCGAGGCTCCCGTCGAAGGTGCGACAGAGCACGTTGTTTTCTTCTTCGTGCGGCATCAAAGCTTGCTTGAAGGCGAGAATATGGAGAGTTGGATCTCCCTTGAGGCAATTGAATTTGGGAAGACTGGGCATTCTCCATCCCCTTGGAAATGTAGATTCGAACAGACTTCGATGGAGTGGCCTAGTGGAGGAGTATCCGTCTCTACGACCATGCCCCCGACCTGGATGCAGGTCAAGAGGCAAGATCATAAGGTCTTGTTCAGGCCTTTGAGTATCTGTCGGTTGGAGTCGGTGACGAAGGTTCGATCCGAGTCCACGTTGAAGCGGAATGGACGGAGAAACTCTACTTTTTGAGGGAGCCCCTTTCATCTGGTGTCTCCTTGGTATGTCGGGCTTTGAAGGTGTCCTCTTGGCGCAGTTGTGACCGGAAGAGGATTGGGAGGACTCATCGTCGATGCGATCCCACACACTCTGCTTCCACGGGGCAGCAAGGGAGTTGGGTCGCGACGAATCCTCTCGAGGGCAGCAGTGCCCATTGATCTCCGTGGCTCGGAATGAATCGATTGTCGTGGTAGATCGACCCTCTCGTTAGTCGAGGGGATAGGGAGAGCAAGCCCAGCCTCGGAGGCTGCCTTCTTGAGGGAATCCTATTGGAAATAAATCCATGGTAGAAGCCCGCAGCGGAAGCAAAGTGAAGGTCCGAGGACCGTGAGCGGTGTGCGTTACATATCAAAATTTTCATCGAAACGATCTACATATGCATGTATGAATCTAGCATGCAACTACGCGAACCCCTAACGACGATCTAACGCAAACGAACAATCTAGCATGAATGCATGTTCTAATTATGTTAGATCTACTTGTTAGAGATCATACCTGCGTGCGGAATCTTTCACCGCGACAAATTTCTTCTTTGTCGATGGAGACGGGCTACGGATCTGCTCGACATAGCTTCGGTGCGACAGCCATAACTTTTTTCTCCGAACTCCGATTGGGCTGAAATTTGGACTGCAGGTAGCCAACTTCGAGACGGAACTTTTGCAACAAGTTTCACGTCGTTTAGAGTTCTGTAGCTCCCAGAATAACAGAAACAACGCTGATTTTCTATGCAGATTCTGGACAGCAAAAGGTTGCGGGAGACGCCTTCTAGTTCACCCGATCTCACACGATGCACGGCACCTCGTCGATGGATCTCTGAGTGCCTCCATACAACGAGCCTTCTCCTTCTACGAAACACCATGCGAGGAAGACGAGTCGCCATCCAATGGCGCAAGCGAGGGAGAGAGAGACGAGAGAGGAGATGCGAAGAGATGAGAGGGGGCGGCTAGGGTTTCCCCATGCCATGGCCGACCCTAGGGCTTGCATGGCTCTATAAATTTCGTGCCCCCTCTCTCTCCTTCTCATATATATAGTCGGCCTATCCATATGGATAAGGACAGTATGGATAAGGATGATTGATTCAAACCTTATCCCTATATATCTCTATCCTTTCCTTGTTTTCGAAAACGGTCAAAACCAGCCCGTTTTCTGCGCCTCATAACCGGCCCCTTCATCGGAGGCAACAACCTCCCGAAACTAATGGGGCCGGCCTTGACCAGTCTCTCAACACTTAGGGCCGGCCCCCTTAGTGCATAGTGGCACATGGTATGACCAAAACGCCCTTATGCCACTAGTTGGCCGTTCCTTGTGTACGAGACTTTGCAAGGCACACATAAGTGAAGTGCATCAGTGATTTCACTATTCTCTGAGGTTCCCGTAGGGTGCCCCTAGTGAAGTCAACTAGTCAACTCGCAACATGTCCCGGTGCATCGCACCCATGTGGCAAAGTCCACTTATGGCAAGGAATTGCTACATGCGTCTCTGCACTAACCTAGGGTTTCCCCTTAGTGCACACACGTAGCTACGCATCTACCGAGCACTAGTGCGAAGCACTCACGGAGCGTATGCTTGGACTTCTCGCTTCCTCTAACTACGTTCTGTGTTTCGATGAGATGGTATAAGAACCATACATAATGTCGATAAGGTGGAACCTTCAGGGACCAAGGTTCATGGCTTCCAACTCAGACTCGATCGACACACTACCCGAGTGTACCATCGATCCTCTGATTCCGAGTTAACCTGCGTAGCCACCCAGAGTGCGACGCAGGCTGCACTCCAATCCCCCCGGACTTACTATGTTCTCCCACATACCCCTGCTCTCCGCTTAGTATGGTAAACTCGTTGTCCCTCCACTGGTGCCATGACGCAACTCGAGCGGTGGAGAATACCGTCAGACTCGAGTGCTCATATGACTCGTTTCCTTCCAGGTTGACTACGTACATCGTACCTCCGATAACTCTGCCGAGTAACCGGATCCGTCACCAGTCGAACTGATGACCACCTGGCCAGGGTTTAATACGACGTAGGTCAGACCAAGGAACGCACCTCCCGTTAGGGGTGTGGATAGCCTGCAGGAGTGACATGCTGATGCAACGCCAGCCGGGTAACCCAGTACACCGTGGTTTTGGATCACTGCATCCGGATCCTCACACATTGGTGCGCCAAAGCACCACACAACTGGTTAGTCCACCAGACACGGTTCCTCAGGGTTTAGGACCGTTTTACCCTAAGCAGAAACACGGTTTAGTGCACCGATGTCTGCTCATCGATCTGTGCACCGTGTTGGTTCCGTTCGGCCACAGACACTGTGCCTGGTAATGACCGTGGTGGAGACACCCACGCTCTGTCATCCCAACAGCTTAACCTGATAGGGCGACCAACCCTAATCAGAGCTACGAACATATTTAGGTTACATGGGACCAGTCCCTTGAGTCTCCCACTCAAGAGGATTACCATATAGGCATGGCTCTCTGTTCTGCAATCAGAACACGTACTAAGGTACGTACCAATATGCAATCCTATACTATCAACCATACATAGCTAAACTATAGGTTTTTACGAGCTATAGACCTCACCAATTCTAACAATCTCCCACTAGGTCTAACGAGGAATAACGGTGTTGAGCTCTGTAGCTTCTACATACTGCCCAAAAGCCTTTGCAGGAATTCCCTAAAGGAATTGGCAACATTGTCTGTAGATTCCACCTCAGTACCACTACTTGCATTTCCTCCTATAACTGTCAGATCAAGTGGAGTTTGTACTTGATGGGTTTCCCCTCACGGCGGTGCCTAGTCTCCTTGGACCTTGCTTACCGCTCTTCTGTTGTAACAACAGATAACTGAGCCTATAGTACGCGTCCCAAGTTCTCTAAGAACTTCCTAAGCCTTACCACAACCTAGCACGCAACAACGTGCTAAGCCTCTGTGGTAGAGTCTGTGATTCACTCTTGCTTCACACTCTACCAACTACCGCTTCTAATCCCAAGATAAAAATAATCCCTGAAATCGATTCTCTGGAACACACATCTGACACTAAAGTCAGATCCTGTGTGTCCAATCGATATCAGGACCTGTGAAGTGCAAGCTAACTCACAATCCTTACTTAACGAGGATTTCTAATTATACCCTTCACATCGGTCCAAAGATCTGGACCCGGGTTCGACTGAAACCGACCCATCTTCCTGCTGCGCAATAGATATCTAGCCTCTTAAAACGAATCTGGCTAGAATCTTATCTTCATGCGTAGCCTGTGACAGCAAGAGAATCTTGCTCTGGTTGTCTCGAGTTACCTTGATTCCCAGAGCATAACTCGCCTCACTAGGGTCTTTCACATCGAATTGTGATGACTACAAACCTTTACCGTAAACAATATTCTTACATCATTTTCAATCAGTAGAATATCGTTAACGTAAAGTACTAAATACACCCTTGTAGCTATTTCACCTTTCTTGTACCAACTTGGTTTATCCTCATTCTGATCAAATCCGTGTGAACGGATTCCCTTGATCAAAATAGATATTCCAACCTGGATGCTTGCATCAGTCCATAAATGGACCGTTGCAACTTGCATTCCAAATCTTCCTAACCTACTGACACAAAGCCTGGGGCTACATCATCCATATGTCCTTTCCAAATTCCCGTTAGGGAATAACTGTCTTGACATCCATCAACCAGATCTCCCAACTATAATGGGCTGTGATGGATTAAGAGGATCCATTATAGACTTAGGCATAGCTACCAGTGAGATGGTTTTGACATAGTCAATCCCTTCTCCTTTGGTAACTAATCTAGCTACTTAAGTCTTAACCAGGTGCTCTTCTTATACACCTCCTACACCCCAAAGGATGATAGTGCTATAAGTGTCAAGACTGTTCCAAGGAACATTGATGCAAGCTTGCCTCCATGGTCTTTTGTCAGTCAGAGCTGTCGAAAGCTCCCACTACTTCTTCGTAGCTCTAGGGATCATCCTCCTGAAACTCTGGATTAACTATCAAAGTTTCTCCATAGTATCTTTCAGGAGCTCTGATAGTCCCACAACGACGAGGTGGTGGTGGTACAAAGGAAGCTCCCACTACTTCTTCGTAGCTCTAGGGATCATCCTCCTGAAACTCTGGATTAACTATCGACGTTTCTCTATAGTATCTTTCAGGAGCTCTGATGGTCCCACAACGACGAGGTGTTGGTGGTACAAAAGTAAATTGTTTCTACAGTACCTGGTATACCAATTTCTTGTAACATCTACTCCCACTACGTTTTCAGATGTGCACTCTCTACCAGTACCCAGTAGTTCACCCAGAACTACCTTACTGATAAACTTATGGTCTATAATATAATCCTGGTCTAGGTAAATGGTATTCGTAGAAACGATTACCTTCCAAACCTCAAGATCATAGAATAGTCCACCTTATGCCTCCTAAGGGTAACCTATAAACAGATATACCTGAAATTACATCTTCATCTCATCCCTCTTGTCCTTTTGCACAAGTGCAGGACAACCCTATATCTCAAAACTCTATAGTGTCAGCTTTCGCTTAGACTATAGCTCTTTATAGGTCTGAGGTACTGATCTAGATGAGAGATAGTTTCAGATATAAGCTACTGTTTTAAGGTACAACCCCACCAAAGGTGGGTAGTACACTTGGCAATATTCATCATACTACGGACCATGTCAAACAGAGTCCGATTCCTTCTCTTGGAGACTTCATTCTGACGTGTCATCCTTGGAGCATTTAACTGGGAGATAATCCCATGCTCCTTTAGGATCCTATGGAACTCGTCCGATAGTTACTTTTTCCTTCGATTAAATCGAAGAGTCACCTATCGTCTGGACGCTCTTGGAACCATAGACGTCAAAATTAACTAACTCTCATACCTTCGTGGCCTTTTTAGTTATTCTGCCTTCCAGATAATACTCATAGGTTAGAAGGATCTCCGATGAATCTGTGAACAGAAACTCGGCCTTCTTTTATCTCTGAATTTATCTAAGGCAGAATATCTAAATCAGAGGGGTCACAAATGGGATAGATTCTCCGAAGGATTTAGATGAATTTTAATTAGACGCTGCAGCTGTCATGAAATCTATTTCCGAATTAAGATTAAATACAAAGAGATTTTTCTGATCTATTCCTCTAGTAATGAAGCTATCTTTTTCAGTTTAAGATACACACCTACGGTGTTGTCTAAAACTAAAAAACTTCATTTACTAATGAGGAAACAGAACAGAATCACTAAAGATCAAAATTCGTGTTTCGGAAAAATTAAGACAATCATATCTAACAGCTTTCGCAGCGGCTTATGACATCAGTACCTATGTAGGATTATTTCACTATAAAGTAGCCTTCTGCTTTCCTTGATTCTCTGTAGACCCGAAGTCTACATTCCAAGAAGCATAAGAACTGCTACTAGATAGCGACTCAACTCCTAACATCCTGAGGCCATACTCAATCTTCAAATACCCCCTATTCTCGCTAAAACAGAAACACTTCCGTCTTTAGCGTTACCAGACTTAGGAGTCCACACCAGTTTCTGCACTATAATAGTTTTCGATCTCTGATAAGTTACTTCCTTAGGTTCTTCTAAAGAAGGCCTAGGTTAAGCACTAAAGGCTTTGCCTTTAATCTTGATCCCATCCTTTGTCTCTTGGAAATCTCCTTAGAAGTTCTACGTTTATCATCTCTAACTTGTTAAAGCTAAAGTCTCTGATAACGCCTTTGAAGGTTTCAGACAAGGATGCAAGACAGACGTCTTCCACCACCTCGTCATCCGGTACTATGTCTTTGGAATCTAGTTCGATCTGGAACTCAAAGATGTGTTCCCGAACAAGCATACCCTCAGACATCTCAGTACCGACAAGTATCTTAGTGGAAAAGCGATGAGTCGACTGACTTCGCCTTCCAGACATCTAATGCAAGTAAAACTTATTTTGAGAAGACCCGGCATATCTCTGACTTGCTTCTAAAGAGTTGTCCGCAAGTCTGCTATAACATAGCACTTGCACATCTCCTTAGACTCTTGCTAGTCGTCATATGCCCTAGTTAGTGCCCTAGTGATATCTGGACCCGTTAGATCTAGTACAGGGATATTTAGATTGCAAGCCAATGTAAATTTACTACCCTAAGCATAAGCTAAAGATTGCGCTTCCACTCTACGTAGTTAGAGACCCGATAACTGGTTCTCTTATGGGATAGCGGATAGGGGAACTATATGGTTGAATGAAAATGAATGCAAGAAAACTTATTTTATGGATTTTAAAAATAAGCTAATTATATCCAAATGTTAGCGCTACCCTCACAGCGAAAACACCTCTATGGATTAATTAACCATGTATGTAAGATCTCGGAATCGACTACACCTGCCCTAGGGGGCATCATGCAGCGTCAATCCGTTTACGCGGGCCTTTCCTTGACCCAGTCCAAGTCTGCCAACTAAGGGCTTTGATGAACCATGGTTATCTTTTGGCCAGTACCACGTGATCACCATTGTCTTCGCAACGAATACCTCACGTGTACTTCGGATACTTAACCACGAGCCTAAGCAATTACGGCACGGGAGTTCATGCGGCCCCCACTAGGGTGGGATAAAAAGCCCTTCTCTCCTGGCCCCGTAACTGCCATATCCTGAAGGAGACTGCTAAGTTATCTGGCATGGAAAAACATAACCCTCACCCTAGGGGGTGTCGAGCTACGCCCTTCCACCCAGACACAAAGCAGTTGGTTGTGGAGGCCAGAGGATCTCGACGAGTCCTCTTACACATCCCTTATTATAGTTGAGGGTTATTTAATGCAAGTATGAGTGTACACGAAGGTCACCACAACCTATACACTAGACCCTGGTCATACCGTGCTCCCATTGGCGTTCAAGCCTTTCGTGAAGCATTAATCGATCTCGGAATATCATAGTCCCTGCCTCAAGTGGATTTCTCCACTCAAGGGTCACATTACATATTCCAAAAACATCGATGCTTCGCAAACTTGGCTATCACGCTAATGCCCTGGAGCCTAGCCTAAGGTCAGACTGACAGGAAAGGTCTTCCACTACCATGGCGCCTCGCTTATAAATTTGACGAATGATGTCATAGTAGAATTTCAACTCATTCTAGGTTTCGATGCTTGCCAAATAGGCACACCCGACTAATCGGGTGTTGACTTAATGGGGGCATAACCAAATGTGAGGAATTCATGCTATCATCAAGGGTCAATTAAATAATAGGCGTCACTAATGGAATCCTATCCTAATAAGGTCGATAGGACCCGAGGGGAAAGGGCATCCCTCTAACACAGATAATCAAATTATCGCATCGGGGTTCTCTACAGAAATATAAAGAACTACTGAAAGAAACAAGCACACAACTGAATCAAGTTCAGGGTCCGACTCCTGAACCTGACTGGCACAGCGCAGGCTCTCTGTCTCCTTCGCAAGGCTCCTCGATCCGGTGCAAGCCTCTGTATACGATCTTCTGACGCTTTCTGCCCTTTGCCATCATCGTGTACGCTTCGCCGGATCGCCATCGTCCTCCAAGGTTCCGCTTATCTTCCCAGTGGTGGATCTTTACGGCAAGTCCTCCTCTTCAATCTGTAATCGAAAAAGATCTAGTACGCTTCGAGCAAGTGCTCGCTCGTACATAATTTCCTAGAAAGAAAAGGAAAACAAACCTAGCAAAAGCCTGGGAATCAAGGGTGGTAAATCTTCACCTCTTGCCCGACTATGGCTCTAAAATCTATCCACACACAGAAGAAAAACATCCAGACAAAATCGCTAACACGGGGTCCGACCCCCGGTAGCAAGCAATCATATATCCAGAATAATTTTAGAAGCGGCGCCCTGCAAGAACGATTCATAGAACACACAAAAAATATACTATGCATGATCTACTCGTAGAACCCCGATGGCGGCACATACTATTCATGCGCGCACATGACGGTTTCATGAAAAACATGAAACGTACACCACTAGCGGGCTCTGATACCAATTGTTGGAAATAAATCCATGGTAGAGGCCCGCAGCGGAAGCAAAGTGAAGGTCCGAGGACCGTGAGCGGTGTGCGTTACATATCAAAATTTTCATCGAAATGATCTACATATGCGTGTATGAATCTAGCATGCAACTACGCGAACCCCTAACGATGATCTAACGCAAACGAACAATCTAGCATGAATGCATGTTCTAATTATGTTAGATCTACTTGTTAGAGATCATACCTGCGTGCGGAATCTTTCACCGCGACAAATTTCTTCTTTGTCGATGGAGACGGGCTACGGATCTGCTCAACATAGCTTCGGTGCGACAGCCATAACTTTTTGCTCCGAACTCCGATTGGGCTGAAATTTGGACTGCAGGTAGCCAACTTCGAGACGGAACTTTTGCAACAAGTTTCACGTCGTTTAGATTTCTGTAGATCCCAGAATAACAGAAACAATGCTGATTTTCTGTGCAGATTCTGGACAGCAAAAGGTTGCGGGAGACGCCTTCTAGTTCACCCGATCTCACACGATGCACGGCACCTCGTCGATGGATCTCTGAGTGCCTCCATACGACGAGCCTTCTCCTTCTACGAAACACCATGCGAGGAAGACGAGTCGCCATCCAATGGCGCAAGCGGGGGAGAGAGAGACGAGAGAGGAGATGCGAAGAGAGGAGAGGGGGCGGCTAGGGTTTCCCCATGCCATGGCCGGCCCTAGGGCTTGCATGGATCTATAAATTTCGTGCCCCCTCTCTCTCCTTCTCATATATATAGTCGACCTATCCATATGGATAAGGACAGTATGGATAAGGATGATTGATTCAAACCTTATCCCTATATATCTCTATCCTTTCCTTGTTTTCGAAAACGGTCAAAACCAGCCCGTTTTCTGCGCCTCATAACCGGCCCCTTCATCGGAGGCAACAACCTCCCGAAACTAATGGGGCCGGCCTTGACCAGTCTCTCAACACTTAGGGCCGGCCCCCTTAGTGCATAGTGGCGCATGGTATGACCAAAACGCCCTTATGCCACTAGTTGGTCGTTCCTCGTGTACGAGACTTTGCAAGGCACACATAAGTGAAGTGCACCAGTGATTTCACTATTCTCTGAGGTTCCCGTAGGGTGCCCCTAGTGAAGTCAACTAGTCAACTCGCAACATGTCCCGGTGCATCGCACCCATGTGGCAAAGTCCACTTATGGCAAGGAATTGCTACATGCGTCTCTGCACTAACCTAGGGTTTCCCCTTAGTGCACACACGTAGCTACGCATCTACCGAGCACTAGTGCGAAGCACTCACGGAGCGTATGCTTGGACTTCTCGCTTCCTCTAACTACGTTCTGTGTTTCGATGAGATGGTATAAGAACCATACATAATGTCGATAAGGTGGAACCTTCAGGGACCAGGGTTCATGGCTTCCAACTCAGACTCGATCGATACACTACCCGAGTGTACCATCGATCCTCTGAGTCCGAGTTAACCTGCGTAGCCACCCAGAGTGCGACGCAGGCTGCACTCCAATCCCCCCGGACTTACTATGTTCTCCCACATACCCCCCGCTTAGTATGGTAAACTCGTTGTCCCTCCACTGGTGCCATGACGCAACTCGAGCGGTGGAGAATACCGTCAGACTCGAGTGCTCATATGACTCGTTTCCTTCCAGGTTGACTACGTATATCGTACCTCCGATAACTCTGCCGAGTAACCGGATCCGTCACCAGTCGAACTGATGACCACCTGGCCAGGGTTTAATACGACGTAGGTCAGACCAAGGAACGCACCTCCCGTTAGGGGTGTGGATAGCCTGCAGGAGTGACATGCTGATGCAACGCCAGCCGGGTAACCCAGTACACCGTGGTTTTGGATCACTGTATCCGGATCCTCACACATTGGTGCGCCAAAGCACCACACAACTGGTTAGTCCACCAGACACTGTTCCTCAGGGTTTAGGACCGTTTTACCCTAAGCAGAAACACGGTTTAGTGCACCGATGTCTGCTCATCGATCTGTGCACCGTGTTGGTTCCGTTCGGCCACAGACACTGTGCCTGGTAATGACCGTGGTGGAGACACCCACGCTCTGTCATCCCAACAGCTTAACCTGATAGGGCGACCAACCCTAATCAGAGCTGCGAACATATTTAGGTTACATGGGACTAGTCCCTTGAGTCTCCCACTCAAGAGGATTACCATATAGCCATGGCTCTCTGTTCTGCAATCAGAACACGTACTAAGGTACGTACCAATATGCAATCCTATACTATCAACCATACATAGCTAAACTATAGGTTTTTACGAGCTATAGACCTCACCAATTCTAACACATCCCTCTCAGCGGTGAGGGCGGCGTTCTTCTTAGCTAGTTGTAGTAATTGAAAGTCGACCGCCAAGATTTGGTATGTGGATGGCGGGTCTTCAGCAGGAGTAGGGGCAGTTTGCCCCGTTGATTGTCGAGGGTGTTGAGGGATCGGTCGATCAACCGATCTCCCGCTGCCTAAACGAGCACCAATATCGGGGACAGCAAGGGGCTATCCGAAGTTGAGCCTTTGACTCATTGAACGAGTCTCAGGACGAGGCTGACGTGTGTTACTTCCTTCTGGTTGACCCTGATGCTTTGTTCTCGCCATTTAGTAGAGAGCAAAAGGTGCAACAAGAGTGCTGGTGTCCTAACGGTTGTCTGCTCAATCGAAGGGGCTAGGAAGTTTGACTATCTAGATCGGTTATCTGTTTAACCGATCTGATAGTTGTTGTGGAGCGAACTTGGCTTCTCGTTCAATCCCACAGACGGCGCCAAACTGTGGGGAAAAATCTTCGTGCCGACCCGAAGACTTCGCCGCACCAGTCAATTGAGGTTCGAGTTGAAGATTGTTATTCGATCTGTTGATTGGAGCTGCCATTCTTAATACACAAACAGAGAGAGATGCAATCAGAGAGTTGACACGAGAGGTGATCTCGGAGTTCAGCCGAAGCCTACGTCTCCGTGCTATAGGGAGCAACCCGAATTAACTAACTCTTTTCTAGAAGTGATCTCGACAGACCGAGTATCACTGAAGCCTCTCCGATCTCTTTAAAGACAGGAAGAAGATCGAGGAGAGGTGAAGGATGGGAGTCTAGAAGGTTCCTGAGCTCTGGTTTCTGAAATCAGATCTCAGAACTGAAAATTGGATCCTTTTACATTCGAAGGGTCTGCTATTTATAGAATTCTCGAAGAGGAATTCCGGGATAAATGGCGGGTTCTACTGTCGTATCTGGGGATCCTCCAGGCAGGGCCGGTGGGTCCCATGGTGGTCTTCGTGGGCCCACCAGGCAGGGCCGGTGGGTCCCGCGGTGGTCTTCGTGGGCCTACCAGGCAGGGCCGGTGGGTCCCGCGGTGGTCTTCGTGGGCCCACCAAGCAGGGCCGGTGGGTCCCGCGGTGGTCTTCGTGGGCGCACCAGGCAGGGCCGGTGGGTCCCGCGGTAGTCTTCGTGGGCCCACCAGGCAGGGCCGGTGGGTCCTGCGGTAGTCTTCGTGGGCCCATCAAGCAGGGCCGGTGGGTCCCGCGGTAGTCTTCGTGGGCCCACCAGGCAGGGCCGGTGGGTCCCGTGTTTTGTAGACTCCTTGCCAAAATTTGCACCCACACTGTCAAAGACCGGGGCTGCATCGCCGTGACTACTGAAGTACACCCCCGTGACTCCGTGGAGCTGAACCCACTTCATAATGAATTTGTTGAAAAACTAGTCAAGAGTGACCGCTACCCCCTAAGCATGGAGAACATCGCAGCAGTGAAGAATCCGCCAGGAGTTCCCACCTAATTGACGAGGGTAGAGGTGGAGGAAAGACAGAAGTAACCCTGAGAAAGGTCTCAGTGGCAAGGACAGTCCGGCGCACAGCTGGCTACCAAATATGATGGTATGACCAGGTTCAGCGGAGGTGGTGATGTCAGTGGGTCACACGTCGCATTGATTGAGGAAAGGGAACTCCCCCTTCAATACGAAGAGCTGCTCCTCCGGAGAAAGCATCGAAAGGTCTAAACAACGAGCCATTACCGTACGAATATGAGGTTTGCAGAAGGGTGGGAGAAGACGAAGAAGAAGGAAATATGACGAAGAGGATTAGGCGTCCTGATCTCTCGCCAAGAAGAGATATTTGAAGCGCTAAAATGTCGCTCATTTTTCGGAATCGACAAGAGTCAATATGTCCGAGAAATCCTGGGTGTTGAAAGATAAAGATCCAACGGCCGGGAAGTTCACCACCTCGACAGTTGAATTCTGCATTTAATGATGAAGAAAGTGCAGCCCCCATGGCCAAAACAATGATGATCACTCGTTACGTCACCGAGCCATCGCTCTGACCCAGAACGAGTGGCGAAATCCTAGCGAAGAGGACTTTTGGCCTATGATCTAGAGACCAAGGACCGAAAGGGGACTTTTGTAGAAGGGGTTTTCTACCAAGCCTACCAGATGATGACACGTGTACCATTGGACAACCCAGTCTGGTCTAGCATGGAGATATGTGGGACCCGATGGCATGAACCGGGCCCAAGTCTACCAGACCCGGCCCACGAGCTGCTCTATTAGCAGAAGATTGAGCCTGGGGAGGAGATCAGAGGAACCCGAGCTCCTCGATGGAAGCTAGGTCGGGGGAGAAGAAGGGTAGGTTGTGGTGCTGGATCAGCTACCCGACCACACGGCTGGCCCGACCAGATCAACGTCGAAGAACCGCCATCGAGCGAGGAAAGATCAGAAAACACCATAACTGCCGGGATACATGCCAGGCTGGGCGATTCGGAGGAAATCTCGCCCGTCGGGGTCATAGGTTACCCGCGATGAGGTATAACACCCATGATCCACGGGAACATAGAAGGAAGATTTGAATGACGTCCGATCGGAGGGGATCCACCGTAACAGACCCGAGATCATTGGAGGACAGACTGCAGTAATTGTGCACATATGCGAATAAAGTCTATAAAAGAAACCCCGTCACTGCATGGGCAGATAAGCAATTTGAACTCTCGATAAGCAATAAGCAACTCAAGGGGATTGAAATCCAAAAGAGGTAATTCGCTTCCGGATCCACTACCACACTACACATCTCTCCCTTCCTTGACTTGAGCGTCGGAGGGACCTTGGCTCGGAGGTAAACCTCGGTCTTTTTGCAGGTACTGCAGGAAGGCGATGGAGAGTGTCCAGCTCCATCTGCCGATCGGGTGTGGCCGTCGAGTTTTCCCCCCCATAGTTAGTACAAAAAATCCACACTCAGGGCACACGAGCTACAACACCACCATGCACGTCAGTGGCCTACTTTGTTCCCTAGGGTCCTTATTACATATGAATTAACATATACTAAAGCAATATTCTAATTAAAATAATAACCAAAGTCATCTTTATTAATGTTAATACAAAAAATCTACGCTCAGAACATACGAGCTACAATAGGGGGTCGGCCCTAGCAACTTGCACATGCAAGCTAGGGGCTGGCCCTAGCAACTTGCATACACAAGCTAGGGGCCGATCTCTATCAAAGAGCAAGGGGAGAGGGGGGGCCGGCCTAGTGCTTGCCCTAACCCTCTCTCTTCTATTCTTCTCCTACTGTCTCCCTCTTGCGTGTGCCATTTGGGTTCGGACTCTGTCGCGACTTCTTCGCATGATGATTCTAAGACGAAGAAGGGCTATCGTAAGGAGGCACTCAGAGATCCTTTGGTAGCGTGTTGTGCATCTAGGGGTTGGACTTGGGCTGGTTGAAGGGTGTACCATGCCCAACCCGACCTACACATACCTCAACCTATTTTTCCCGTGGAACCTCAACCCGTGCTTGTCCATGTTAGGTTGCTCGGGTTGCCCAATTAGGTAAAAAATGGGCGGGTTGTTCAGGTTGGACGGGTTTAATTTGTTCATGATAAATAGAAATTCCTAATCCCTTAAAACGAAAACAAAAAGAAAAAAGTTTCTATTAACCAACAATTACCACCGCTATAAAAGATAAAATCAGCCAATACCACATACTCTCTTTCTCTAATTCTCTAAAACATCTATCGAATGGTTGTGGTAATGAATCAACAACAGCCGCCCTACAAGCATGTATGCCACTATACTCGTCTACTCAGGTCCTTTGGGTTCCTCGGGTTGGGAAAGATGATGCCCAAACATGTCCAAATTGAAATTGGGTTAATCTTTTTTTGTACAAGCCTGTCCAAGTTTTTAACTTGCTTTACCCATGTTTGTCTATTGTTCGGGTTGGGCGGGTTTGGTTCGGGTCAGACCCGTCCAAGTCCCACCCCTACGTGCATCGTGTGAGATCGGGTGAACGAAGAAGACTTTATCCTCTCGCGTACCGTCGTTTTTTTCACGGGCGATTTTCCGTCTCTACCGACAAGAAAGACAATCATCTACTGTTAAAAGATCCACACGAATGTATACAATACTACAACACATAGATCTATCGTAGATTTCAATTGCATGCTTGATAGATTTTCACATCGCTATATTACCGTTAGGGTGTTCGATTTACGTGAACACATGTGTATGCACATGTAGATTAGTTTTATTAATAGTTTTGATTGTGTAACGCACATCACTTACAATTTTTTGATAGGTAAATCGTTTTCGTCGCAGGTCTTTATCATAGGATTTTTTTTACCGTGCCATCGGAAGTGAACGTACGGTAGAGACTTCAGAGGTATGCCGGTGACGGACATACCGACAAGGAGGTAGTGGAGTATGGAGGTTATACCCCCCCCCCCCAAAGGGAAAAACCAGGGGCAAGCTGGGTAAAAGATAGTAATTTTGGGGCGTGAATAAAACTTCCCTAAACAAATCTCTTTCTTCCATCAGTTGATCAACTGTACAATGGAGGATAAGGTATAGCAGAAGAATCCGGCCAGATACACGGCGGACTCTTCGGTGGTTTTCATGGCCGCAGGAGGAGCGTTCCCGTCGTTTCGTCCGCCGACTCCACCCCCGAGAAAAACCGTCATCTCACTGCCGCTCCTGCTGCCAGCTACGGCCAGCCGCCCACCCCGCCGTACGTACGGTGATGCCAGAGGCGTCGCTGCGGATTCCCGTACACGCGTCTCCGCCCCATTAGCGGGAGCTCGACGGCCCCCGTCCCCGCCCCGACTTTTCGAGCTCCGCGGGAACTTTTTGAAAACTAGCGAGCATCTCTAACATGCGCCGGAGGTTAGTGCGCTCCTTCTTCAGGACCAGTTCCTTGATATTTACAGCCCGCTCGCCGCACCGGGTGCACGTTAGCAACCTTCGGGAAAGAGAGGCGGGTAATATTTTCTTATTCTCCCCCCTTAATTTCTCTATATGATATCGCTACTCTGCCTTTTTGATATACCACTCCTTTGACCTGTTGCATCCGGTTCTAATGCACCGCAGCCACAGAGAGCACCTACCACCGTGTGACCGTGGTGACCGGTCCGTTGCCGTTTACATTGGCAACCGGGTAGAAGTGGGTTGGCTGGGGGGCTACATATATACTATTCAGCTCCTTTTTTTCCCCGTCTCTGCGCATAGAAAGGAAGGCGAAGCCCGAATGGAGCTCTGAAGGGGGGCTTCTTTAGAGCTCGATCGGCAGCTTTTTAATGGCGAAAGCGCCGATAAGCAGGAAGCGGGTCCAGGCCCCCCGCCGCGGACCCGGGGGTAGCGCCTTTCAGAAATGGTGAGTCTTTTTTTTTTTTTTTTTCTTTCAGCCACTGCCTTCCCCTGTTTTCCCTGCCGTTTCAAAGGGATGTGATCGACCCTCTGTTCGAAATCCCCTCATTTCCCTTCATTCCCGGCCACACGAGCTCCCCCCTCGAATACCCATTTCGTAACTTTGTCATTTGAGCCGAGCTCAGCGATCAGTCTGTTGGATTCTGGCAGCGAAGGGTGCGGCGTTTTGGTCGCGGCCGCGCTCTCCGACATGCACGAGTGCTCGAGCGGCGGCGGGCGGAAGAGGGGCAGAGGCGGCGCTGAAGGGTTGGGGACTGGGGATCAGCCGAGATCGGCCTTCCGGTGCTTCATGTAACCCCCACCATCTCTCTTCGTTTTCTATTGATGTGTATTGTGATTAGTATTGTTTTTCTTTATCCTAATACTAATTTGGTATTACTATGATTTCTAATTAGGGGGTTCTTTTGAAATATATCTGGTTATGTGATAAATGGTTAGTAGTTCCACGTGGGATTTATCACTGGAAGGAAACAAAGAGAAATCTTGGATGGTTTCATTTATGATGAGCTACTATTCCTTCTTTGTGAATAACAATTTGGGAAATGTGGTTTCTCAGTCAAAAAAAAAAAAATTGTTGGATTTTAGTCAAATGCCGGTACTTTTTTTAATTTTTGAAGGAGAGATTTAGACTGAAATGTGTTAGATTTTGATCAAATTTTAATTGATTTCGGTCAAAAGTCGGGTCAAATATCGGTATATTATGAAATGGTAAGGAATGGAGGAAAAAGATGGATTTTTTCTCAAATAGATGGAATTTATTGCTATAAAAGATAAAATTTTTCAGTAAAATTGTACCAATAATAGATGGAATGTCGAATTTCGGCCATATGACGTTCATTTAGGCTGACATTTTGTCATATCGAACTGAATTTTGGTACTATGGAAATTTCGAGCAATCCTATGTTGGAACCTAAAAAAAGACATATTTTGATAATTTTGAGGAAATATGTTGATATTTGATTCCGTGGGTGAGTTGATTCTGTATCTAATTTGGTGTCCAATGCCCCCATAGGCTGTGGTTAATTGCGTCTTATGTATATCTATTGTTTAGCTTACACCTGAAATGAGTTCACAGTTGCGGTGTAATGGGCAAACACTTATAGGGTTTGCATGGGCCTATAGAGTCCCCATAAGGGAGTGACTATTGTAGTATTCTCAAACCTCATTAAAATATTGGTAATTTGTTGTTTACATTGGACAATCAGCCATGTGAGTCTTTTTTTTACAAAAATGTACTATTGACTTATTGGAATAATATTCTAGTTTTACATGGCTATAGTTAATTGTTAATTGTTGACTTGAAAATTCCACCACATGCAAATGATGTTTCTGATAGCTTTGGGGTCAATCATTGTATTTTCCATCATGGATAGGAGCGTGGGCCACACTGGGTTTCTAGTGTGCATTAAGTAGGGGTTTAGTCATTCAACATGAAAATCCACTTCATGACATGCATCGTTTGTGGGATTTTGGCTCATTCATGATCCATACCAGATCATGCGCATGATATCCCCATTGTGCGCCCGATCTGGGTTTTTAGAAACTTCATGCGCACGATGGGGATTTTGGGTGCACGATTTGGTCATATTCTTTCGCCCAACTTTTATGTCGTCGCACGATGTCTGCATCGTGCGCACGATCACTTCAGGATTTCAGCTGCTTTGTTTCGTAAATCTGTTTGGGTTGGGATTCTTTTGGATTTTTGTACGGGCTTCTCCCAACTATATAAAGGGAAAAGCCTTAGGGTTTTAGAGAGACATAATCGGAAATTATCTAGTGAGATTGTGACAAACCCTAGAGGAAGAGAAAAGGAGAGGGAGAGAGAGAAGGAGAGCTAGGGTTTGGGAGAGAATTGGATGATACTCTCATTAGGCCAATTGGCAATATAAGATGAATACATATGAGTCATATATACACTAAGTGTATGTATATACACGAATACATCTTAACACCCCCCCTCAAACTCAGGGTGGATCATGCACCAAGAGTTTGGCAATCAAAGACCGAAAACGTGGTGTAGGATGTGACTTCGTGAAGAAGTCTGCTATCTGCTCTGCTGAGGGAATGAAAGGTAGAGAGATTGTCATGGCCTCATACTCCTGTCGGACGAAGTGACAGTCAATCTCGATGTGCTTTGTCCTCTCATGAAAAACCGGGTTGCTAGCAATTTGAATAGCACTCCAGTTATCACAGTGAAGTGGAGTAGGCTCGGAGAAAGCAACACCGAGATCACTGAGGAGACGTCGAAGGTGAACTATCTCCTTAGTCGTGGAGGCCATGGCCCTGTACTCAGCCTCAGTGCTAGAGAGAGACACCACTTTCTGCTTCTTGCTGCGCCAGGATATCAAAGAGTCGCCGAGAAACAAACAGTAACCAGTGGTGGAGCGGCGTGTAGTCGGATCTCCAGCCCAGTCTGCATCTGAGTAGGCTCGAAGTCTGAGAGAGGAGGACGACGACAGAAACAAAGAGCGAGTAACTGTCCCTCTGAGGTACCGGAGGATCCGAAGAAGAGCACCGTAATGAACTGAGTGTGGAGCTGCAACAAACTGACTGACAATGCTGACAGCGTGAGCAATGTCAGGCCGAGTAATGCAGAGATAGACGAGCTGTCCCACAATCTGCCTGTACCTAGTGGGATCTGAAAGAGGAACTCCATCTGTAGGACGTAGCTTCGAGTGAAGCTCAAGAGGGGTGTCTACTGTGCGGTTATCTGTGAGGGCAGCACGACTAAGGATGTCTGAAAGGTACTTCTGCTGAGAGAGCAGAATGCCATCTGCACTGTATGCTATCTCAAGACCAAGAAAGTAGCGAAGCGTACCCAAATCCTTCATCTGAAATTGGTTCCTCAAGTGCTGCTGAAGACTAGCAATCGCAGCAGAGTCATCTCCAGTGATGATCATGTCGTCCACGTATAACAGTAGAATCGCCCGGCCCTGTGGGGACGACCTGACAAACAGTGAGTGGTCCTGACTGTTCTCTGAGTAACCAAGTTCCCTGACAGCACGACGGAACCGCTCAAACCAGGCTCGAGGAGCTTGCTTGAGCCCATAAATGGCCCGACGAAGACGACACACGTGCTGAGAAGGAACACGGAGACCAGGAGGAGGATCCATATAGACAGTCTCAGACAGGTCACCGTGAAGAAAGGTATTTTTCACGTCCATCTGAAGAAGAGTCCAGCGACGAACAGCTGCAACTGCCAGAAGAGTGCGAACGGTGGTCATCTGAGCCACCGGAGCAAAGGTCTCCTCGTAGTCAACACCATACTCTTGAGTAAAGCCACGAGCCACCACCCGAGCCTTGTGACACTCAATGGATCCATCAGGGCGGTGCTTGACCTTATAAATCCACTTGCAGCTGACAGGCTCAACACCAGAGGGCAGAGGGACAACATCCCAAGTCTGAGCCTGCTGAAAGGCCTGAAACTCCTCATCCATAGCCTGACGCTACTGAGGAAACGAACGGCCTCAGAGTAGGATCGGGGCTCCTGATCTGCGTGCACAGCAGTAAGAATGGCAGTAAACTGAGGTGAGTAACTGCAGACAGAGGCAAAACCAAAACGATCAGGAGGCCCAGTGTCGTGGCTAAAACGGTCAGGCGGGTGATGCGGGTGCTGAGGGTAGCGAGGCGGGCCTGGATCCACGACTGGCAGTGACGGAGCAGGCACAGGAGGCGAAAAACTAGGAGTAACCTCAACAGCAGGGGAGCCGGCATCCACGAAAAAGGAAGGAGACGGAGACACAGGGGTAGGCCGGCGAGAGTAGACCTGAGGAAATGGAGAGACAACCCGGGGAGGAGAGAGAGGCACGGGCAAAGAGGAGGAAGCCTCGGAGGAGTCCCCCGGAGACACTGGGGAAACAACAGGCAAAGGAGCCAGCGGTGCCGAGGGAGCAGGTGGTGGGGAAGGAGTCGACGGAGCTGGGGGAACTAGAGAGGCCGACGAGAGAGGCAAAGGTGGCGATGAGGGAAGAGAAGAAACCTCAAGAAAGGTTAGATCCTGAGCTTCAGGAGAGTAGTAGGGTGTATCCTCGACAAAGGAGACGTGTCGAGAGATACGCAGGCGACGAGCTACAGGGTCATAGCAGCGGTATCCCTTGTGCTCAGTGCTGATCCCAAGAAGAATGCACTTAGCTGCCTGAGCAGACAGCTTTGTGCGCTCATGGAGAGGAAGAAGAACAAAACAGGTACACCCAAAAGTGCGAAGAGGGCTGTAGTCAGGAGTGATAGAGAGAAGACGCTCATGAGCAGATAAGTCGTCCGGAAGAACTGACGAGGGAGTGATGTTAATGAGCTGGACTGAGGTGAGGAGAGCCTCAGCCCAGAAGCGCCGAGGAACAGAACCAGAAAGAAGGAGAGCACGAGTAGTCGCAAGAATATGGCGATGCTTGCGCTCAGCAACACCATTCTGCTCATGGATGTGAGGACACGAGTGCTGGAAAATAGTCCCATGGGACTGAATAAGACTGCGCATAGCGGTAGATAGATACTCTAAGGCACAATCAGAGCGAAAGATCTTGATGCACCGACTAAACTGCGTATGAATCATGGAGGTGAAGTCCTTATAGACTTGGAGGATATCCGATCGACGGCGAAGAAGGTAGACCCACTTGTAGCGACTATAATCATCCACAAACGAGACATAATATAAATATCCAGTCATAGAAGGGAGAGGAGAGGGGCCCTAGATGTCAGAGTGAACAAGATCAAAAGGAGCAGAGCTCTGAGAAGTACTGGATGAAAAGGGAAGGGCAGCAGTTTTTGCGAGCTTGCAGCCAGTACAAGTAGATAAAGATGAAAAAGGACCACGACCTAGAGCTCCAGAATGGAGTAATCTCTTAAGACGTGGTTCCGATACATGACCTAGCCTCCTATGCCACAGGTCGGCAGTAGGAGAGACAACTCCACAAAACCCAGATGATGACGGATCCAAAGAGTGAAGAAACTCCATCTGGTAGAGCCCGCCTGTCCTACGACCTGCTCCAATCGGTCGGCCAGTACGCAGATCCTGCACAGAACAAGAGGAAGGGGTAAATGTCACCGAGCAGCCAGAGTCACACAAAGCACTAACAAAAATTAGGTGCATGTGAAGTGTGGGAGCGTGAAGCACAGAGGATAAGGAGAGGCGGCAAGCAGGGGCGGAGGCTGAAGTAATGGATCCAAACTGTGAGATGGCTAAGCGAGAACCATCTGCAGTGTGGATCGGTGGCAGGTGCGATGCAGGCTGACAAGCAGTGAGCAGTGAGGCATCAGGAGTCATGTGGTGTGAGGCGCCCGAATCCAGTATCCAAACAATGGGACTACCGGAAGAGGCAGAGAAGGCGGAGGCGTCGGAAGATCCAGGAGTAGCGGCAGACTGCTGAGAGAGTCTAAGCTGAGCTAGTTCCTCACGAATAGACTGTAGTTCGCCAGCTGTGACGGACGAGGCAGCAGCAGCAGTAGGAACAGGGCGACCACGACCTCGAGCTCGTCCTCGACCTCGATCTCTGTAGGTAGGACGCTTCTCGGGATGGAGTGAGAAGCAAGTGTCCACGAAGTGGCCCGGTGTCTGACAGTGAGTGCAGAATGGTCTACCATGGGAGGCATCAGCTGGTGGGTCTGAGACCGGCGGCGGGGCAGCAGCAAGAACACCCTGAAGACCGGATGGAAGGGGTAAGGCCCTGGAGGCAAGAGTACGCAGACGAGTCTCCTCGGCGACCAGCTCAGCCACAGCCTCATCAAGACGAGGAAGGCTGTCCCGGTGAAGAAGCTGACCGGCCAGAGCACTGAACTCTGGTCGTAGGGCAGCGAATAGCTGATAGAGCTGAAGACGCTCCCGGTAGAGCTGATACTCGACAGCACGAGACGGGTCAGGAACGTGAGCGAGATCCTGAAGATCACGCCAATAGGAGCGCATCTGACAGTAAAACTGTTGGACCGTCAACTCTCCCTGCTGTGCCGACTGGGCCTGTGTGAGAAGCTGATACTCACGTGCTCCGCTCTTCTCAACAAAGCGAGCAGTGAGCTGTCCCCAAATCGCTGCAGAAGTGGCAAGCCCAACCATGTCCCGGCGAAGAGAACGATCCACTGATGCAACAAGGTAGGCCTTGATGCGCTGATCGCGAAGACGCCAGGGACCGTATTCTGTATCGGAAGCAGAAAGTATGGAAGATCCATCAAGGTGCCCTCGAAGATTGCGACCCTCAAGGGTGGATTCCACCGTGGCGGACCATGCCGGCCAGTCGGAGGCCTCTTGGAGAAGAAAGTCGGTGGCGAGCGGGAGAAAATCTCATGGAATCTCATAGGGAGGCACCGGATGAGACGGTGGAGTCGTCATCGAGGAAGTCGAGGATATATCCGGAGAGAGGGAAGGCTCAAAGAGCTCGAGGAGATCGGAGAAGAGCTGATCGGCGAAGAGGAGACGCGCGGAGAGGAGGCGTGCTCCGGATCAAATCAGGGATGGCTGGAGGGGCGCAGGACTGAGCGACAGGGCTGGAGCGGGATTAGATCTCCTTGCGAGATATGGTCGCAAGACAAGGAGACAAGGGAGCGGCAGGGCTGAGCGGCAGGGCTGGAGCGGGATCAGATCTCCTTGCGAGATCTGGTCGCATGAGGGAGCAAGCGGAGCAGGCGTGCGGGTCGCGAGTGGAGCGCAGGGGCGCGCGGATCGCGAGTGGAGCGCACAGGGATGGCTGGAGGCGTGCGCGGATCGAGCGGAGCAAGCGCACGGATCACAAGCAGAGCGCGGGGACGGCTGGAAGATCTGGATCTGATCGTCTCGCGAGATCTGATCGCGAGACAAGGAGACAAGGGAGCCGTTGACGACGCCGGCGATCAACCTTGCTCTGATACCATGTGACAAACCCTAGAGGAAGAGAAAAGGAGAGGGAGAGAGAGAAGGAGAGCTAGGGTTTGGGAGAGAATTGGATGATACTCTCATTAGGCCAATTGGCAATATAAGATGAATACATGTGAGTCATATATACACTAAGTGTATGTATATACATGAATACATCTTAACAGAGATATTGAGAGTTTTGGAGAGCCGTCGTTGAGGGCTTGTTGGAGGGTTTGAAGAACCTATCGTAGTCTCTTCATTGGAATAGAATGATCACTTTGTGCGTCCGATGCTGGACGTAGGCCAAAGACCGAACCAACTAAAATCTGTGTCTTCTCGTGTGGTTTGCTTTCTTTATTTTCTCCATTTGTTTGTTTAGTTATTGCATCTTTCTTGTATTGTGGTTTGCATCGATTCCATCAAGATTGTTTGTCTGTGAAACACTTCCGCGTGGAACAAGCTTGTATTAAAGCGCCCAGGTTCTTGATCTAGGCGAGTTGTTTTGTGGATTGAATGTGTGGGAGATGGTGGAGTCATCTGACAAGTCTTCTACAACTATGAAAACAACAATCTCCAGCACAAAATTTGAAATCGAGAAATTTGATGTCACAAATAACTTCGGCATGTGGTAGTGCTAAGTTATGGATGTTTTGATCCAATAAGAGTTGGATGTTGCTTTGGAAGGGGAGAAACCGGAGGAGATGTTGGACAAGGATTGGGATAAAACCAATCGTCAGGCGTGCGTCACGATTCAGCTTTGGCTTGCCAAAGATCAGAAGCAGTGTTCAAAAACTCGGACTCGACTCGAAAATCCACTGAGTCGAGTAACTCGTAGACTCGACTCGGGGGACTTGCTCAGCCCGAGTCACAACCCGAGTAGTGACTGGTTCGAGTTTCCAGCCAAGTCGGCTCAATTGTCGGCCGAGTCGAGTCGACTCAGGCCGAGTTTTGGTACACTGATCAGAAGTATTTTATTATGCAGGAAGGCTCTGAAGTTGTGGAAGAAACAAGAGGACAAGTTTATGATGAAGAATGTTGAAAATAGGCTCTATTTGAAGGAAAAACTTTTTTGTTTCCAGTGCAAGGATGGGAGCTATGTGGCGGAGCATTTGAATGATTTTAACAAAATTCTTGCAAATCTACAGAATTTGGATGTTGGTTTGAAGTTTGACCAGGATGACCAGCTTGGTCAACATTTAGTTGGATAGGATTCAGATGATGCATATGATTTGGATAAATTTCGGTCGACTACATGGTATGTGTATACTCTTGTAGAGGACCGGTGAGTTGGAGGTCAACGTTGCAGTCAATAGTTGCTCTATCTACTACTGAGGCAGAGTACATGGCGACTACTGAGGTCATTAAGGAAACATGGGCTGGTAAGGGACTTGGGGATCATTTAGAAGCACATATATGTCCATCTCGACATGCAAAGTGCTATTTATCTGGCAAAAAACCAGGTTCATCATGCCCGAACCAAGCATATTAACGTTTGGTTCCACTTTGTTCGGAAGATTAAAGAAGAAGTTATTTTCTTACAAAAGGTTAAGACCAGTGTTTTCAGAGGCGGGGGCGTAAGGCGGGGCGTTTTGCCTGATGTGGGGCGGGCGTAAGCCCCACGAAATTTTTATTTTTTAAGTTAAAAAATATATAGAAATAAAACATATTATATAAATAGGGAAAATAGATTAAAAACAAACAAAATAAAAAATATTATGAACAAACAAAGCATTTAAGCCTACAAAATTGGTTGATAAAACACAAATATATACAAAATGATAATAAAAATGAACTTATCATTGTCTTTCAACATCATTTAAGATCTAATTCTAAATTTCTAACCAAAATTCAAACTATCTACGTTTATATTCCATAGATTCTATCATTCTATACATGATATATAACCAATTTAAAACAACTTTAGTTTCAAAAAATATCATAATCGTCATCCAAGAGAGTAAGACGCATATAAAAGATCATACGGTAGCAATCAAATCATTTTTTTTCAACTATGCAGACAAACTCCAGTGGGGCGTAAGCCCAGGCCATTGGGGCGTAAAAGGCGTATCCGGGCGTTCGGGGCGTAAGCCCCAGTGGTTCGGGCGTAAGCCCCACAGGAAAAAAGCCCCAGATTGAGCCGCCCTGGGCGTTTTAGGACCGCCCCGCCCCGGGGCGCGCCCCGGGCGTACTCCGGGGCGAGTTTTTTAAAACACTGGTTAAGACTGCATATTATCTTGTAGATAATCCGCTTTGTTTAGGGCTCGTGAGCAAACTTATGAATAGGCTCACAAATGGCTTGAATAGACCTAACATATATAGTCCATGCTTTTGACTAATTATGGATTTCGGGAACAAGCTTGATAAGGGACCGTTGGATTACTAATTGAGCAAAGCCTAACTTGAAGTTTAGGCTCGTTTAATAAACGAGCCAGGCTAAAGCAGACCAAAGCTTGGTTCGGTTCCGCTCGGCTCGATTATTAAACAAGCCAAGCCCAAGCCTGAAGTTTAGGCTCATTTAACAAACAAGCAAGCTCAAACATATCAAAGCTCGGATCGGCTCATTTGTAGCCCTATGCACACAATATCCCCATTGTGCGCACGATTTGGGTTCTCAAGAACGTTGTGAGCACGATGAGGATATCGTGCACACGTGGTCTGATTCTTCTCGTCCAACTATTATGTCGTCTCAATTCGTGTATATGATGTTTCCATCATGCACACAATCACCTTAGGATTTTGGCCGCTCTGTTTTGTAAACCTGTTTGGGTCGGGATTCTTTTGGACTTTTGTACGGGTTTCTCCCTACTATATAAAGGGGGAAGCCCTAGGGTAATAAAGAGATATAATTGGGAATAATTTGGTGAGACCGTGAGAGATCGAAAGTTTTTGAGTGCCATCGTTGAGGGCTTGTTGGAGGGTTTGAAGAACCCATTGTACTCTCTTCATTGGAATAGATGTATCTCTCCGTGTTGCTGATGGTAGACGTAGGCCAAATGTTGAAACACCTAAAATCTCTGTCTTTTCGTGTGGTTTGCTTTCTCTATCTTCTGTCCGTGTTTGTCTAGTTATTACATCCTTCTGGTATTGTGGTTTGCATCAAATCCATCGTGATTGTTAGTATGTGAAACACTTCCGCACGCAACATCGTTTACAGAGGTAGCGTGATTAGAAGAAATCATACTTGTTGCAAGTGTTTTTCAGTTAGTATATGCTAACAGTAAAGCTTCGGCTCGCTCGCTATTATTTCATTGCTTCTGTACAAAGAAGCAGATTGTCATGGCGAGTATTTCCTTTGTTGCTAATAATGTTGAGCTACTGACCAAGCGATTGAGCGCCTAAGTTTTATGAGGCATGCATGCCCATAGAGGTTAAATGTATCCCTAAACGATTTTGGGTGCGAGTGGGAGTCTTGAAAGTTGATTGCCCTAAAAATAATTTATGATCATAAATATAAAGGATTTGGGACTGTTAGGAGATGACGGCTAGGGTTTGGAGAGAATGAAATACTCTTCATTGAGGGACTAAGCCCAATATATGTATACAACATAGAACCCGACCCGACTGTACACAGAACCCGACCCATCTATACAAAGCATTAACACTTCCCCTCAAACTCACGGTAGATCATGAATCGAGAGTTTGCTGATAAAATGCCTGAAGCGAGCAATAGTCAGGGGCTTCGTGAGGAAGTCAGCAATCAGCTCCATCGAGTGAATGAACGGTAAGGAGATAGTGTGAGCGAGAAACTCTTGACGAACATAGTGACAGTCAACCTCAATATGTTTGGTGCGCTTATGAAAGACCGAGTTGCTAACAATCTACACTTCGGTTGTCACAAAAGAGAGTAGGCTCGGAGATCACAACGCCCAAGTCGAGAAGAAGGCGGCGTAGCCAAACAATCTTTCCGGTGGTGGAAGCCATAGTCCTGTATTCGGCTTCGGTATTGGAGCAAGCAACATAATCCTGTTTGTTATTACGCCAAAAATAAGGAAGTCACCAAGAAACACACAGTAGCCGGTAGTGGAACGACGAGTAGCAACATCTCTTGCCAATATACATCGGAATAAGCATGCAGCACCAGCGGAGTGGTAGAGGGGAAAAGCAGCGAACGGGTGATGGTGCTTTGAAGATAACGGATGATCTGAAGGATCGTTGTATAGTGAACAGAATAAGGAGCCTGAACGAACTGGCTGACAATGCCAACAATATGGGCAATGTCCGGTCTAGTCATGGTGAGATAACCAACTGTTGGTATCGGGGGATATCCTGGAGAGGCTCACCATCTGTAGAAAGAAGCTTCAAGTTGAGCTCCATGGGTGTGTCAGCAGTGCAAGAGTCAGTGAGAGCAGCATCGATAAAGATGTCGGAGATATACTTATGCTGGGAGATCAATAATCCACGAGAGGACCGGGCAATCTCAAGGCTAAGAAAGTAGCAAAGAAGGCCCAGATTCATCATCTTGAACTGACTTTGGATGTGACGCTATGGTGGCGCTGTCGTCCCCATGGATGATCATATCATCCACATACAAAAGTAAAACATCAATATCCTGACTGGAGGAGCGGGTGAACATAACATAGTCAGAGTGTCGCTCTACAAACTCAGTTACCAGAACTGCACTGCGGAATCACTTAAACCAGGCATGAGGGGCCTGTTTAAGCCCATAGATACCCCGACGCAGACAGCAGACGTGGCCGGAAGGATCAAAGACGCCATGCGGAGGAGCCATGCACACTGAGAGGTCATCGTAGAGAATGGCATTAATGACGACCATCTGATGGAGATGCCACCCTTGAGCAGCTGCTACAGCTAAAAGGGTGCAAACAGTGGTCATCCGAGCAACCGGAGTAAACGTCTCCTCATAGTCAATATCATACTCCTGGGAGAAGCCATGAGTAACAAGGCTCGCTTTGTGCCATTTAATGGAACCACCAGATCGAGTCTTGACCTTGAAAGTCCATTTGCAGCTAACAGGTACCACGCCAGAGAGACAAGGAACCAAGTCCTATATTTGAGTTCGTTGAAATTCCTCAAGCTCCGTTGTCATGATCTGTCACCATTCTTGGTGTAAAACTGCCTCACGGTACGACTGGGGCTCCCGGTGGACACGGAGAGCAGTGAGAAAGGCCTGGTAGGATAGAGAATATAAAGCAATAACAGAGTATCTAGCGGTGTCAGGAGAGGCAGAGGTAAAAGCAGAGTTGTCAAACCTGTCAGGAGAGTAGTCATATCTGTAGGAGAGTGATGTTCGCATGTATGGTAGTGCCTAATAGAACAAGGATCCGTGACCGGAGAGGAGGGAGCAGCTGTAGGCAGAGGAGTACCAGTGGAGACAGTCTCGGTGGGAAGGACTGTGGAGCGACAAGTGTAGACATGTGTGACAAGCGGGAGAGGTGGAGAGGGCGGGGAAGGGAGGTGGCAGTAAAGGTGAAGAAGGTGATGGAGACAGGGAAGGAGGGGAAGGTGGGTGAGACGATGAGAAGAACGAAATTGAAAGAAGTGGTCGGGCGGAGACTGAGATGAAAGAGGTGGGGAAAGACCTTGAGATTCAGTGGAGAAGAATGAGACATTCTCAATAAATGAAACATCGCGGGAGATACGAATCCGGCGAGCTAAGGTATCATAGCATCGATACCCTTTGTGCTCCCGATTGAGACCCAAGTGAACACATTTGATAGACCTGGCAAAAAGTTTGTTTTGTTCATGGGGAGGTAGAAGTATGAAACATGTACACCTAAACGTGCGAAGAGGAGAATGGACAAGTGGACTGGAGTAGAGGCGCTCGTATGGAGTGGCACTAGAAAGAGCGGAGGACAGAGTGATATTGATAAGATGAATGGCCGTCATAACAACTTCAACCCAATAAGAGTGAGAGATAGAGGTAGAGAAGCAAAGCTCGTGCTGTCTTGAGGACATGACGATGCTTGCGTTCAACAACTTCATGTTGCTTATGGGTGTGGGGACAAGGCTGCTGGTGAAGAGTGTCGTGAGATTAGAGAATTTCACGTATCTCGGAGAAGGGATACTCCTTGGCACAATCCGACCGAAAGATCTTAATGCATCGACCAAACTGAGTATGAATCATAGTGGTGAATATCTGATAAACGTAAGGGAGCTTAGACTGGTGACGCATAAGATAAACCCAAGTACATCGAGAGTAGTCATCGATAAAACAGGCATAATACATAAAACTAGAAATAGATGCAACATGCATAGGACCCCAAATGTCAGAATACACTAAATCAAAGAGGGAGACAGATCGGTGAAGCACTAGCAGAAAATGGAAGAGCTAGATGCTTTGTCAATCTGCAACCTGTACAAACAGAGAGGGGGGAGGACACACGACCCAAAGCGCCCGAACGAAAAACGCTTTTGAGTCGATCACTATATAAATAACCTAACCTTCTGTGCCACAATTCGGCATCAAAGGTAACAGACATGGTAGACGCAATAGGAATAAGGGAAACATAGAGATGGTCCAGCTGGTACAGTCCTCCTGCTCTATGGCCCAGCCCAATCCTCTGACCTGCCCATGAATCTTGCACAGCACAAGCAGAAGAGGTAAAGGTGGCAGTCAGTCCCGAGTCGCAAAGAGAGCTGATAGAAATCAGATTAATATAAAAAAGAGGTTCATGATGAACAAGGGGTAATGTTAGGCGTTCAGTGGGATCTGACATGGGAGTAATGGATCCACACTGTGGAATAGGAACAAGAGTCCCATCCATAGTGCGGACCACTAGGTGGGCGAGAGCAAAAAAACAGTCGGTAAGCACAGTAGAATCATAGGTGAGGTGATAGGAGGCATCCGAATCAAAAATCCATGGGACAACAATACCAGACGTGATAGACAAGCCGTGAGCAGGCGATCCAGTGGATGAAA
This sequence comes from Chamaelirium japonicum, assembly GCA_947650365.1. Taxonomy (NCBI): domain Eukaryota; kingdom Viridiplantae; phylum Streptophyta; class Magnoliopsida; order Liliales; family Melanthiaceae; genus Chamaelirium; species Chamaelirium japonicum. Next base: position 59,799,282 of record OX393551.1, on the reverse strand, counting down.
GGTGGCGAAGAAGTAGCTCCTCGATTCGCTGAAGACGATCAAGTTCAGGTGGAGACGGTGCAGTAGTAGCGATGGGAGTAAGGTTTAAAATCATGATATTGGTCGGCCCCGAACCGATATGTACCGGTCGATACGTACCGGTACCGGCCGATACGGATCGATACAAGTTGAGGAAAAAAAACCCAAAAAAAAAAATGTCGGTACCGACCTGAACAGGTCGATACGGACCGGTACCGATCAGTACAGGCCAGGTATCGGGATCGGGTGTTGTTCTGGTCTCGAACTGGACAAAACTCGTACGTACCAGTTGGTACGTACTGCTATCGACCGAGATTTCAAACCCTGGACAGGAGAAGCCGGAGTCGCTGTAGCAGCAGCTGCAGTACCATCGAATTGACGGTAGGAGGACAGACCACGGCCATAGCTCCGTTTACCTCGATCCCCATGACGGTCGTCACGAGCTCCAGTAGCCTAGTGTAATTCCTATTCGTCCAGTCCCCAGTGGGGGTTGCGAGGACTTGTGGGACATTCATGCTTCATATGACCGGGCTCTTTGCAATAATGACAGAAGATAGGCCCGTTAGGGAAGCTGACGGCTAGGAAGTTGTCTGGTCTAGGAGCACGTGGAGGAGGACGAGGACCCTATGTCTAGAGGCGAGTTTTCTCGTTGACCAAGGCTAGGAAGGCATCCTCTAGCCGAGGGAGAGGCTCACGGACCGGTGAAGGAGCTGAGCAGCAATGAGAGCGTACACCGGTCTAAGCGCGGCCAGGAACTGGTGAAGGTGACCCTCGTTAAAGTAGCGCTGGAAATCCCTGGAGCACGAGCAAGCACAACGCTCGGGGATCAGAGAGTCCAATTCATGGCAATAGACACTCATCAGGTTGAAGAAGTCCTGAATCGTACGCTCTCTCTGACGAGCGGACTGAGAGTCACAGATAAGCTGATGCCGGCGTGCACTACTGCGTGGACGAAACCGGTCCGGAGATACTCTCACATCGCGTGCGCTGTGGGAAGGCAACCGATGGGTGTAAGGAGTGGATAAGCAACATAGTTCAGGAGATAGTCCCGGATGACTTGGTCGTGACGATGCCACGTAAGGGCAACCGTGGCGGCAACAGGCGACACACTGCTGGCAATGGTGCTACTGGTGACTGAGGAGGAGCCGGAGAAGTTAGCAGGAGGTGGGTCCTCATCGATGATGTGACCCCAGAGATCGGATGGAGAGGAGGGCTGGGTGGGTGGGTGTGTGTGGTGGGGGGGTGGTGGTGGTGGTGGGGGGGGGGGGGGGAGGTCGGAAAGGGGAGGGGGCTGGGTAGGGTTCGGATGGAGAGGAGGGAGGCAGGGTGAGGAGGTGCGGTAACCGGAGGAGATGCCGTTGTCGTCGCCTTCACCGCGGGAGAAATCCTAGAGTTATGATACCATATTAGGAGATGACGGCTAGGGTTTGGAGAGAATGTAATACTCTTCATTGAGGGACTAAGCCCAATATATATATAACACAGAGCCTGACCCGACTGTACACAGAACCCGACCCATCTATACATTAACATTAATAGGGACTTACCTTACAATCTATGACTACATGTTATGAAATAGTTCACAACCTTCCTAACATCAATACCTACCCACCCACCAATTTCGTCGCAGTCCAAAAAACTGAAATTTAAAAGAAGAAAATACCCCTCAACTGCCTCAGAATCTTGCACCTTCCTAAACTCTAAATTCTTCATCTAGAGCGAGAATCATGCTCTTGTAGGGCCCCTAGTCCGTCCTACACTACTAAATCATGGTTGATCATATCCTGCATGTGAAATTGGTTCACAGCTATAGGTGGAATTTGCATCCACTTATATGGTTGTCATGATTCTCTAGTGCACCAACAGGGAAGTGACTTTCATTAATTGTTTGTTTAACAGAACCTCAACAATACATGGGCGTATCATCAGATATGTAGAACAATTAGTATTTGAGAGTATGTTTCGCAAACACATGTCAACCTATCCAAGCAAGACTCAGGTGATACACAATTATGGTTTAATTCTAGACCTGAGGATACCACGACTTGCTAGTGATTTTCCTTTACTTAGTAATTCTATTATTATATCAATAAACTGTGGGGGTCAAGGCCAAACCCCCCTCCTACTTCTAGAAGAATTTCTAAAAAAAAAAGTAACTTGTAACCAAGGTTCGAAATTTCCATTTCGGTCAATATTTCGACCTCCTGGAAAATGGAAATATTTCGTGGAAATATTTCGACAGTGTGGAAATATTGTGATTTGATGGAAATGGTGGAAATATTGATTTTTTAATGGAATTTTTGAATGAAACTCTGGATAGTCATAAACTAAGTATAGATACACGTTTTAGAACACTCAGATAATATTTATACCCTATCTACGGGTGTAGACCATCACAAAGCATGTATTTAGTATTTGAGTCTGTGAGTCTTGTGCAGTCTTGTTTGGTCCTGTTTTGATCTATGTTTTTAAAATGCTTTTTAATCTTTTTTGTGGAGAAAAATATTTCCAAAATAAAGATTAGTTGATTGTTAAATTAATGCTTCAAACGATTTTGAAAATGAACTTAAAACAAGAAAGTTGTGCAAGTTTGAAATCGTGCAAAAATTATGCTGAAATGCAAAACACTGTTTTTTTACTAAGTCTGAAAAAATGAGTTTTTATAAAGAAAAGTTTTTATACATTCAAAATTTTCTTTGACGGACCATGGTTTTCTAGATGTACTTGTAGTTCTACATCTTGTGGAATTTTTTGAGCTAAAAATGAGTTGATTTAACCACTTTTCTCAACATACAAATTTTATGAAAAACCGAAAAAACTGTTTTCTCCTACTAAAACTGAAAACCTACTTTTTGATTCACTTGGTTTTTGATTTTTTTGATATTTTTATTGAAATCAAATGGGGGGGTATTTGTTTATTTACATATAATAACTTAAAGTAAATGGAGAAAATAAAAATTAAGTAAGACGACATTTACTTAAATGTTATTATATGTAAATAAGCTGCTGAAACCGAAACCCCCAGTCCCCTTTCATAACCAGTCAGTCCCAATATTTCGGAAACCCCCAGTCCCCTTTCATAACCAGTCAGTCCCAACATTTCGGTGTTAAAATCTCGAAATTTCCCGAAATGTCTCGAAATTTTCCGAAATGTTTCGAAATATCCACGAAATATCGCGATATTTCGTGGCAACAAATATATCGCACGAAATATCGCGATATATCGCGATATTATCGTGATTCCTATTTCGTTCGATATCACAATACGAATTTCGTGCCGAGGTTTGAGAAAACCGAAATATTTCGCGATATTTCGCGAAATATGTCGAGATTTTGTACCTTGCTTGTAACACTTATTTCGCATGCCCAGTTTTGGAAATCTGAACTTTCCTAGTGAATGGTGCTGAAAACTACTGAACTATGTATTTGATTATGAAGCTTTGAAGTGTTAAATATCTTCTCCACGGTGTGCGGGTTTTTCAGGGAAAGCTTCAAGAAAGTATGCAAGACCAAGAACTGGATGGCTATCGATCGAAGGGGGTTTGGCACATGGAAGAACATGTCACCAGAGGTAATACTCGCTTGCTGCCTTCCCCGTCTTATCCTTAACAAGATGTTCTGAAAAACAAAAAGGCTGTCTTTTATGCATCAACTTACATTTTATTTCTCAGGAGCGGCACCAGTATATCATGGAAGCCAAAAAGGTGAATTTGGCTTATGACGAATTATTGCTCAAAGAGATGAGTGATATATCAGAGGTACTGCAAACCAGTTTAGTGGGGTACTGTTTCGTTATCACACTCTATGATTGCTTATCTAGTTTCTTGCTTGGTGATAAAATAAATGTTGCAGATTTTACTATGATGTGTCTCATTCTTTTATGCTGCATTTAGTTGTTGTTTTCGACAAATTGTATAGAATTTCAGATTATGTGTCGATGACTCGATGCATGATGATATGCCATGCTTTAATTTCAGATTAAATGAAATGGTGAAAAAGATCAATGGCGCTATTGTCAGACTTTCAGGGGCCTGCATAGGGGTATTCAAAGGTTGGGAGGGGTAAGAGAGGCACTGCACCCCCACTGTCTGGACAAAGAATTGTGGAAGGACTAAAAAGGAAAAAAGATGATACATAGGAATTATGAGCCATTTGTCTAGTACTCGATTATCTCCAATTCATGAGACATTTGTGTAATATTTGTTTCCATCCGACACTTAACACCAAAACTGCCCTTCCCAACGCTTGAACACCCCCTATGCAGGCCCTTGCAAGTCTGACAATAGCGCCATTGATCTTTTCCAACAAAAATAAAGGAACCCAAGCCGGGGGAGTCATTAGTTACTCATCCAAATAAAAAGAACCAAGATCCCATAGAAGTCATACAACCAGACTAAAGATCTGAAATGCTTGCATCACCCTTGTCTCATCATCTTTGTCAAGAGGACAAATAACAGCTGTTGGTTCTCGTGAACCTAAGCGGGCATCTCAAACCTGAACACCCGAAGCACCTGCCCATAGGTTATGGAATTGCATCCAATCAGCAGAACATTGATGGGATAATTTAGCCTCTCTAGAAAAGACTTCATATGCATTAACTATCAGCATATGATGATCTATCCTGCTTTATTTATAAAAAATATATATTTAAGGATGAGTTTTGTGTGGCTGCTATTTTATATGCATACAAAATTTGGTTCGTGTTAGGAATTGTGTTTTCCCCCTTTTCTTCTCATTGTTAGTCATGATGAGCACTTAGTTGTTTTACCATAATTTCCAATGCTATTTTTAGACCAAAATATAGTCATAACATATCTGTTAGTGATATTGTACAGCATATACATCATCTCCACTCTATGGGGCATATACCCATTTGTACTTGCCTATATATTTGGCCCATTGGCCCTGCTGAGAAGTATTTCTTCTCCCCAAAATCCTAGTCTCTTTCCCTCTCTCTCTCTCTCTCTCTCTCTCTCTCTCTCTGTGTGTGTGTGTGTATATATATATATATATATATGAATGTATATATAGGGTCAGGATCCTGTGCATTAAATTTTTGCCTTCATTTTTTGCCTTTGATTTTGATTTGATGCCCTAGAGGATTTAGAACGTGCTGATTTTTTTGTGGATGTGATCATTCCACCTTAGATAGAACATCCACAAAAAATCAACACATTCTAAAACTTCTAAGGGCATCAAATATATAATACAAGTTAATGTAAAAAATTAGACGGCGGATAAAGCTTGCAATATTTGATGTCCCTAAAAGGTTTAGAATATGCTGATTTTATGTGGATGTTCTATCTAAGGTGGGATGATTACATCCAAAAAAAATCAACACATTCTAAACACTCTAAGGCATCAAATAACCTTGAAGGCAAAAATTTAAGGCACATGATCTTGACCCATATATATATATATATATATATATATATATATATATATATATATATATATATATATATATATATATATATATATATATATATATATATATATATATAGGGAAATGCTTAGGTGCGGTCTGTGGTCCGCAGCCGTTCGATGCACCGATCGTGTGCATCTGATGCACGGAGTGGTGCATCGGATGGCTACGGACTGCAGACCGTACCTAAGCATTCCCATATATATATATATATATATATATATATATATATATATATATATATATATATATATATATATATATATATATATATATATATATATATATGTATGTATGTATGTATATAGAATAGTGATGCATTGCGGCCGCTTAACATGCGACCACCCCCCTATTGGTTTTTTTTCAAAATTTTTTTTTGGAGGATGATCTTCTCCCCTTTGATAGCACACAAAAAATTTCAGCTCATTCGAAAACCTATAGGCCTATCAAATGTGCTCGACTATTATCGGTCGTTCATTTTTACTTTCACTTTAATGAGCACATTTGATAGACCTATAGGTCTTAGAGTGAGCTGAAATTTTTTGTGTGTGCTATCAAAGGGGAGGTGATCATCCTAAAAAAACAAACATTTTGAAAAAAATTCCCCTAGGGGGATGCAACACGTTAAGCAACCGCATTGTATCACTATATATATATATATATATATGGGAATAGGGAACATGGTCCTCCCGACCACCCAACACGCTAGTCCTCCCTTCAATTTGGGTGCCACATGACACTTTTTAACCATATTTCTTTGAAGAGAGGACTAGCGTGTTGGGTGGTCGGGAGTACCATGTTCCCTATTTTCTATATATATATATATATATATATATATATATATATATATATATATATAGGGGCGGGATACTGTTACGAATGGAATCTTACTAATGAAAGTTACAAATCGCCTTTTACCTACCTAGAGGTTTCAGAATTTGATAAAACTTGGTGGGGATGCTCTCTATGGCAAGTTGATCATCCTCACCAAAAATCATCAAATTCTATAACCTCTAGGGGCATCAAAGGTGTTATTCAAATTAACGGTTAAAATGAATGGTCGATAAAGCTTCTAACATTTGATGCCCCTAGAGGTTATAGAATTTGATGATTTTTGGTGAGGATTATCAACTTGCCATAGAGAGCATTCCCACCAAGTTTTATCAAATTCAGAAACCATTAGGTTAGTTAAAAAGCGATTTGTAACTTCCATTAGTAAGATTTCATTAGTAAGAGTATCCCTGCCCATATATATATATATATATATATATATATATATATATATATATATATATATATATATATATATATATATAGGGATTATCAGTGACAATATCTAATAATATTTTTCAACATCGTCATACTATGTGACTTGTCTTTGATTCCATATTTCAAGATACTTTCTAATGCTTGTTTCTCAATCTGTGTTCATAAAGTATTATTACTTTTAAATGTTGACATCTAATCATCGATAATGGTTTAGCATCAAAACTATTTTAATGCTGATTTCACCTAAAATTTGGATAAATATCAGATCCAGGGCTCATGCAACAAATATCGACCGTTAATATATTTTTTTACTCCTATCTAAATTGTCTATTAATAAATCTCAATATTATCTATGGACTAGTGCATGCTCTATACTCTTTATTATTTCTTCTTCTTTTTTTGCGGTAAAAAGAGTTCTCAAAAAAAGCTCCCAAAGGATAATATATTTGACCAAGGACCTTTATAGGTGGATGATGAAGCGGATTCGGCATCAGTGGGAAAATTTGATCTGGTTTGTGGAATTTGGAATTCATAGATTCTCGTTTCTCAGTTTTTTGTCGAGTTTAACTATCGGGTGTCTGTTTGGCCAAAATTTGATTTTGTTTGATCGTTTAAATATTGCAGCGCTATGAAGGACCAATGTATCGATATTACTACCCGCATCGGTGGGAGTATGACGACGATGATGGCAGCTATGACTTGGATGACTGGTCTAGCTAGGTTGAATTCTAGTCCTAGAGTTTTGGAAAGGCAAGTCGTTTGGCTATTGTAAAGTGATACTAGTGCTTCAAACAACAGAGGGGTATTATCTTTTGGCTGCTTGGCTTTTTTCGGCCATTTTTGAGGGCTGCCTTATTTTTATCAGGAAATCAAAGTATATGTATGAACTGGTTGTATTATGGAGCTAAGTATTTCTTTTTGTGTTACAAATGCATCAACTCCATTCCATCTTTCTGCCTAATCGTTTTTTGAGAATCCGTGTTCAGTAATCTGGAAATTTTGTTGAGAGTTTCGGATTCGAGGGAATTGTCTCTCTGGCTTTGATTATTTTGTGAATTCAAGGAAGTGGAATTAGTTTCTGAACTTTAAGATTTCGGGTAAGATCTAACAAGCATTTGATTAGGTTTAAACTCATGATTAGGTCTGCTTAATTATGCATGCATGCATATGAACTTGTGTTTATATGTTGATTTAGTATAACAGTATAAGAGGAGTGATTGAGCAATGCTATTCAACCAACCCTATAGCCAGACCCATAGCCAACCTTCTTACGTGGCACCCGAACACAGCTGTGCCTTTGCCTGGGCTGGGTTGAACGGACGGTTTTGATCATGCCATATATGAAGGTTGGCTATCGGATTTGTCGAATCGCATTTTCGGTTGAGAAAGAAAATCAGTATACCCCACTTGTCATCCTTTCTTTCTTTGGTTTTTTCACTTAGTGAACCTCTCCATCTTACAACTAATTGCATGCCTCATTCAAGGTCAATGTACTTCCTCTCTCGCATGTTGGAGGGAACTTTCCCTCAAGGCTGTTGTGCCTTGTTTGCACGTGCGAATCCTGGCCGTTGATGTCAAATTCACAGGATTATGGAATTAATAAATAGCAGTTGTTGCTTTCCCCCGGTTTTGATCTCCTGACCTATTTGAGCCCTTGCTCTAGCACCCTGTCCTTTGACCGTACAACACAACGTACGAGTACTATCTATGTTAAGTCGTAATGTAGGGCAAACTTGCTGTCATTGGAGACTCTTCAGGGGAACTTGAAAGTGACAGATTCCTAGGAACTCTCATGGGCTTTGAGTTCATTAAGGGGGTGTTAGTCAATTAGGATTTGGTGAAGAGTTCCTTGTATTTAGGATTACATCAGTAGTGGTTCTGAACTTCTTTGTGGTATTGTAGATTTAAACGTTAGTGGTTGCGGAGTTCACAACGTGAACTCCTGATCCAGGCATTAGTCAATATTTTATGACCTTGGACTCCTAAGTTAGGCGTTAGTCAATAATCATGGTACAAGTCCATGACTTCATAACAAAAGGGATTTACAAACCCAAGTATATATATTTTTTGCCCATCCAAAGTTCCACCTCAAAGGTGGAATTTTAAATCCCCTACGTGAGACTCTTTTTTTGAAAGGTATCATCGGCATCTTCCGGAACCCTAGCACCCATGCTCGTAATCGTGGAAGCCAACGTCGGATCCCCAGCAACCCTCATTCTCTTCTTCCAGGTATCTCTCTATCTCCCTTCTTCTCTTTGGGTATACCCAACCCCTCTCGACCACCCTCTCCCTTCGCCCCCCCCCACCCTCCGGTCGGAACAAAATACAGTAGAGAGAGAGAGAGAGAGAGAGAGAGAGAGAGAGAGAGAGAGAGAGAGAGAGAGAGAGAGACCCTCTGGATCCATCCGGTTCCGATCACGACGCCCATCCGGCTCCGATCGTAATGCCCATCCGGTGCCAATCGCGACACCCATCCGGCTCCGTCGTGACGCCTGCATCCTCAATCATATATTGGACTCATTATTTTGATTAGTATGCTACTTCCAATTTGTATGTTACTTGTGGAAATAACCTCCTTGGTTGATGGTATGCTAAAGTCTTTTGGCGTGATACAATTGGTAATCTTGTTTGAAATATGATCTTATTTATAAAAAAATTACAATTTCTATATGTAAAATTACTAAAATCTTTGATATTAATTTTTTTTTTACCATTTGACTTATGTAAAAATTGGTCAAACTAATTATACAACGTGGTGAGGGAATCTTGGATGGCAGAGGCAATGTTAATTAAATCGAGCTTAATTTTGATTCTTTGTTCTTGTACATTTTTTTAATGAACGTATTAATACTTTTCGTATTAGGCCTTCAAAATTCATAAAAATTGTTCTTCAAATGTGTTACTCAAATGGAATTTTATGTCTAAGTCCACAACAAAAATCCCACGTGAACTTCTAAAAAAGGGATTTATGAGACCGTGGACTTCTCAAAAAAGTCTGTCGACTCCTAAAAAAACCTAGACTCTTTAAAAAAAGTCCGCGGACTCTCAAAGACCGCAAGTCCACGAACTCCTAAATAAATGATTTTAAAATCACAATTGACTAACAGCCCCTAACTTAAAGTTTCCACGGACTTTGGTAAAAGTCCATCGCACTATGGGGGTGAAGGTGGTGGGTGGTGTCGACCACCAACAGCTGGTGGCACTGATACTTACTGGACGATGGTGCTCGTCGAATATTGCAGGCCTTCTATGGCATTTGGTGGTGGTCTTGGATGGCTATCAATTCTACCTATCCACATGGAACTAGAAAATGGGTGTGTTTATACATATAGGAACTTTGAAGTTCTTACTTTGAGAACTTACCCTCCCGAATTTCTTCGAATTGTTTCTAATACGACGGATGGGGGATTTGAAATGCCATTCCAAAGTTCCCCAAACAACTAATGAGGTACTCCATGGTTCCCCAAAGTTCCTCATGACTAACCCAACTTATAGTAGCCTAGAATATTCCAACAATTGGAGTTCTCTCTGTAAATTACTTCCCTCTTTGCGGCATTCGGGCTTTTCCCAAAAATAATTTTCCCAAAAACAATTGCTAAATGAAAATTTTATATGTCCACTAGTCATCGAACTATTTCAATTGATATTAAAATGTCAATGCCGTTGGTAGTCACGGGCATGTCGCCAATGGCCGTTTTTTTTTGAGAAATTTTTTTCATACCCCAAAAATCTGTAACTAGTCCCTCGTCTCCCGACTGTTTCATAGTAACTTACTCATAATTTTTTAAATGCCATTTCTACCCTTATCTTATACCCTACATACAATTAAAACTTAAAACAAAACATTTTGAATAAAGGACATCGACTGCAATTGGGAAGGAATTGAGCGGTGGCGATGACATGGTTGTGGCATCAATGGCGGCGGTATCGACAACGGGTCTCGAAGATCCTACTTCCCCCCGATCTGATTCCTCCATAGGCGGCAACGGGCCTCGAAGGCCCACTTCCCCTAATCGGATTCCTCCAAATAAAATCAAACCCCCTCAGCAATGGGGGAAGAATCTCTCTCTCTCTCTCTCTCTCTCTCTCTCTCTCTCTCTCTCTCTCTCTCTCTCTCTCTCTCTCTCTCTCTCTCTCTCTTCTCTCTCTCCTCATGGGGCTTCAACATCTAAAGGAAATAGGGTATGATCAAAGTATAGTGGGTCATTTAACTGGGGTGTATTCAAGGTGAGGTGTAAGGGGAAACGGTATTTTTGGGATAGAAATGGGGTATGATTAAAAAAATTGGGGTGTGTTAAAGTTTGTTAAAAATGGGGGCTAATTACTGATTTTTCGGGTATGAATAGATTTTTCCTTTATTTTTTGGAGACTTAGGCTTAAGTCCTTTCAGCAGATGCTATATTAGCTAAAGGACAAGCATATTTTCAATATTGTACCAAGTTCCTTCATAAAAGCACATGCTACAACAATTCCCCCACCGTTTTCCCTCCCTCCAAATAACAATTGTCCCTCCAATTCGTCTCCAATAAAGAATATCAATTCGTCTCCAGCAAAAGTATCAATTTGCCAGTTGACAGAGTGCATATAGAGGTTTGCTACAATAATTTCATTTATCAAATGATCCGTAAAATGTTGTTCTCTTGACTGTCAAATTAGACATCCATTTAGGGCTGTGAATGGGTAGGGTTCCGATCGTGCCACCCCAAGCCTAAGCCCAAGCCAAACTTGTCAGAGTATGCTCGAACCTAGTCCTGGTTCGAGTCTGAATTAGATATTTTGGGCTTGGCCCTAACCCAACTCAAAAATTTCCCATGAACCTCAAGCCCAAACTCATGCCCAAGTCAAGCCCGGATATTTAGCATGGTCCATGTCTAAATTTTCTTTTTTCTCTTAATCATTTGACAAAGAGAAAAGGGGGAATTGAACTATGTTAGTTATCCACACCCCCCCAAGATAAATCTGCACTTTTGTGTCCTTACTCCTTCCATCCTTTTTCATTAGTTTCCATTTTACCCTTCACATTATATATTAATCCACACCAAGTCTTTTGAATCTTATGTCATGAAAACAAACACTATACAAGGATTAGGACCGTAATATGCCATTTTTGCCCTACCCATTATATCCTTATACAAATCACAAATATCATCTAAGAATATTACCCTTTTGCCACTAATCAATTGAGTTTTATTTATCTATTTAAGAAACCAAGGGCTATTATAAGAATAAATCCCACTAACCCATTGTATCTTCCATCCTACTTTATGTTTCCCATTTTGCCCTTATGCCATTTTTGCTCTACCCATTCTATCCTTACACAAATCACAAATATCATCTAAGAATATTACCCTTTTGCCACTAATCAATTGAGTCATATTTATCCATTTAAAAAACAAAGGGCTGTTATGGGAATAAATCCCACTAACCCATTCTATCTTCCATGCTACTTTTTGTTTTCCATTTTGTCCTTCTCTTCTTACCACTAATCATTGAATCTTATAACAAACACAAGGTTTAGGACCATAATATGCCATTTTTGCCCTACCCATTCTATCCTTACACAAATCACAAATACCATATAAGAATATTACCCTTTTGCCACTAATCAATTGAGTCTTATTTATCCATTTAAAAAATCAAGGGCTATTATGGGAATAAATCCCACTAACCCATTCTATCTCCCATCCTACTTTTTGTTTCCCATTTTGCCCTTCTCTTCTTGCCACTAATCAATTGAATCTTTCTTTCTTCCATCCTATATTTGGTTCCCCATTTTATCCTTCTTAATTCTACGTTTTAAAACAACATCAAGGAAAATGTTTGGGTAGGATATGGACATTGTTGGAACTCTACCTGATTAACTTTCGGGTATGGGTATGAATACCCCAATATCCATACCCAAAACCCAATTACCCCTCTAACTTGTGACCCGACCCCGACCCGAAGCATCTGGTACATATATGGATATAAATGTACTTTCAGGCATGGGTATGGGTTGTACAAGGTTTCTACAAAGTTTGGGTATGGTATGGATATGAGTCGAACAAGGTTTGGGTAGGGTATGGGTATAGGAATCCACACCCCCCAGATAAATCCGCACTTTTGTGTCCCTACGTTCTTCCATCCTTTTTCATTAGTTCCCATACCCTTCACATTATATATTAATCCACACCAAGTCTTTTGAATCATATGTCATGAAAACAAACACAAGGGTTAGGACCGTAATATCCATACCATATTTCGGTATATATATGTACACTATATATCTGTCATACTGTATTATCTACACAAGTTAGAGAGACAATCGGGTTTTGAGTGTCAAATATAGGTATTGAGGTACCCATACCCATACATGACAATTAATCGGATAGAGTTCATATACCCATATTTTACCCAAGCCTCGTAAAAAGTATTAAGGTACCCATATCCAAAAGTTACTAGGGTAGAGTTTCTATACCCATACGTACACTACCAGGTAGAGTTCCTATATATACCCATATCCTGACTATTTTTAATTTGTGTACATATAAAAAGATCCATATATCAGCAATTGTTGCACGTGCAACACACGTGCCCAATGCACTAGTTAAAAATACATATGTGAAGATTCCTAGCAAAGTAGATATATAAAAAATTTAATATAATTGGTACAAAAGGAAGAAAGAATAATATTCTGTCTTTGGGTCTGGTTAAGGTTGCCCATACTCGGCACGAAATACTTTTGGGCTTGAAAGTTTGAGACCAACCTAGCACAAAGGCTATGATAGCTTGGGCCCATGTTGGGCTCGACGAATGGGCCTTAACTTCCCAGGTCCATTTACAACCCTTTTTCTCTTTACCGAACTTGGAGAAAAAGAGATGATAAAGAAGAAGGAAGGGCTTAGGGTTTTGACGGGAAACGATGGACAAGAGAGTAGAGTGGGTGTATGCACGGAAAAAAAGATTCGGGTCGTCTTTATTTCGAACACACAAACATTACAAGGTCGGGACCCGGGGGTGGTGAGTCGGGTGCGGTGAAGATTTGATCAGGAGATTGTGGGAGAGATCCTCTGGAGGGTCCCTTTGATCCGCGTCTCCATGTTACTACGTGCGAGAGCTCTGGAGGGGTTGCCCAGGACAAAGATCTTTACAGGGTGAGGGTTTTTTGAGAGGCTAAGGAGTCTTCACCGTTGCTTTTGTCCCTTCTGTGCTTCGCACTTTCTCGGCTGGGGGTTTTTGGCTTCGTTCCTCGGTCTTCGTATCTCCCTCGGCTCTTGTTAGACCTCGGTGTCCTTGATCGTCGATTCGCGGCGTCGATCGTACTTCTAGCGTCGGCTTTGACTTTGCTTTGGCGTGGCTCTGGCTTTTGCTTTGCTTTGGCGCTTGCTCTTGAATGTAGATAGGTAGAGGCTTGCGATGCTTTAGTTCTTCCGGCCTTTGCGTCGTATCGGCTAGAACGTGCGGTGCTTTGCTAGTGACCGTCGTAGTTTCTTGGCTTTGGCACGTGTGTTGCTTTGGCGTGGGCTTTACCGATGCTTTTGCTTTGGCTTCTTGCGTTGGCTTTTGCTTTGGTGTTTGGCTTGAACTTCTTCTCGAACGACGATGGCTATGTTTCCAAGGCTTCTTTATTCTTCTAGCTTCTTGGGGATGGATTTCAGCAACGACGTTTATGGCGTCGGCTTTGGTTTTTCTTCTTCTCCGAGCTTCTTTGGCGTGATCGAAGTTAAAGGCTTCTTTTGAAGATGGTAGGTATAGCACTGATCTCTGTGCGATGGTTATGGTGTCGGCTTTGCTTCTCTTCTTCTCTAAACTTCTTTGGTGTGATCGGAGTCGAAGGCTGCTTTTGAAGACGGTGGGGATAGCACTGATTTTTGTGCGACGGTTGTGGCGTCGGCTTTGCTTCTCTTCTTCTCCGAGGTCCTTTGGTATGATCGGAGTCGAAGGCTTTTTTTGAAGACGACGGGGGTAGTACCTATTTTCGTGCGACGGTTGTGGCATCGGCTTTGCTTCTCTTCTTCTCCGGGCTTCTTTGGTGTGATCGGAGTTGAAGGCTTCTTTTGAAGATGGCGGGGGTAGCACCGATCTCCGTGCGACGGTTGTGGTGTCGGCTTTTCTTCTTTTCTTCTCTGGGCTTCTTTGGTGTGATCGGAGTCGAAGGCTTCTTTTGAAGACGATGGGTATAGTACTGATCTCCGTGTGACGGTTGTAGCGTCGATTTTTGTTGATGAAGACGACGGGGGTAGCACCGATCTCTGTGCGACGGTTATAGCATCAGCTTTTATTAATGAAGACGGTAGGTGTAGCACCGATATTCGTGCGACAGTTGTAGTGTCGACTTTTTTGATGAAGATGATGGGTGTAGCACCGATCTTCGTATGACGGTTATAACATCGGCTTTTATTGATGAAGATGACGGGGGTAGCACCGATCTTCGTGCGACGGTTGTAGCATCGGCTTTTGTTGATGAAGACGATGGGGGTAGCATCGATCTTCGTGCGACAGTTATACCATCGACTTTTGTTGATAAAGACGATGAGGATAGCACCGGCTTCGAGCCTTCTTTTCCAAGTTTTTTTCTTCGTGCGAGGAGTCGACGCCTTTGTTGAAGACGACGGGGTGTTGTCGGCTTCGATCTTCTTCTTTGGCCTTTGCTTGTGGTGTTTTTGGAGTTGATGAAGATCGTTGGAGATATCGGGGTGATGACGACTTCGGGCCTTCTTCTCTAAGCTTTCTTCTTCGTGCGAGGAGTCAAAGATTGGATCTTCGAGTGTAAGGCCTTCACTTTGATGAGGACTTTGATGGGCGACTCCGCTTTGTTGGGGATGCGCCTTCTCGTTCCTTTCAAAACCTTCGGTCTTCAAGCGTTAGAGCCTCATTTTTTGCAGAGCCTTCTTGCATTCAGCTTTCGACCCTTGATGCCTTCCCCCACCCCTTCTATTTATAGGCAAAGGGGGGAGGTTGGGAGAGATATTGCTGCGATTTTTTAGTTTAATCTAATATCTCCCCCTATAACCATCAAAATATTATTTCTTTATTTGGGGGAAACAAATTTGATCCCTTTCCTTATCTTGTGGGGGTGGTTATGGGCTTGTTATGACTTGATCTTTGAAGATAACTTGTCATCTTTGTACCTTTCGATTACATGGTGACACGACATCATCTTGTCCGTCGGCTCGAGGGATCGTCGTGGATCTACGGTTGCGTAAACATCCACGTCAACTCCTCCTACATCAAGGCGGTTAATTTTTTTTTCCTTTTCTTTTCTTTTCTTTTTTTTCTTTTTCTTCATATGGCCGGCCACACCTCCCCATAGGGAGGGGGCACGATTTCCAAGAGGAGGGCCAGTGGGCCCTTTTTGTATTTGAGTTGTGAGTCCGATGGGGCCCGTTTGCGTCGAGTCAGGTCCGTTTCGTATGCTGGCCAAGTCTCGCATACGGGCCGTTGTGTGCGGGCCATGTTTTGCATGTGGGCCATTGTGTGTGGGCCATGTTTTACATGCTGGTCGAGTTCGATCTGTGGGCTGATTTCGGTGCCCATAAATGCCCCCTCAAGGTTGAGTGTGCCCGCGGAAAACGCGTAGCGCTTGGACTTGACTTGCGTGTTCGCGTGGGATTGATGCCTTTATAAGGACCCCTGCCTTTATTTTTTCTTTTTCCTCATCGTTGCTAGCGCGGGAGATGATGGGCTTTGGCAGCTAGGGTTTCCGGTGGCTTGGCGACGAAGGCTTCTTCGGCAGCTTGGAGGCGAAGGCCCTCGCTAGGGTTTCGATCGTCTTCTATGTTGCGAGTTTCCTCTACTTTGAAGATGGCATGAACGTTGAAGGCAACCATTGCACGAAGTCCGAGTGTGGCACGAGGGCGCAAGGAGCATGAAGATGATCGTGGCTCGTCGGAGGAGAGTTGCAACGTCCTTAGTGCGGGAGTGCGATGATGGAGGTGAGTCTTTGCGGCCAAAGACGGTGACGACGGCTCGACGTGACGAGAAGGAAGGCGAGTCTTCGTGGTCAAAAATAGTAACGACGGCTAGGCGTGACGAGGAGGTGGAGCCGTCACGAGCGAGGTGAGGCACTATAAGAAATAGGGTTTTTACCGACGAAAATTTATAATTCCGTCGGTAATAATATAAATTTTACCGACGGGAACAATATTTTCCATCGGTAATATAACTTAGATTTTTTTTTATTTTTTTTGCATATTTATTACCGACGGTTACATATTATCCGTCGGTAATATATAATGTTACTTTTTACTGATGGAAATATAAGTTCTGTCGGTACAACTCAACGACAAATCGCAGGGTTTTTACCGGGTCTCTGGAAAAAAGCAAACCCTGCGATTTGTCGTTGAGTTTTACCGACAGAACTTATATTTCCGTCGATATAATGACTTTTTACTGACGAAAAATATAAGTTCCGTCGGTAAAAATCAACGATAAATCGTAGGGTTTTTACCGGGTCTCTGGAAAAAATCAAACCCTGCGATTTATCGTTGATTTTTATCGATGGGAATTATATTTCCGTCGGTATAAGGTTACGTTTTACCGACGGAAGATATAATTTCTGTCGGTAAAAACCCTATGATAAATCAGCTTTAGCGATCCCTTTCTGTTTCTGTTTCGATTTAAAACCCCTCTCCGGCCCTCTCTCTCTCTCTATTTCCTCCCCCCCCTCCCTGGCCTCCCTTCCCTCTCTCTCTCTCTCGATCTAATCCCCCCCCCTCCTAGCCCGAGCTTCCTCCCGTCCCCTCTCTCTCTCTCTTTCTCGATCTAATCCCCCCCTCCGGCCGGCCACCCATCCCCTCCCTTGCACCTCCGGCCACCCCTCCCCTCTCTCGCGCCACCGACTGCGACGCCAGTGCTCCTCCTCCTCCTCGAGGCCTACCGACCATCTCCGGTGAGCTCCTCCTCCTCCTCTCTCTCCCCCTTAGTTTATTTTGTTCCAAATTGCATCCTAAAGTTTGAAATGTTAGCACAATACCCCTTTTGTCATCTACTTAATTCCCTCATTTGGTTTTTAGACTAGGGTTAAATCTAGTTTGTAGATTTAATTTTTAGACTAGGGTTAAGTCATTATAGACTAGGGTTGAATTGAATGGGGGGTAAAATCTAGTTTTTAGACTCGGGTTAAGTCATTATACAGTTTGAAATGTTTGCACAATACCCCTTTTGTCATCTACTTAATTCCCTCATTTGGTAATTTTTATCCTATCAAAACTTAATTGAATGGGGGAATGGGGAGCAAAATGTAGTTTTTAGACTAGGGTGAGCGTCGGTTTTGTCGATCGGTTTCGGTGTCGATTTTGTCGATTTTATTTTTTTTGGTTTACGAAAAATCAAAACCGAAACCGAAACCGAAATGGTCGGCTTTTGTCGGTTCGGTGTGATATGAGGTATGCTAAAACCATAAATCGACTCGAGCGACAGAGAGAACCATCAGACCCCAAGTGTTTACTTGATGAGGCTCCCTGACTTGTTGACTTACTGTCGCATAACTTCGGTGCTATGCCTAGCATTCGGACTATCAGCAGTTTAAATACTGGCCACCAACCCTAGGTTTACTATGTGACTAGTCTACTCATCATAATACACCCATCCATTTGGGATGTGGATGGCCTGTAGAAGTTTCGGTTCGGTGTTTCATACCCGGGAACCGAAACCGAAATTGTGCGGAGTCTTATAGCATTGTTTGAAATTACTTCAGGTGTTGTATAGCCAGATAGCCGAAGATATCTTCGATCGATAAGAGTTGGATGCGTAATTCGAATCGCATGAGCCAAGAGTACAGAGAAGGAGTCAGGAAATTTCTGGATTTTGCATTCACTACAAAAAAAAGCAGTTTTTACCGACGGAAATTATCCGTCGGTAAAGTTCGTTTTCCGTCGGTAAATATTTATCGCGACAGAAGTCATTTCCGTCGCCAGTCTGTCAGAAAAAAAGACGTCGGGAAAAATCGGCGACGGACATAAAATATCCGTCGGTATTAATTATTAATACCGACGGATATTTTGTATCCGTCAGTAATATACGAATATTTAATTATAAATATAAAAGAGTTTTGCCGATGAAATATTATTTTCCGTCGGCAATATATAAGATTATTGCCGACGGAATATTCATGTCCGTCGTCAATATATAAGGTTATTACTGACGGACATTATAAATTCCGTCGGCAATATACAAATTATTTAAAAAATAAAATAGCTTATTGCCGACGGAAGTTATAATTTTCGTCGGCAAAAATACATGATTTTTTTTAAAAAATTACTTAAATAATATTTTTTAATTCCTGTGATTTACAACAATACCATAATATATTCAAATATTACCATAATTGACTAAATCAACTATTACCACAATTTATCAAATATTATCGTAATTTATCAAATATTACCGTAATTCATCAAATATTACCATAATTTATCAAATATTACCACAAATTATCAAATATTACCACAAATTACCAAATATTATCACAATACCAGACAATTATAGACAAGACCAAAAAATTGCCACATATTTATTACAAAATTATTTTTATATAATCCAAAATTGAGAGAAGTTACGTGCCCTAGCTTAACCATCCCACGCCGCTCGGCACCAACGTTGGTGCTCTCATCCCCTGACGCTGCACATCCTGCAATTAACATGTATTTGTTAAAAAAATAGTTTATATCTATAATTGAGAGTCTAAGCATTGAAAAATAATAAGTTAGCGTGTTTCAGATTTGAAATTGGTTTGGATTTGATCGGATCATCATTGGATCGGTATCCGATAATTCGTACTTGGATTTTTATCGTATTTCGCACTTACGAGCAAGTTCTAATTGAATATTTTAACAATTTACCCTCTGATTGATCAATTGAGAGTCTAAGCGTTAAAAAATCACAAGTTAGCGTGTTTCGGATTTGAAATTGGTTTGGATTCGATCGGATCATCATCGCATCGGCATCCGATAAATCGTACTTGAATTTTTTTTCATATTTCGAACTTGCGAGTAAGTTCTAATTGGATATTTTAACAATTTACCCTCCGATTGACCAATTTAGAGTTCAAGTGTTGAAAAACCACAAGTTAACATATTTCGGATTTGAAATTGGTTTTGAATTCGATCGGATCGTCATCGAATCGATATCTGATAATTCGTACTTAGAATTTTATCGTATTTCGGACTTACGAGCAAGTTCTAATCGAATATTTTAACAATTTACCCTCCGATTGACCAATTGAGAGTCTAAGCATTGAAAAATCACAAGTTAGCGTGTTTCGGATTTGAAATTGGTTTGGATTCGATCGGATCGGCATTCGATAATTCGTACTTAGAATTTTATCGTATTTCGAACTTGCAAGCAAGTTCTAATTGGCTATTTTAATAATTTACCCTCCGATTGATCATTTGAGAGTCTAAGCATTGAAAAATCACAAGTTAGCGTGTTTCAGATATGAAATTGGTTTAGATTCGATCGAATCATCATCGGATAGACATCCGATTATTCATACTTGGAATTTTATCGTATTTCAAACTTACAAGCAAGTTCTAATTGGATATTTTAATAATTTACCCTCCGATTGACCAATTGAGAGTCTAAGTGTTAAAAAATCACAAGTGAGCGTGTTTCGGATTTGAAATTGGTTTGGATTCGATCGGATCCGCATCCGATAATTCGTACTTGGAATTTTATTGTATTTCGGACTTGCGAGCAAGTTCTAATTGAATATTTTAACAATTTACCCTCCGATTGACCAATTGAGAGTCTAAGCGTTGAAAAATCACAAATTAGCGTGTTTCGGATTTGAAGTTGGTTTGGATTTGATCAGATCATCATCGGATCGACATCCGATAATTCATACTTAGAATTATATCGTATTTCAGACTTGCAAGCGAGTTTTAATTGGATATTTTAATAATTTGTGCTCCGATTGACCCATTTAGAGTCTAAGCGTTGAAAAATCATAAGTTAGCGTGTTTCGGATTTGAAATAGGTTTGGATTCGATCGGATCGGCATCGGATCGACATCTGATAATTCATACTTGGAATTATTTTATATTTCAAACTTGCGAACGAGTTCTAATTGGATATTTAAACAATTTACGCTCCAATTGACCCATTTAGAGTCTAGGCGTTGAAAAATCATAAGTTAGCGTGTTTCAGATTTGAAATAGGTTTGGATTCGATCGGATCATTATCGGATCGGCATTCGATAATTCGTACTTGGAATTTTTCTATATTTTAGACTTGCGAGCGAGTTCTAATTATATATTTTAACAATTTACGCTTCGATTGACCAATTTAGAGTCTAAGTGTTGAAAAATCATAAGTTAGCGTGTTTCAGATTTGAAATAGGTTTGGATTCGATCGGATCATCATCCGATAATTTGTACTTGGAATTATTTTATATTTCGGACTTGTGAGTGAGTTCTAATTGGATATTTAAATAATTTACGCTCCGATTGACCCATTTAGAGTCTAAACGTTGAAAAATGATAAGTTAGCGTGTTTCAGATTTGAAATAGGTTTGGATTCGATCGGATCGGCATTCGATAATTCGTACTTGGAATTTTATCATATTTCGGACTTGCGAGCAAGTTCTAATTGGATATTTTAATAATTTACCCTCCGATTGACCAATTGAGAGTCTAAGCGTTGAAAAATCACAAATTAGCGTGTTTCGGATTTGAAATTGGTTTGGATTTGATCAGATCATCATCGGATCGGCATACGATAATTCATACTTGGAATTATATCATATTTCGGACTTGCAAGCGAGTTCTAATTGGATATTTTAATAATTTGCGCTCCGATTGACCCATTTAGAGTCTAAGCGTTGAAAAATTATAAGTTAGCGTGTTTCGGATTTGAAATATGTTTGGATTCGATCGGATCGTCATCCGATAATTTGTACTTAGATTTTTCTGTATTTCGGACTTGCGAGCGAGTTCTAATTGAATATTTTAACAATTTACGTTCCGATTGACCGATTTAGAGTCTATGCGTTGAAAAATCATAAGTTAGCGTGTCTCGGATTTGAAATAGGTTTGGATTCGATCGGATCATTATCGGATCTGTATCCGATAATTTGTACTTGTAATTTTTCCATATTTCGGACTTGCGATCGAGTTCTAATTGGATATTTTAATAATTTACGCTCCGATTGACCAATTTAGAGTCTAAGCATTGAAAAATCATAAGTTACCGTGTCTCGGATTTGAAATATGTTTGGATTCGATCGGATCGTCATCGGATTGGTATCCGATAATTTATACTTGGAATTTTTTTATATTTCGGACTTGCGAGCGAGTTCTAATTGGATATTTTAACAATTTACCTATGATTGACCGATTTAGAGTATAAGCATTGAAAAATCATAAGTTAGCGTATTTCGGATTTGAAATATGTTTGGATTCGATCGGATCGTCATCGGATCGGCATTCGATAATTCATACTTGGAATTATTTTGTATTTCAAACTTACGAGCGAGTTCTAATTGGATATTTTAACAATTTACGCTCCGATTGACCGATTTAGAGTCTAAGCGTTGAAAAATCATAAGTTAGCGTGTCTCGGATTTATGATAGGTATGGATTCGATCGGATCGTCATCGGATTGGTATCCGATAATCCGTACTAGGATTTTTATCGTATTTCGGACTTGTGAGCAAGTTCTAATTAGATATTTTAATAATTTACCCTCCGATTGACCAATTGAGAGTCTAAGCACTGAAAAATCACAAGTTAGCGTGTTGCAGATTTGAAATTTGTTTGGATTTGATCGGATCGTCATCCGATAATTCATAATTGGATTTTTATCATATTTCGGACTTGTGAGCAAGTTCTAATTGGATATTTTAACAATTTACCCTTCGATTGACCAATTGAGAGTCTAAGCGCTAAAAAATCATAAGTTAGCGTGTTTCGGATTTAAAATTGATTTGGATTCGATCGGATCGTCATCGGATCGACATCCGATAATTCGTACTTTGATTTTTATCATATTTCGGACTTGCGAGTAAGTTCTAATTGGATATTTTAATAATTTACCCTCCGATTGACCAATTGAGAGTCTAAGCGCTAAAAAATCACAAGTTAGCGTGTTTCGGATTTGAAATTGGTTTGGATTCGATTGGGTCATAATCGGATCGGCATCCGATAATTCGTACTTGGATTTTTTTAGTATTTCGGACTTGCGAGCAAGTTCTAATTGGATATTTTAACAATTTACCCTCCGATTGACCAATTGAGAGTCTTAGCGCTGAAAAATCACAAGTTAGCGTGTTTCGGATTTGAAATTGGTTTGGATTCGATCGGATCATCATCGGATCGGCATCCGATATTTCTTACTTGGATTTTTTTTATATTTCAGACTTGCGAGCAAGTTCTAATTGGATATTTTAACAATTTACCCTCCGATTGACCAACTGAGAGTTTGAGAGTCTAAGCGCTGAAAAATCACAAGTTAGCGTGTTTCGTATTTAAAATTGGTTTGGATTCGATCAAATCGTCATCGGATCGGCATCTGATAATTCGTACTTAGATTTTTATCATATTTCGGACTTACGAGCAAGTTCTAATTGGATATTTTAACAATTTACCCTCCGATTGATAATTCGACCCCTAGCTCACTTTCGTATACAATCGCTATGTTCATTATTTTCGAACCCAACGATCTTCGATAATTATTAGAGATGCATGTCTTTCGTGTAGGAATTTCTTACACTTTTTCTTCGAGCATCCATCAGTGTCACATCTGAGCGACATCAGTGTCACATCTGAGCGAGGTTAATTACGCATGCAGGGACCTCTACTGGTTAATTACTAGATGGAAGCAGAATTTTGATCCATCGAATTCATAACCTACTGACGAAACAGATCTTGCATGGAAATCATAGATATCCTTAGCTTACATTGTTTAATCTACCTTAAGGGAAGCTTAATTACTTAAAGAGATGCAAGGAATCAAAACTATAGAGCTCTTTATAGCGTGACGCACAAGCCATGCATGCACCGGCCCATGCAGGCTGGCCATGCATGGGCCCGACACTCCGCACGCAGCACTACCAGGGGAGGCACGTGCAAGGAAATCTCTGGACTCTGGTTCGTCTATGCCAACCTAGTTTTGTACGGAAAGCACTACTTGAACATAGAACTCGGCACACACGCGGACATTGGGGATGTGACGACTGAGGCATCGAGCGATGACCCCACATCAGCACTATGTCCGATAGTTTGTCTTATTTTTTGTTCAAATAGCAAGTTTTAATTAGATATTTTAAGAATTTACCCTCTGAATGCATTAGTATATAAAATAAGAATGATGATATCATACTAAGCAGATAAGAGAGAGAAAGAGATGCAGTGGTCTAATGAGGTATGAAAAAAATACCTGATCTGAAACAACAACAAACACCAGTCATAAGAGAGATATGATCTGCAGGGGTTTTTGGGGGGTGCGATCCTCATCGCCAAAACGTGCTCTCTGTAGCCTCAACACCTGCAGCATGTCATCGTCGCCACTCATGTCGTCGCCGCCACTCCTCCTGTCACCGGAGCCACTCCTCATGTCGTCGTCGCCACTCCTCATGTCGCCGGCACCACTTTTCCTGTCATCGTCGCCAAGCCTCCTGTCGTTGTCGCCACTCCTCCTGTCACCGTCGCCACTCCTCCTGTCGTCGCTGCCTCCTCTGTAACCGTAACCGATAACGTTGTACAGCCTGATGCTCTCTCCAAACTGCCGCATCTCGTATCATGTTTTGCTCTTCAATCTGACGCTCTAAGAAATTATGAATATCTCTTTCTAAAATACACAATCGATATCATCAAATCTATGCATTTGTAAAATTATAAATGCTATTTTAAAATTTTTTCTTTTAAAAACACATACGATTCAGTTCCATCTCAATCCATGCTCTTCTAATTAAGAGATTCATATTATGGGTACTTAACCTGAGCCGCCAAGCCACGTCACCGTTGGTGCCCACCACACTCACTCTGTCCATATGCGGCTGTATGTATGAGAAAGAATAATAAAGATGTAAATGTATAATCCTTTGTAAGTAGACACCAACGTATATTTTTTTGTGATCAAAATTTTAATAAACTATAACACGTAGAGAATTATGATTTCGAGGTAAATTTAAACCTAAATCTTTGAATATTCACCTACCCCTAACCTAAACCCGAAACCTAACCCTAATCCTAACCTAAACCCTAACCCTAATCTAAACCTAACCCTAACACTAATCTAAACCCTAATCCTAACATAAACCTAACCCTAACCCTAATCTAAACCCTAATCCTAACCTAAACCTAACCCTAATCCTAATATAAACCCTAATCCTAATCCTTACCCTAAACATAATCTAAACACTAACCTAAACCCTAAACCTAAGTCTAACCCTAATTCTATAACCTAAACCTAAACCTAAACAATAAACATAACCCTAACCCTAATTCTAAAGTCTAAACCCTAACCTAAACCTAAACACTAAACCTAACCCTAATCCTAAACCCTAAACCTAACAATTAAGTTTTGCCGTCAGATTAATTAATTTCGTACGAATAACTTACAAAACTAGCATAAACCTAATATTTGAAAATGTAACATTCCAAAAAATTCCCATAATTCTTAATCGGAATTGGATTTTGAAATTCTGAAATTTCAGAATCAGAATCATAATAACATTTGGGATTTCAAAAAAATTTGGCAACTTTCGAAACACCTCTATTCCAATCCGATCCATCCGAAAATCAGCCCTAAATATATATATATATATATATATATATATATATATATATATATATATATATATATATATATATTGATCAAATCAAAAATTAAGTAGTTGACAAAATGAGTATTGTGCTAGAATTTTAAACTTTAGGGTATAATTTGGAACAAAATAGTTGACAAAAGGGGCATTGTGTTAACATTTCAAACTTTAGGGTTCGAATATGAACAAATTTAAAGAGGGAGGAGGAGGAGAAGAGGAGGGGAACTCACCAGAGGAGGAGGAGGAGGAGGAGTCGCCGGAGGACGAGGAGGAGGAGGAGGAGAAGGAGGAGGAATCGCCAGAGGAGGAGGAGGAATCGTCGGAGGAGGAGGAGGAGCCGGTGTCAGAGGTGCGCGGGAGGGGGGAGGCTGGAAGGGAGGGGAGGCCGGAGGTGCCCGGGAGGGAAGGAGAGGGCAGGGGTGGCCGGCCGGAGGGGAGGGGAGGGGAGGTCGCATTGCAGGGGATCGGGAGAGCAGTGGAGGGGAGGGGATTGAGAGGGCGCACAGTGGTTCGAAATAACAGAGAAAAGAGGGAGGATCGGTTTAATTATAATCGCAGGCATTTTACCGACGGATCTTATATTTCCGTCGGTAAATATTCATTTAATACCAATGGAAATTATATATCCGTCGGTAAAAATTCATTTAATACCGACAAAAATTATATATCCGTCGGTAAAATGTATATCAAATATTATTATATTTCATTCTTTATAATACCGACAGCTAAATTTAAAGTCATCGGTAATATTTAATATTTTACCGACGGATTTAATAATATCCATCGGTAAATCTATTATACCGACAAAAATTGTTATACTGTCGGTAATTAAAATAAAAAAAATATTTAAAAATTCGTAGTGTTTTTGCCGACGGAAATTACTATTACCGTCGGTAATAAGTATATTATTACCAACGGAAATAAAATATTCTGTCGGCAAAATATGTCTTTTTTGTAGTGATTTGAGCGTCTTGCACCGCTTGATGGAAAATTTGTGTGTCCCTGTATAGACTGCGGAAGGGTGACTAGGAAGGTTCGAGAGGAATATGAGATTGATCTGGTAATGCGTGGCATTGACATTAGCTATACCCATTGGTTCTCGCACGGTGAGGAGCTAGATGCAGCCCCCATGGCAGCTCTCGGTGAAACTGCAAACACAGTGATCGATGATGATAAT
This sequence comes from Chamaelirium japonicum, assembly GCA_947650365.1. Taxonomy (NCBI): domain Eukaryota; kingdom Viridiplantae; phylum Streptophyta; class Magnoliopsida; order Liliales; family Melanthiaceae; genus Chamaelirium; species Chamaelirium japonicum. The sequence continues at coordinate 59,772,651 of OX393551.1, read as the reverse complement.
ATTAATACAGACGATGACGATGACATGCAGGGTATGATACATGATTTGCAAGATGGAATAGGCACAGAAACACCGTCAGGTGATCAGTCCAATATTGAAGCGGACAAGTTCTACAGATTGCTTAAGGATGCCGAACAACCTCTATACCCGGGGTGTGAGAAGTTTTCAAAACTTTCTTTTCACTATAAAGCTTCTTCATTTGAAGTGCCTCAATAGTTGGAGTAATAAGTCATTTAATATATTGGTAGAGTTGCTGAAAGAGGCTTTTTTATAGGTGAGACAGTACCAAAATCATTCTACGAGGCAAAGAAGACAATTAAAGATCTCAGTTTAGGTTATGAGAAAATTGATGCATGCGTGAATGATTGTATGTTGTACCGAAAAGAGTACGAACATATGCGGTCATACCACATATGCGGAGTAACGAGATATAAAGAGACGGATGCCGAGTCTGATACCAATCGAAAGAAGAAAAATGTATCTGCAAAGGTTCTCCTATACTTCCCGCTTAGGGAAAGGCTTCAGAGGTTGTTTATGTTATCGATGACTGCTGAGCACATGAGGTGGCATGCACGAGAACGTACAGATGATGGGGTTATGAGACATCTGGCTGACTCTCTGACATGGAAAGATTTTGATCATATCTATCCTGAATTCGTATGTGAAGTTTGCAACGTCAGGTTAGGGCTTACTAGCGATGACTTCAATCCCTTTGGGAATATGAGTGTGTCTACAACATTTGGCCAGTTGTCATAGTTTCATACAATTTGCCTCCGTGGATGTGCTTAAAAAATCCATATACAATGCTCTCCTTGCTCATTCCCGGATCCAGGTCACCTGGTAATGATATTGACGTTTACTTGCAGCTGTTGATTGAGGAGTTGAACGAGTTATGGAAAGTTGGGGCCGATACGTATAATGTCTTATTGCGCTAGAATTTTTAGATGCATACGACACTTCTATGGATCATCAACGATTTTCCTGTATATGCCAACTTATCCAGGTGGAGTACTAAAGGAAAATTGGCGTGCCCTATATGCAATAAGGAGACAGATTCATTACGGTTGAAGAATGAAGGCAAGTTCTGTTATATGGGCCATCGATGATTCCTTGTTGACGGCCATAAGTGGAGGTAGAACAAAAAAGCGTTCAACGGCAAGAAGGAACTTGCAAAGGCCCTGGAGCAGCTTTCGGGGGTAGAAGTCTTGTGTGAATTGGATCAGCTTGATGCGGTGGCACTTGGGAAAGGTAAAAAGAAGAGAACGTATGAAGATTCTACGCGTGAGCATAACTGGAAGAAGAAGAGTATTTTCTTTAAACTACCGTACTGGAGCAGCCTACTCTTGTGGCATAACTTGAATGTCATGCATATCGAGAAAAATATGTGTGATAATATTATAGGAACAGTGCTGAATCTCGACAGTAAGACGAAGGATAATCTTAAATCTTGTCTCGATCTTAAGGAGTTGGGCATTCGAAAATCACTTCATCCCCAAGAGATTGGGGATAAGTATGTGTTGCCAGTTACATACTACACCATAAGCTCACAGTAGAAGACAACCTTATGTGCATTCCTACGGTCTGTGAAAACACCGGACGGTTATTCTTCGAATATCGCACGATGCGTGTAAGAGAACGGCCAGAAGTTGTCTGGATTAAAGAGCCACGATTATCATATTCTTATACAACGATTGTTATCTCTTGCTATACGTGAGAATTTAACCGAACAGGTGTTCGGTCCGTTAATTGAGCTTAGTACTTTTTTTAGACAGTTATGCTCGAAGGTACTTATACTGGACCAACTTGATCAGATGGAGAGGGATATTGCGATCAGATTGTGCAAGCTAGAGATGATATTTCCACCTTCCTTCTTTGATGTCATGGTGCATTTGACCGTTTACTTGGCAAATGAGGCCAAACTCGACGGCCCAGTTTATTACCGCTGGATGTATTTTATCGAGAGGTAATTGTCTCGTCTTATTTTTTAATGTATTTGATCGTTCTTGATGTATTTATCCATAATTTTTTTTTCTCAAATTAGGTACTTGCGAACATTGAAATCATATGTTCGTAATAAAAATCGTCCGGAGGGATCAATTGCTGAAGGATACCTAGCAGAAGAATATCTGATATTCTGCTCAAGATACCTACATGGTATAGACATGCAATTTAATCAACTTGAGCGAAACTATGACGGTGGTCCAATAAACTTTGATGGGGGTCTGTCTATATTTACCGAAATGGATAGATCTGTAGGAGGAGGTAAAACCCGTCGATTGTCTGTAGATGAGATTCAACAGCCACATATGTATGTGTTGCGCCAATATGATGAAGTATGGCCATTTATTGAGTAAGTATTTTATGATCATTTACTTATTCTTTCAGTCCATTCATTAAGTATATGTGCTAATTATATTCTAATTCATAACCTGTAAAACAGGAAGGATAAATCCATCATTAATAATCATGATACTCGAAATACTTCACAAATTCATGATCATGAATTCTCATCGTGGTTCGAGAAACACGTAAGTATTCATATCATTACTGAATTTTATTGACATTCATTACCGAATAATAATTATGTGTTCATATCATGAATGTTATGTGGTTATTATAGGCACAAGAGTTGCACGACAATCACGATCCGCTGATGAATAAGGATCTCTGGCGCTTATCTTGTAGTCCTTTGCAAGACGCAATATCGTACGATGGTTATATTATGAACGATTATAGATTTCGGACGAAAGATAGTGAAAAATCACGAAGAACACAAAATAGTGGGGTTATTGTCAACGGTCAACAAAAAGAATTAGGAAATATCGACTTCTATGGTGTGCTCAATGAGATTCTCGAGATTAAATTCCTTGGCTAAAATTGGATCGTATTATTCAAATGCGATTGGTATGATGTTAATAAGCATGGGACTGATTATAATGTCAATAAATATAGTTTTATCAGCATCAATACTGGTAAGAGATTGAATACCCAATATTAAGATCCATTCATTCTTGCCTCTCAAGCAGAACATATATTTTATGCACCGGATAATACCTCTCTAGGTTGGCAAATTATATTTAGGTCACCACCTAGAGATTTTTATGACATGGGAGACAAGGATACGGGGGTCGTTGATAATGATTTGGATGCATACCAGAATGATGAGATAATCATTGTCGACGCAGTACACGATAAAAATAAAGAGGTCGATAATATAAACTAGACAGCGAATGCAGATCAAATGATAGAAGAGGGATGCGATGAGAGTGACAGAAATGAGACACAAAATGACTAGACTATATGTAAATCAAATTGTTTTATATTTAAATCAAATTGTTTCATATATAAATCATATTGTTTCATATATAAATCATATTGTTTCATATGTATATCATATTATTTTATACTGATTCATATGTAAATCAAACTATTTCATATTATTTCATATATAAATCATACTGTTTCATATGTAAATCAAACTATTTCATATTGTTTCATATATAAATCAAACTGTTTCATATTGTTTTATATGTAAATCATACTGTTTCATATGTAAATTAAACTATTTCAGATGCATCACGGTCGAGGGTTCGTAGAGGCAGGGGTGGGCTAGCTCGGAGCGCTCCGACTGCCACCCTAGGGTCCGAGGCCGAGTCCTCCGGATCTGGTAGTGTTGTTCCTTTTTCCACACCAGCTCCTTATGAGGTCGTAACCTCCGGAGCTTCGAGCAGTGCTCAATACTCGGCTACAGCGTCTACGCCCACAGGTAATGTTTAGATCTAAAGTTTTATACATGTTGTAAATACTTGTTCAGTACTGATGTATATTTTATTTGCAGGGTCGAGGATCACCAGGCACATAGGCGACCGGGGCGTGACGACGACCCACGCTTGTCGACCTTACGCGAGTCGCTTTCCCTACAGTAGAGCGACAGGAACTTTGTGGGCGATCACGCTTCTGACGTCGCCATGTGGGTCGGTATGATAGTACGGGAGGAGAGGAATGCCCCGATTGTGGGGATAAAAGGGTGGAAGAACATTGATGCATTCTATAAGGAGAGGATGTATCAAGTCTTTTTGGTACGTTAGTTTCATTAAAGCATTTTAGAATAATATCGTACTTCTTTATAATTTGATTTGATAAAATGACTTATTTCTAAATTGATTTTACAGGAGAAATTTAAATGGGAGAACATAGAAACTGACACCCATCAGGAGGACTTATGGAAGACGATGAGTGAGCAGTACAGGGATTACCGTTACGAGCTCTACCAGCTCTACGGTTACTTAGTTGACCAGCCGACTGAGGAGTTATAGGCTGCAACCGTGATGAGAGACGCGCCACTGCTACATGTTCTACAGTTTTTGGTCGCTCACTGGGCCACCCCTCAGTTTCTGGTATAATTATTATTTTATTGATTCGTACTTATTTTAATGTTATACTAAAAATTTGTATTGATGTTTCAAAATTTAATCGATTGAGACATGCGAGTTCTGCTAAAGGCAAACAGAATAGAAATGCCTCGATGATACCTGCTCCAGTGAAGGGGAGGACCTCCATACCCCAGCTTGCCAAGCAGCTGGTAAACAATACAAATATTTTATTATTTAAAGCTCTATATATGTTATATTAACTCATCTATTTATTTTATATGTCAAACAAACACAGTCCTTGGGCCACGAGCCTAATCGGATTGACCTTTTTGAGGACTCTAGGAGGCGGCGTATTGATGGGGCATGTATAGACGACAGGGTTGACTCACAAGTGGTAAGTAATTAAATTACTATTAATATATTCGTATACGTATGCCATAAAATATCATTGAATATCATTGGTTATTTTCATATAGGAGAGAATGCGACTTATGGTGACACCGTCGGGCGAGGTCGGCTCCTCCTCCAGCTCAGTATCTGTCGACTCAGCAATGGAAACTGTGCTTAGACCTGCCATGCACGGCCGTGTCCTCTGTACGGGCATTGGAGTCATGCCGTCCTCCTACTTTGGACGAGAGGGTATGCGCTCGAGGGCACGGGACACCCAGACCGGTGCTATCACTCAATTGCAGTCTGCGCTAGACGTGGAGCGCGAGCAGAGGGAGACCCTCGAGCACATGGTTAAGGCAGAGTGAGAGCAGAGGCAGGCCCTCGAGCAGAGGCTTGAGGCGGAGAGGCAGGCCCTCGAGCAGAGGGTTGAGGCGGAGAGGCAGGCCGTCGAGCAGAGGGTTGAGGCGGAAAGAAAAGCTCGCCGGGAACTGGAGTAGAGGCTTAATGACTTCATAAGCCGGTCTAGCGGTGGCTCATGCTCATGATCAGGTACTTACTAATCTTTATAATATTAGTAAAAAATATGAATCTTACTAATTTGAGTTTAGATCATATTATCACGCTAACATGCTAACTTATAACAATCCGAAACACGCTAACTTATGACTATCCGATCGAATCAAAATCTATTTCAAATCCGAAACACGCTTACATAAGATTTTCCAACACTTAGACTCTAAATGGGTCAATCGGATCGTAAATTATTAAAATTTTCAATTAGAACTCGCTCACAAGTCCGAAATACGGAATAATTTCAAGTACAAATTATCGGATGCCGATCCGATGACGATTCGATCGAATCAAAACCTATTTCAAATCCGAAACACGCTAACTTATGATTTTCCAACGCTTAGACTCTAAATCGGTCAATCGGATCGTAAATTGTTAAAATGTTCAATTAAAACTCGCTCGCAAGTCCGAAATACGGAATAATTTCAAGTACGAATTATCGGATACCGATCCGATGACTATGCCCTCGAATCCAAACCTATTTCAAATCCAAAACACGCTAACTTATGATTTTCCAACACTTAGACTCTAAATCGGTCAATCGGATTGTAAATTGTTAAAATTTTTAATTAGAACACGCTCGCAAGTCCGAAATATAGAATAATTCTAAGTACGAATTATCGGATGACGATCCGATCGAATCCAAACCTATTTCAAATCCGAAACACGCTAACTTATGATTTTCCAACGCTTAGACTCTAAATCGGTCAATCGAATCATAAATTGTTAAAATTTCCAATTAGAACTCGCTCGCATGTCCGAAATACGGAATAATTTCAAGTACGAATTATCGGATGCCGATCCGATGACGATCCGATCGAGTCAAAACCTATTTCAAATCCGAAACACGCTAACTTATGATTTTCCAACGCTTAGATTCTAAATCGGTCAATCGGATCGTAAATTGTTAAAATTTTCAATTAGAACTCGCTCGCAAGTCTGAAATACGAAATAATTCCAAGTACAAATTATCGGATGCCAATCCGATGACGATCTGATCGAATCCAAACCTATTTCAAATCTGAAACACGCTAACTTATGATTTTCCAATGCTTAGACTCTAAATCGGTCAATCGGATCGTAAATTGTTAAAATTTCTAATAAGAACACGCTCGCAAGTCCGAAATACGAAATAATTCCAAGTACGAATTAATGAAATTTCTAATTAAAATTTCTATGTATGAAATATCGGATGCCGATCTAATGACGATCCGATCGATTCCAAACCTATTTCAAATCCGAAACAAGCTAACATATGATTTTTCAACGCTTAGACTCTAAATCGGTCAATCGGATCGTAAATTGTTAAAATTTCCAATTAGAACTCGCTCGCAAGTTCGAAATACGGAATAATTCCAAGTATGAATTATCGGATGCCGATCTGATGACGATCCGATCGAATCAAAATCTATTTTAAATCCGAAACACGCTAACTTATGATTTTCCAATGCTTATACTCTAAATCAGTCAATCGGATCATAAATAGTTAAAATTTCCAATTAGAACTCGCTCGCAAGTCCGAAATATGAAAAAATTCCAAGTACGAATTATCGTATGCCGATCCGATGATGATCCGATCGAATCCAAACCTATTTCAAATCCGAAACACGCTAACTTATGATTTTCCAACGCTTAGATTGTAAATCGGTCAATCGGATCGTAAATTGTTAAAATTTCTAATTAGAACACGCTCGCATGTCCGAAATACGGAATAATTCTAAATACAAATTATCGGATGCCGATCCGATGACTATCCAATCGAATCAAAACCTATTTCAAATCCTAAACACGCTAACTTATGATTTTCCAACGCTTAGACTCTAAATCGGTCAATCGGATCGTAAATTGTTATAATTTCCAATTATAACTCGCTCGCAAGTCCGAAATACAGAATAATTCCAAGTACGAATTAACGGATGCCGATCCGATGACGATCCGATCGAATCCAAACATATTTCAAATCCGAAACACGCTAAATTATGATTTTCCAACTCTTAGACTCTAAATCGGTCAATCGGATCATAAATTGTTAAAATATCCAATTAGAACACGCTCGCAAGTCCGAAATACGGAATAATTCCAAGTACGAATTATCGGATGCTGATCCGATAACGATCCGATCAAATCCAAACCTATTTCAAATCCAAAACATGCTAACTTATGATTTTCCAACGCTTAGACTCTAAATCGGTCAATCGGATCGTAAATTGTTAAAATTTCTAATTAGAACTCGCTCCCAAGTCCAAAATACGGAATAATTCCAAGTATGAATTATCGGATGCCGAATCGATGACGATCCGATCGAATCAAAACCTATTTCAAATCCGAAATACGCTAACTTATGATTTTCCAACGCTTAGACTCTAAATCGGTTAATCGGATTGTAAATTGTTAAAATTTTCAATTAAAACTCGCTCGCAAGTTCGAAATATGGAATAATTCCAAGTATGAATTATCGGATGCCGATCCAATGACGATCCGATCGAATCCAAACCTATTTCAAATCCGAAACACGCTAACTTATGATTTTCCAACACTTAGAATCTTAATCGGTCAATCGGATCGTAAATTGTTAAAATTTTTAATTAGAACACGCTCGCAAGTCCGAAATACGGAATAATTCCAAGTATGAATTATCGGATACCGATCCGATGAAGATCCGATCGAATCCAAACCTATTTCAAATCCGAAACACGCTAACTTATGATTTTCCAATGCTTAGACTCTAAATCGGTCAATCGGATCGTAAATTGTTAAATATTCCAATTATAACTCGCTCGCAAGTCTGAAATACGGAATAATTCCAATTATGAATTATCAGATGCCAATCCGATGATGATCCGATCGAATCAAAACCTATTTCAAATACGAAACACGCTAACTTATGATTTTTCAACGCTTAGACTCTAAATCAGTCAATCGGATCGTAAATTATTAAAATTTTTAATTAGAACACGCTCGCAAGTCCGAAATACGGAATAATTCCAAGTACAAATTATCGGATGGCAATCCGATGAAGATCCGATCGAATCCAAACCTATTTCAATTCCGAAACACGCTAACTTATGATTTTCCAATGCTTAGACTCTAAATCGGTCAATCGGATCGTAACTTGTTAAAATTTCCAATTATAACTCACCCGCAAGCCCGAAATACGGAATAATTCCAAGTACGAATTATCGGATGCCGATCCGATGATGATCCGATCGAATCAAAACCTATTTCAAATCCAAAACACGCTAACTTATGATTTTCCAACGCTTAGACTCTAAATCGGTCAATCGGATCGTAAATTGTTAAAATTTATAATTAGAACACGCTCGTAAGTCCGAAATACGGAATAATTCTAAGTACAAATTATCGGATGCCGATCTGATGACGATCCGATCGAATCCAAACCTATTTCAAATCCGAAACACGCTAACTTATGATTTTTCAACGCTTAGACTAAATCGGTCAATCGGATCGTAAATTGTTAAAATTTCCAATTAGAACTCACTCGCAAGTCCGACATACGGAATAATTCCAAGTATGAATTATCGGATGTCGATCCGATCGAATCAAAACCTATTTCAAATCCGAAACACGCTAACTTATGATTTTCCAACGCTTAGACTCTAAATCGGTCAATCGGATCGTAAATTGTTAAAATTTCAAATTAGAACTCGCTCGCAAGTCCGAAATACAGAATAATTCCAAGTATTTTTGGATGCCGATCCGATGACAATCCGGTCAATCCAAACCTATTTCAAATCCGAAACACGCTAACTTATGATTTTCCAACGCTTAGACTCTAAATCGGTCAATCGGATCGTAAATTGTTAAAATTTCTAATTAGAACACGCTCATAAGTCCGAAATACGAAATAGTTCTAAGTACGAATTATCGAATGCTGATCCGATGACTATTCGATCGAATCAAAACCTATTTCAAATCCGAAACACGCTAACTTATGATTTTCTAACGCTTAGAATCTAAATCGGTCAATTGGATCGTAAATTGTTAAAATTTCAAATTAGAACTCGCTCGCAAGTACAAATAATCGGATGCCGATTCGATGACGATCCGATCGAATCCAAACCTATTTCAAATCCGAAACACGCTAAATTATGATTTTCCAACTCTTAGACTCTAAATCGGTCAATCGGATCGTAAATTGTTAAAATATCCAATTAGAACACGCTCGCAAGTCCGAAATACGAAATAATTCTAAGTACAAATTATCGGATGCCGATCCGATAACAATCCGATCGAATCCAGAAACACGCTAACTTATGATTTTCCAACGCTTAGACTCTAAATCGGTCAATAGGATCGTAAATTGTTAAAATTTTCAATTAGAACTCACTTGCAAGTCCGAAATACGGAATAATTCCAAGTATAAATTATCGTATGCCGATCCGATGACGATTTGGTCGAATCAAAACTTATTTCAAATCTGAAACACGCTAACTTATGATTTCCCAACGCTTAGACTCTAAATCGGTCAATCGGATCGTAAATTGTTAAAATTTCCAATTAGAACTTGCTCGCAAGTCCGAAATACGGAATAATTCCAAGTATGAATTATCAGATACCGATCCGATGACGATCCAATCGAATCCAAACCTATTTCAAATCCGAAACACGCTAACTTATGATTTTCCAACGCTTAGACTCTAAATCGGTCAATCAGATCGTAAATTGTTAAAATTTCCAATTAGAACTCGCTCCCAAGTCCAAAATACGGAATAATTCCAAGTATGGATTATCGGATGCCGAACCGATGATGATCCGATCGAATCAAAACCTATTTCAAATCCGAAACACGCTAATTTATGATTATCCAATGCTTAGACTCTAAATCGGTCAATCGGATCGTAAATTGTTAAAATTTCCAACTATAACTCGCTCGCAAGTCCGAAATATGGAATAATTCCAAGTACGAATTATCGGATGCCGATCCGATAACGATCCGATCGAATCAAAACCTATTTCAAATTCGAAACACGCTAACTTATGATTTTCCAACGCTTAGACTCTAAATCAGTCAATCGGATCGTAAATTGTTAAAATTTCTAATTAGAACAAGCTCGCAAGTCTGAAATACGGAATAATTCTAAGTACAAATTATCGGATGTCGATCCGATGACGATCCGATCGAATCCAAACCTTTATCAAATCCGAAACACGCTAACTTATGATTTTTCAACGCTTAGACTCTAAATCGGTCAATCGGATCGTAAATTGTTAAAATTTCCAATTAGAATTCGCTCGCAAGTCCGAAATACAGAATAATTCCAAGCACAAATTATCGGATGCCGATCCGATTATGATCCGATCGAATCCAAACCTATTTCAAATCCAAAGACGCTAACTTATGATTTTCCAATGGTTAGACTCTAAATCGGTCAATCGGATCGTAAATTGTTAAAATTTCCAATTATAACTCGCTCGCAAGTGAATAACTCTAAGTACGAATTATCAGATGCCGATCCGATGATGATTCGATCGAATCCAAACCTATTTCAAATCCGAAACACGCTAACTTATGATTTTCCAATGCTTAGACTCTAAATCGGTCAATCGGATCGTAAATTGTTAAAATTTCCAATTAGAACTCGCTCGCAAGTCCGAAATACAGAATAATTCCAAGTACGAATTATCGGATGACGATCCGATGACGATCCGATCGAATCCAAACCTATTTTGAATATGAAACACACTTCATCGATCCGATCGAATCCAAACCTATTTCAAATCCAAAACACGCTAACTTATGATTTTTCAATGCTTAGACTCTCAATTATAGATATAAATTATTTTTTTTAACAAATACATATTAATTGCAGAAGCTGGGCAGCGTCAGGGGATGAGAGCACCAGCGTTGGTGCCGGGCGGCATAGCGTGATTGAGATAGGGCACGTATATTTCCTTAGTTTTGGATTGTGTAAAATAATTTTGTAATAAATATGTGGTTATTTTTTGGTCTTGTCTATAATTGTCTGGTATTATGGTAGTATTTGATAATATTTGATAATTTGTGGTAATATTTGATAAATATTGTGGTATTGTTGAATTGTGGTATTGTGGTATTGTTGATTTAGTCAATTATGATAATATTTGAATATATTATGGTATTGTTGTAAATCACAGGAATTAAATAACATTATTTATGTAATTTTTTTTTAAAAAAATCATGTTTTTTTACCGACGGAACATATTAATTCCGTCGGCAATAATATTTTTTATTTTTTTTAATTATTTATATATTGCCGACGGAAGATATGATTCCGTCGGCAATACTCTATTATATTACCGACGGAAGCTATGATTCCGTCGACAATACTCTTTTATATTACCGACGAAATCTATTATTCCGTCGGCAATACTCTATTATATTTTTAATTAAATATTATTATATAACCGACGAATAGAATTTTTCGTCGGTATTAATTATTAATACCGACGGATATTTTACGTCCGTCGCCGATTTTTCCCGACGCCTTTTTCCCGATAGACTAGCGACGGAAATAGGTTCCATCACTATAAATCTTTACCTACGAAAAAGTAACTTTACCGACGGATATTGTCCGTTGGTAAAAACTGTTTTTTTTTGTAGTGAGGCTCTTCCTTCTTTTTCTTCTTTCTTTTTTTTTTCTTTGTTTTCTTTTCTTTCATTTTTTTTTCTTTCTTTCTCTTCTTTCTCCGGTTTTCGGAGAATTGCAGCAGCAGCGGCAGCGCATGGGGTGGTGGCTGGAGCGGGCGGCACGGGGGCTGACAGGCGGCGCAGCAGCGGTGGCAGGCGAGCGGTGCAACAGCCGTGGGTGGCCAAGCGGTGCACGCGGAGTGTAGGTAGGCATGGTTGTCGGATACGGGTAGGTACGAGAGGCATTGTTGCGGGTGACCGGTGCAGGCAGGCGGCAGTTGCGGGTGGTCGGCGCGAGAGCAGCGCAGGTAGGCGGAGCGGCTGTGGGTGCAGGCTCCGGTGCGTGCGGGCCCAGGCGACGGTCAGCGCAGGTACGGGCCGAGGTCCGGTGAGGAGGTGACCGGCGCACGAAGTGAGGGCTCCGGTGCGCGTGGGCCTAGGCAGCAGTTGGCGCGAGCGTGGGCCGAGGTCCGGTGAGGAGCGACCGACGCACGAGGTGAGGCGGACTCGTGCGGTGAAGGACCCCCAGCCCTTTTTTGGGTATGTTGGGTTTTGATTGGATGGCCAGGGGGCAGCAGCTCCCTTTGGGGGCTGCAGGGTCTTTAACGGAAAGAGGGGGGCTGGCGGCCCCCTTTTGGCGGGTCCCACCCCCTTTAGGGGCTGCAGGTCTTTAACGGAGAGAGGGGGGCTGGCGACCCCCTTTTGGCTGGGTCCCACCTTTAGGGCTACCCCCCCCCTTTTTTTTTTTTGATTGAGGGGTTGCGGCCCCCTTCTTCTCTGGTTCGGGTTTTCCAAGGGGCTGTGGTCCTTTTGGAGCTGCAGCTTCATCATATTTTTATTATTATTATTTTTTTATTTTTTTGCTATTATCGTACTGCATCTTGATTTTCTTTTTCTCTGGGTCTTGACTGACGATCCCTCTGGACTTGACTTGCTTTTTCTTCTCGATCTTTGGACCCTTTTTTCCGACTTCTAGACTTGATTTGTCTTTTCTTGTGGAATTGACTATGCATTTTGATTTGACTTGCCCTTTTCATCTCCTTACAGGACTTGTCCCTTCGAGTGCTTTCCGAAAGCTGGTTGGATCATTGAGAAGGTCTACCACGGGAGAAGATGTCTTCTCCTCCCTCTCATGTGCATCTTCCGACTGGCGAGGTTGTACCTGCGCAGGCTGAGCAAGGCGGACTGGATGTTCCTCTAGACGACCCCGGATTGTTATAAGCCTATGGAGATAACCTTTCTGGTGGCGATGTCGGCTTGGAGGACATTGAGATGGGCGTTCTAGAGTTCGACGTGGAGGAAGACGAAGCCACGAGCGTCGACAAAGAGCAGACTACTTTGGTCACCTTCAGATTGTCTATCTTGACCTCGGTGACATCTCCAACGATCCTTTTGACTTCGTGGAGGTCGCAAAGGATGCTATCGTTGCTGATGCATCCACCCTTCTTCGAGTTGCTGCTTTTGACTTCAGTGGCGGTTCCAGTCCTTCGGATGGCCCGAGCTTTTGCATGAGCCTGGTGGGTTTCAAGGCGGACGACTCCTTGTTTGTGGAGCAGAGGCTCACCTTCTTGGAGGAAGTGAGGTTTATTACTCGATACTGACTTTGCTAGAGGATGACGCTCATTCGGCTTTAGCTGCGGCCGAGGAAGAGGAGTGTCGGTTGGAGGGACAACACTCACTTGCTGCGGCTGAGTTGGCTCGGGTGCAGAAGGAAGTAGAGGTTGCTTATGCGTCGCTGTAGAAGTTGGGGCCCCATCTGGAGAGAGCGAAGGTGATCAAGAGGACTTCTGGAGCGGAGCTTGTCAAACAATAGGAGGAGCTGACAAAGTGCCGAGAGCTGGTGGCTTCTTGCCTTTCGGAGTTGCAGTATGTGGATGCCTTAGGGAGACGAGCTACTGCAGCACCTGAGGGACTTCACACGCTTACTACTGTTGGCTTGGTTTGAATGCCGGAGAAGGTGGAGATTACTCGCACGTCCCTTCAAAAGCTGGAGTCCTGTCTAGAGAGAGTGGTAAATCCGACGTGAAGACTTCTACAGCGGAGCTTGCAAAGCAGCGGGAGGAGCTAACGAAGCGCCAGGAGCTAGTGGCTTCTTGCCCTTCGGAGTTGCAGTGCGTGGATGCGTTGAGAGACGAGCTGCTGCAATACCTGAGGGACTTCACACGCTCGCTACTATAGACTTGGTTCGAGTGACTCGCACGTCGTTTCAGAAGCTGGAGTCCCATCTAGAGAAGGCTTCCGAGGCAGAGCTTGCAAGACAGCAGAAAGAGCTAGTGACGTGTCAAAAGCTAGTGGGGCGATCGAGAAGGCTTTCGGAGCGGACCTTGCGAAGCAGTGAGAGGAGCTGATGAAGCGCTTGATGGAAGCTGATGGCTTCTCGACTCACGGAGTTGTAGTGCGTGTATGCCGCGGAAGGCGAGCTGCTTTAGCGCCTCACGGACTTTGACTTGCGTCTTTTCTAGGCTCATTTTATGGAATGGTGGTTTGCTTTTATTTTTGTTTGGATTAAACCTTTATAGGCTGCTTACATACCCTACTGGGAGGGATCAAGTCGCACGTAGTTCATTTATTCCTTTTTTTTTTGGGCAAGGGGGTAACCTTGTGCTAGGCAAAGTACCTTTTGAGGAACTTGCCACTGGTAGGCAGATCGAGTTGTCACTGGTTCGCAGTTATCGCCCGCCTTCTTCACTTCAATATAGTTAGAAGTGAAGATCTTCTTGACTGGAGTTTTGATGATTGCTAGAGCTTGACTGGAGCCGATGCCTCGATAATTTGGAAGGATTTATTCACCGCTTTTGAGGAGTCGAGCTTGAGTATTTGTCAGGTGATGTGGTATCGCAGCTGAGGGTAGTGAACCGATGTGCCCAGCGCTTTCTTTGTTGCAGTTGGCTTAGAGTATCAACTCAACGACATTTTGCCCCCGAGTGTTTTCTGGCTTGATCACGAGTCGCTCAGAGCAGGTGTACTCAGCAGGTCCGGTTGAGCTTGAGACTTTTACATAGTTGCCCATGCAACGACAATGTCATCGCTTGCAAAGTGACGAAATTGGCCTCAGAGAATAGTGATGTTGGTTCCTTTGCTGAAGTGGAAGATGATCGTCCTAGCTTGCGAAGCCACTGAGGTACAAGCCCCAGGACTGAAGCTACTTGAGCAGGCAATGGAACATGCGACATCGAGCTCGATTTGAAGTTGATGCGAACTTTCTGTCTTGTTGTTGGTGCTTCTTTTCCTTCGTGCACCGTCTGGCTGGAAGATGTCACTAGTTTTGCAAGTGGAGGGATTTTGTCCCTTGCTATCGCTTTGACTTTCTGGACTCGTTGAATTTTTGCTAGAGGAGCTTCTGCAACGGGGTCATTGGCCTGGTGGCACTTGGCATCAGCAAGGTATGCTTCGGCCTCTTTGAGCGGATTGCCATTGGCGACGATACTTCTCTCCATACTTTCGATATTGGAGTTGCTTTCTTCATTGCCTTCATCTTTCAGCTTTAGTTGGGTGACAAGCGGTCCCACATTTAGTGTCACCGCATGCTTTCGTGTTCAACTCGCCGTGGTTGATTACTTTGATAAGATTTGGTGTTATGTCCTTGATATGGACTGTTGTCATGTCCTGCTTGGGAGACCTGGGATTATGACAACAGTACTATCCACAATGGAAGGGACAATACCTACGTCTTGATGAAAAACGACGAGGAAATCACTCTGTTCCCAAAAAGATGTACCACAATCTCTAAAGGCGTTTGCGCATTGGCAAGATGACCTATACAAGCGCATAGAAAATAGGATTAAGAGGGAGTCGGAAGCTGAGTCTTCCCAAAGTATGAGGTTGGGTAGGTTGTCCGAGGTTGTAAGTGACCCCGTTTTTGGTTAGTGGGCATAATATGGTCCCAATATTAGTTATGTGTTTGCACTGACAGGTCCAACAATCTCGTCCCTGAAACCCAACATTATGATCGAAATGCCTGCTCCATTTATCCCCTTTTCTTGGTTCCCCATTGAGCCTATATTGCCTATTGTTGTACGAGATTGGATGCAGATACACTTGTTTGCAGGTGAGCAGGTTGAAAGCACAATGGTCGACAGTGGGTTACTCTATCTTACTCGCTGGCATGGTCGCCCGGATTCACAAGCGTTGCAGTTTCTTTGGGACACTGCTCATTACACAGTTCGAGCTCTCTGGTGGATTACTAGTCTTCTACGCCCCTACTCGACGGAGTCGAGTTCTCGTCACCCCAGGAGAGTTAATGCAGGGCGCTCGCCCGAGCCACGACATGATGCCAGCTAGAGGTGCCGCCACCGGACGACGGTTGGGGCTGCCATCTGAGAAAATCATGGGCTGTTATGAGTAGGATAATTTCATAGGTTAATTAGATCTGATTTTAGATTTGAATAAATTATAATCCTGTTTTATAAGGGATGGACTCTATCTGCAGTTATGGTTTTTGGTTATTTAAGGAGATCTTTCTCCTCTTGTTGGACAGCTGATGAATGAAGAAAGAATTTTGTGCCTTTCTGGTTCCTGTAATGGGTTACCTCTGCCTTTCCCTCCCCTTGTTCGTCCCAGAGTGAGAGACACTTACAACCCCTTCCTATGTGTGTGAAGCACCACCCGACCTTCCCCTTCTTCATCTCCCCATTCTCTGTATTGTCGTGAAGCCAACAAGGGCAGCCCGCACCCTCGTGACGTCTGCCGCTGATGTGGGGGAAAATCTTCGTGCCGACCCGAAGACTCTCGCAGCACCAGTCAATTGGAGTCGAAGTTGACGTCGAAGATCGTTGATCGATCTATTGATGGATGTTGTTGCAATCAGAGAGATTGTGACACGAGATGTGATCTCGGAGTTCAGCCGAAGCCTACGTCTCCGTGCTATAGGGAGCAACCCGAATTCACTAACACTTCAGTTGAAGTGACCTCGACAGGCCGAGTGTCACTGAAAACCCTCTGATCTCTTTTAAGGAGAAAAGAAGATCAAGGAGAGATGGTAGATCAGAAGTTGAAAATCCCAGAGCTCTGGTTCTGAAAGTCAGATCTCAGAGTGGAAATCAGAATTTTTGGATCCTTTTACATTCGTAGGCACTGCTATTTATAGGATTCTCTGGTGGGAATTCTGGGTTAAATGGCGGTTTCTGCCGTCGTATCTGGGGATTCTCCAGGTAAACCTAGTGGGCCCCGCTACCGTCTTCTGGGGGATTCCACAGGCTCGTGGGCCTTCCGGGCAGGGCCGGTGGGTCCCATGGTAGTCTTCGTAGGCCCACCAGGCAGGGTCGGTGGGTCCCGTGGTAGTCTTCGTGGGCCCACCAGGCAGGGCCGGTGGGTCCCGTGGTAGTCTTCGTGGGCCTACCAGGCAGGGCCGGTGGGTCCCGTGGTAGTTGGTAGACTTCTGCCAAAATTTGCACCCACAGTTACCCCCTCCAAGTTAGCTAGATTGCCTTCTGGCTGGCTTGGATTTGGTGCAAAAAACAGCAACTCCCTGTTTTGAAAAAAGGACACGAAGAAACTTGTCGTGTGTTAGCGTAAAAAAGGACTGACCGGTCAATTTTGATTGATCGGTCAAATTTTGACCGATCGGTCAAAATTCAACCGGTCAAGGATCGAATGATCGGTCAAAAAACACGGCTTTTTGACCGATCTAGTAGAAGTTTTGACCGATCAGAAGATTTTGATTGATCGGTCAAAATTTATCCGATCGGACAAATTTTGACTGATCGGTTAAATTTTGACCGATCGGTCAAAATTCAACCGGTCAAGGATCGAGTGATCGGCAAAAAACCTCGGTTTTTTGCCAGATCCAGTAGAAATTTGACCGATCAAATAATTTTTGCCGATCGGACATGTTTGTCCGATCGGTGAAAAATATCCGGTCAAGGTTCGAGTGATCGGCAAAAAACCTTGGTTTTTTGCCAGATCCAGTAGAAATTTGACCGATCAAATAATTTTCGCCGATCGGACATGTTTGTCCGATCGGTGAAAAAATATCCGGTCAAGGTTCGAGTGATCGGCAAAAAACCTTGGTTTTTTGCCAGATCCAGTAGAAATTTGACCGATCAAATAATTTTCGCCGATCGGACATGTTTGTCCGATCGATGAAAAAATATCCGGTCAAGGTTCGAGTGATCGGCAAAAAACCTTGGGTTTTTGCCAGATCCAGTAGAAATTTGACCGATCAAATAATTTTCGCCGATCGGACATGTTTGTCCGATCGGTGAAAAAATATCCGGTCAAGGTTCGAGTGATCGGCAAAAACCCTCGGTTTTTTGCCAGATCCAGTAGAAATTTGACCGATCAAATAATTTTCGCCGATCGGACATGTTTGTCCGATCGGTGAAAAAATATCCGGTCAAGGTTCGAGTGATCGGCAAAAAACCTTGGTTTTTTGCCAGATCTAGTAGAAATTTGACCGATCAAATAATTTTCGCCGATCGGACATGTTTGTCCGATCGGTGAAAAAATATCCGGTCAAGGTTCGAGTGATCGGCAAAAAACCTTGGTTTTTTGCCAGATCTAGTAGAAATTTGACCGATCAAATAATTTTCGCCGATCGGACATGTTTGTCCGATCGGTGAAAAAATATCCGGTCAAGGTTCGAGTGATCGGCAAAAAACCTTGGTTTTTTGCCAGATCCAGTAGAAATTTGATCGATCAAATAATTTTCGCCGATCGGACATGTTTGTCCGATCGGTGAAAAAATATCCGGTCAAGGTTCGAGTGATCGGCAAAAAACCTTGGTTTTTTGCCAAATCCAGTAGAAATTTGGACTTGTCCAATTTTAAGTTTTGAACCTGTCCTTCAGAGAAGGTTCGCTGCTTTGCCCTTCGATCTTTTGGCAGAGTTTCGAACATTGATGGAGCTGGATCCTTCCTGTTTTGAATCTTTGGTTGGCTTGAACGTGGCTTTGAACCGGCGGTTTGGTTTATTCAGACCGGTGGCTCGCTTGGACCGTTGGTTCACGTGGACCGGTAGGTCCGACGTTTCGTCTGGTCCGACGGTTCGCCTGATTTTGCGCTTGCTACGGATGGATGCCACGTGTACCTACAAAAACACGCGATTTGATATGGTGAAGACACGTGTCTTCTCGATTTGCGTACCTGTTTTACCCTGGGATAAAAGTTTCACTGGCTGTCATTTTTGCTTCAAGCTTCCAAAATTTTTCGAAGTCCAGACTCTTGCTCTCCTGATTTCTGATCTGTTCTTGTTTGATCGGTCGAATGGCTTCCTCTGGCAGTTCGAAGAAGTCCGGTATGGTTCCCTCGAAGAGAAAGGGGAAGGAAATTGTTGAGGTTCCATCTCCTCCGAGGGGTCGTGGCAAAGGCAAGGCCGCACTTGCCGAACTTGGCCAACTGGGCAAGCGGCACCAAGGAGTAGGGTTTGCCTCAGCGCCATCAAGGCCAGAGTTCATCCCTAAAGTAAAGTCTGTTCTGGGTCCGCTCATGCCTCTGACAGAGGAGGTAGAGTATATGTACAATACCGGTGGCGAGTTCACAGATTCGAAAAGGAAGAAGTGGCAAACATTGCTCTCTTATTTCACAGAAGGGAAGGGGGCGCAACCTTCACTCCCTAGCATCCAGACTGCTTTTGGTATCGATAAGAAGACCGTCTTCACCAGCTATGCCAGTAACGAAAAGGTCATGGGAACCATTGTGACCCTCGGCCAACTCCACTGCGGCCTGCGCCTACCGTTGCCACCCTTTGCTGCAAGATTATTGAACACTTCTGGCCTTTGCCCAGGGCAGGTCACTGGGAACGCCTGGCGAATTATCTACGCATTCTGCCGCGCGGAGTCGGATTTCCAGGAAGACTTGAAGGCCTGCTACTCCAGTATCCCGGAAGGTGAACCTGCCCGGATTGAGCTTGGATACTTCTTCTTCCATTATCGATGGGCTTTCAGGAGGGACAGCCCATTCTACAATTTGACCGGTGTGTCTCCGCTGCGCCCGCTCACTGATACAGTCCCTTCTGACAAGTTATACACAGATTGGCCAATTTCTGTTTCTGGTGCATGGACACCCATGTCAGTGCCCGACACCCCTCGAGACAGCGTGCACGAGGCAGTGAAGATGTACAGTGAGGGGGGCATCTTTGCCTGGACTTCTGAGAGGGCCGGAGCTATCGACAACCTATTTCTTGAGTTGACCTGCGGGACCAGGTCATGGAAACAATTCTCCAACTGCCCAGTGAGATATGGCAAGGCCAATCTCCTCCACAGATCAAAGGACAGATATGAGGATAACGAAGTCCTATATTCGGACTACGAGGAGGACCCTCAGTCGGGTAAGATCATTCAAAAGATTAGGGCCGAGAAGAAAATCTATACCGTAAGGCGCCGATTGCCCACTGTGGAGGAGAAACTGGTGCTCCAAAGAGGCCCAGTGAAGAAGAAACGAAA
The DNA here is from genome assembly GCA_947650365.1 of Chamaelirium japonicum. NCBI lineage: Eukaryota > Viridiplantae > Streptophyta > Magnoliopsida > Liliales > Melanthiaceae > Chamaelirium > Chamaelirium japonicum. Next base: position 59,752,310 of record OX393551.1, on the reverse strand, counting down.
AACCCTCATCAAGCAAAAGGAGGATGAAGACCAAGGGAAAAAGAATGAAGAGGAAGAAGAAAAAGAGAAGAAGGGGAGCGACGAAGAAGACGAAGGGACTGAGAATGCCAGCCACAACAATAGTGGCGATGACGAAGATGAGGATGGGGACGGCGAGGATGATCTGTCTTCCACCCCCTCTGGTGGGGATAGTGAGAATGGGGGTGGTGAGGAAGAAATTCCTCCCACCCCCACTGGTGGTGCAACAGGGGAAGAAGACTCAATTCCTATTCCCATTGACGAGGCTAAGGCCCGTCAGATGGAAGGAGTCATGGATGCAGAAGGCGACGGCCAAAAGGTGGTTCCCGCTTACAAGTTCGATGACTTGAAGAGGCCGATGCGCCTCAAAATAAAACTATCGAGGAGTGCTGGGGTTGGAAGCAACCCCACGCCCCTCGATCAAATTCCCCCTGACGTTCCCCGTATTGAAGGAGCAACAACGAGCGGGGGTGTGGAGGTTGAGCAACCCCCACCCCCCTCTCGTTCTCTGGCTGAGGAGGTGGCTGCCATGGTGGCAGGACTCACCGTGCCAGTCGGGCAACAAGAGGAAGAAAAGGCCTCACCTCCTCGGAATGCTTCCTCCCCTATCCACTTGGAGAGGGAAAGTAGAGTGGGTGATGAGGCTCCTCAGCCTCAACCAGTGCCAACTTCTATTCAGGAGAAGTCGACCCCTCAGGATGGCTCTGATCGCCGGAAGGGCAAAGAGCCGAGGGTTGAAGCTTCAGGTAATTGTATTAACTTGTCTCGATTGTCTTATCGTTGAAGCTTGGAAATAATCTAACACTTTGATTTCTTGTTGATTGTAGGTGCACCTGCTGGATTGACTCCAACAATAAGAAGCTTGGGTGACGTTGATATCAACCACCCTACTGCTGTGATCAGGAAACTCTGCAACCTCCCGGGGGCTACTCTGGATGAAGCTTTCGATAGACTTGACCTGTTGGTAGGTGCATCTGCTTGATCGATCATTTGAATTGTATCTTCCTTCAGAATAATTCAACTCTTTTGTTCTTTTGCAGAACTCAGCAGTTATGAATGTCGCTACCAAGCTCTCCATGAAGGCGGGAGCAAAAGAAGCTTCAGCCGAAATATCTCGTTTGACTGCTGCCCTGGAGGCTGTAAGCGCGGAGAGAGATCAGCTGAGGGAGTCTCTAAAATCAAAGAAAGAGGCCCTGAAGGTCAAGATCGAGACCCTTCGCAAGGAAAAACTGGAGAGCAAGCGCTGGCAGAACGAATACGAGGCTCAGAGTCATGAACTCCTAGGATTGAAGAATCGATTCTTTAGGATCGAAAACTTGGGCTTCGAACGTGTGGCCAAAATAAAGGAGCTGGAGGCTCAAATTGCTGCTTCAGCGGCTAAGGAGGAGGCCCACCAGAAGGAGCTGGAGCACATGCGGAGCGAATGCCAGAGCTACAGGGACACAGCTGAGAAGGCAGCAGAAGCACTTAGGGCCCATGTTGCCAGTGTCCGATCTTCCAAGGCATCGGTTGCGAGTAAAGCTCGTGATGGATCTGAGGGGGAGAAGTCTCATGCGAAGAGTGTGGCCAAGCCTTGAGACTTTTCTCCTTCTTCGTTGCTGTACTTGTAAACTTTTGAAATGTATCAGCTCAATCTTGTATCTGGCATATTTTGATAATAGAAGATCTTCTTGGTGTTTGAAAATTGGATGTCTCTTGAGTTGAATGCCTTTGACTATCATGATCTTAATAACATTAGAATAGATATAATCTTTTGAATGTAAGGGGTCGAGTCGCAACTCAAGCACCCAAACTTATTGCAACTTGAAAATTGAAACTTGAATTCGTATAACACTTGAATGTGAGGGGTTGAGTCGCAACTCAAGCACCCAAACCTGTTAAACGATGTAGAAATTGATTGAAATTGAATATTGAAATTTGAAAGTCAGTTTAACATTTGCCAGTAAGGGGTTGAGTCGCAACTCTAACACCCAAACTTGTTAAAAGACTTGGTAACTTGAATATGGTCAGTTTTTAACATTTGCTAGTAAGGGGTTGAGTCGCAACTCTAACTCCCCAACTTGTTAAAAGACCTGGTAATTTGAATATAGATAACTTGAAACTGCTTCAGAACTTGAATTGAAAAGCTGAACACTAGCACATTTGAAGACTTGAAAGAGATCTTTATTCATCACATAATTTACATCAAGGATAGAACAGCTTGAGGTGTCTAGAATTCCAAGCTCGTGGCAACCTATCTCCTTCTGGCGAGATTAGTCGATAGGAGCCTTTGCCTCCAACTGACTCGATGATGTATGGACCTTCCCAGTTGGGAGCAAGTTTCCCACTGCTGTGTTCTTTGGTGTTGTAGAAAACTGCTCTGAGAACTAAACTACCCACTGGGAACTGTCTTTTGTAGACTTTCTCGTCGTAGGCTCTTTTGATCTTCTGCTGGTACTTGGCCACACGAAGAGAAGCTTGATCTCGTAGTTCTTCAGAGAGGTCTAGATCATTGATTCGAAGTTCTTCGTTGATTCCTCCTTCAACTGCCTTAGTCTTCAAAGTACTTGATATGTTTTCTGTTGGGAGTACTGCTTCTGATCCATATGTTAGGCGAAAAGGCGAGAACCCAGTTGATCTTCTCGGAGTTGTGCGGTACCCCCAAAGCACTTCAGGTAGGATTTGTTCCCACAATCCTTTCTTGTCATTGAGTTTCTTCTTGAGTATACCAAGTATAGCTCTATTTGAGGCTTCAGCTTGACCGTTGCATTGAGAATATCTTGGAGTTGAATAGAATAGCTTGATACCATTGTTCAGACAGAACTCTCGGAATTTGTCGGAGTCAAATTGAGCTCCATTGTCTGCAACGAGAACTTGAGGTGTTCCGAACCTTGAGAAGATGTTGTGCCGAATGAATTTGATCACTTCGTCGTCAGTCTCTCGGAAGAGGGGCACAGCTTCAACCCATTTGGTGAAGTAATCAGTGGCCAGCAATAGATACTTCTTCTTGCTCGGAGTTGGAGGAAAAGGACCCAGGAAATCTAACCCCCATTGATGGAAAGGCCAAGGACTTGATAATTGATGAAGTTCATCTGCAGGGAGATGGATAGCTCGAGCGTGCCGTTGACAAGGCTCGCACCTTTGAACAACTTGTTGAGCATCCCTTGCCATTGTCGGCCAGTAGTACCCTTGTAGCTTTGTCTTGGCTTCAAGAGATCTTCCTCCCGAATGATTTCCACAAGCTCCAGAGTGGATATCAATCAGTATTGCTTGTGCTTGCTCGGGACCAATGCACTTGAGCAACATCCCGTTGTGAGATTTGAAGTATAGATCTTCTCCTTGTAGAATGTAGCTTGGGAGCTTCCTTTGAACTCTTCGGGCTTGATTTGGATCTTCAGGCATTTTGCCATGCTTGAAGAAGTCGAAAATGAATCGTCTCCAGTCTTCAAGCTGATCTCCACCCCCAGATCCTTTTGTAGTAGTAAGGATCTGTTGATAGGGGGTGGTCTTGGGCCCTTCTTGATAATCGATCTGTATTTGCCTTCCTCCGAGTGAGTCTCCAAGAACTGAGGCAGCATTGGCTAAGGCATCTGCTTCTCGGTTCTCTGCTCTGGGGATTTGAATGAATTCAGCGCAAGTAAAACGTTGTTGAAGACGTCGTACTAAGGCCAAGTAGAGTTGCATTCTTTCTTCTCGAGCGGTGTACTCTCCATTGATTTGCCTTGTGATCAACTCGGAGTCGCTGTAGACGATGATTCGATCTACCCCCAGAGATTCTGCCATTTCGAGTCCGGAAATGAGTGCTTCATATTCAGCTTCGTTGTTGGTGGCATTAAACCCAAGGAGAGTGGCCTTCTGTAGATGATCAAGTTCGGGGGATATTAAGACTATCCCAGTTCCCGAACCGATCGAACTTGAAGCTCCATCAGTATAAAGCTTCCATGGAGGAGTTGTAGTAGTGGCTTCGAGATTTGGATCAATTTTTGTTGCAAGGTTGATCGGAGTATTGTCCTCATCCTCCAAGCGCATGTCGACATCTTCTTCCCAAGTGATGGGGTCTTCAACGGGAAAATCAGCTAGAAAATCAGCGATAGCTTGACCTTTAATGGAAGTGCGAGATTCGAACTGAATCCCCAGAGCACTCATTTCGATCACCCATTTGGTCATTCGGCCAGCTCGACCAGCTTTGTCAATGATATCTTTGAGTGAGTGTTCTGAAATGACAGTGATCTGGTGGGAGACGAAGTATGGTTGGAGACGACGCGATGCAGTGAGTAAGGCCAGGATGACCTTCTCAGTTTTTGAATAGCGAGTTTCAGCCGGAAGAAGAGTGTGGCTGATATAGTAGACTGGATGCTCAAAGCCTTCTCTTCTACTGACTAAGACTGCACTGATTGCTTGATCAGTTACGGCGAGATAGAGCCATAAGTCTTCTTTTGGCAATGGAGCAGTCAGGATAGGAGCTTGCACCAGATATTTCTTGATGCTTTGAAATGCTTCTTCACAGATTGGACTCCAGCCAGATGTATCCGTCTTTCGTAGTTTGTCGAAGAGGGGTTTGCACTTGTCGGAAGATTTTGAGATGAATCGATTGAGTGCTGCTAACCTTCCAGTGAGGCGTTGAACTTCTTTTCGATTTGTAGGTGAAGGCATATCGATGATGGCTCGAATTTGATCGGGATTGGCTTCAATACCCCTCCTGGTCACAAGATGACCCAGGAATTTGCCAGATTGAACTCCGAAAGCGCACTTGGCTGGGTTGAGCTTCATACGATATTTTCGAAGAACTTGAAAGGTTTCTGCCAGATCAGAAAGGTGCTTGCTCCGAATGGAACTCTTGGTGAGGAGATCATCGACGTAGACTTCGACGTTGCGACCGATCTGATCTTCGAACATTTTTGTGACTAACTTTTGATAGGTAGATCCAGCATTTTTGAGGCCGAATGGCATTACGTTGTAGCAGTAGAGACCTCGGCTAGTCACGAAGCAAGTCTTCTCTTGATCGTCTGGATGAAGTGGAATTTGATTATATCCAGAATACCCATCCATGAAGGACAATAGCTCGTGGCCAGCAGTGGCATCGACGAGTCTATCGATCCTTGGCATGGGAAATGGGTCTTTGGGGCAAGCCTTGTTGAGGTTGGTGAAGTCGATACAGACCCGGACTTTCCCATTCTTCTTTAGAACAGCAACAATGTTAGAGATCCAAGTAGGATACTCTACTTCATGGATGAAACCTGCTGCGAGTAGCTTGGTGATTTCTTCTTGAACAGCAACTTGCAGCTCTGGTCGGATGGTGCGTGGCTTTTGCTTGACAGGCTTCATTTCTTCTTTGATTGCAAGTCGATGGCAAGCGTCATCTGGATTGATACCAGGCATGTCTTCGAAACACCAGGCGAAGACGTCGATATTGGACTGGAGGAAGGATACCATGTCTTGCGCTTCTGCGTCGCTAAGACCGGTACCAATGAAAGTTTGTCGAGGGAGATCTCCACTGCCTATGTTGATCGGGATGATTTCTTCTATTGAAGGTGATGCTTCCCATTCGATTGGTGGAGGTTCGGTCAGCGGAATCTCCTTTGATTGCTATTTGGAAGAGGGACCAGCTTCATCTCGTGGCCGCTTTGGAGGAGCAATGTTGATCTTGCGATCTGTCTTGGCAGCAGCAGCTTCACAAGATCTTCCAGCTTGCTGATCGCCTCGAATGCAGACGATGCCTTCTCCAGTTGCAAACTTGAGTAGTTGATGGTAAGAGGAGGAGATGGCATTGATCTGGTGGAGGAATGGTCGCCCGAGGATGGCGTTGTAGCTGGAGACTCCTTCGACAATTGCAAACCTCACCGAGACTCGAGTTTCTCGGCTGAGGTCGAGGGTGAATCTCGATTCGCCCACCGTGATACTTTGTTCACCATTGAAACCAGTAATTACAGTCGGGACGACATCAAGGCTTTGATACTTATGTCCCAGACGTTTGAAACAGTCTGAGAACATAATGTCGATAGAGCTCCCGGTGTCGATGAGGATTCGATTGACGGTGCTTCCGTCGATGATGAGTTTCAAGACCAGGGGGTCTCGATGTGGAGTATGAACTCCTTGAAGATCGGTGTCGTTGAAGACTATGGAAGGCCAAGCAAGACCTTCGATGGGATTCTCGATCCAAGTATCTTCTTTATTTGCAGTAGATCGAACATGGAAGATGCGTCGAACCTACCGATCCACTTCCTTCCCGGTCAAAGCTTGATTGTGCAAGGTTCCATGAATGCCAAAGACATTGGCTTTCACAGAAATTGGTTGCCGGTTAGAAGAGATTTGATGTATCCAACACACTTCTTTCCCCTTGGCAGAGGTTCGACGTTGATCGTGCCCGTTGTTGACGAATTCTTGAAGGTGGCCTTCTCGCAATAGGTCTTCAAGATGGAATTTTAGCCGAAAACACCGATCAGTGGAATGGCCGTGGCTTCGGTGGAAGTCGCAGTAGACTGTTTTGTCTGCTGTGAATTTGGAATTTGGCTGAAGAGGATTGGGCCTCCGAACGAACTCTTCGTGTTGAATACGGTCGAGTATCTGTTCGACTGGTAAATTCCACTCAGTGAAAGTGGTCTTCGTCGGAGATCGACGCCCATCATTCTTTGATCTTTTGTTGGCCGGAGGGGCTGCTGCTTCAGCGTTGTGAGCCTTTGCAGCATACTTAGGAGCTTCTCTTTCAGCAGGCCTTCTCTTAGTTTCTCGCCCTTTCCGAGCGACTTGATCGTCTTCCACCTCAATCTCTCTCTGAATTCGGTCAAACATTGCACCTAGAGAAGGAGGGGGATTGCGAATAAAGTCGTTGTAGATGTGTAGATCGAAGCGGAGAGCGTTCTGGAAAGCCAACATGATGGCTTCATCATCCAGATGTCTTCCAGAGAGAGCAGCATGCTCATTGCGAAACCTCCTCGTGAAGCTGCGGAGAGTCTCGTCCGCACCCATCCTCAGTCGGTAGAGAGAGTCGAGCTTCTTCTCTGGCTTTAGATTGAGTTGATAGTGCTGCACAAAGAGGTTAGCCAAAACACCGAACTGGGTGATGGACCCAGCTCGGAGATTGTGATACCAGTCGAGCGAAGGCTCATCGAGACTTCCCGCGAAGGTGCGGCAGAGCACGTTGTTTTCCTCTTCGTGTGGCGTTAGAGCTTGCTTGAAGGCAAGTATGTGGAGGGTTGGATCTCCTCTGATGCAGTTGAATTTGGGGAGGATAGGAGTTCTCCATCCTCTTGGAAAGGTGGTCTCGAAGAGACTTCGATGTAGAGGCCCGGCAGAGGAGTAACCGTCCCTACGACCGTGTCCTCGACCTAGAGGCGGGTCAAGAGGCAAGATCGCAAGGTCTTGCTCAGGCATTGAAGTATTTGCCGGTTGAAGTCGGTGTCGAAGGTCCGATCCAAGTCCACGTTGGAGTGGAATGGAAGGGGAGACTCTGCTCTTTGAAGGAGCGCCTTTCATTTGGTGCTTCCTTGGCATGTTGATCTTTGAAGGTGTCCTCTTGTCGCAGTTGCGACCAGAAGAGGATTGGGAGGACTCGTCGTCAAGACGATCCCAGACACTCTGCTTCCAGGGAGCAGCAGAGGGAGTAGGATCGCGACGAATTCTTTCGAGGGCAGCAGTGCCCATTGATCTCCGTTGCTCGGAGTGGATTGAACGTTGTGGAAGATTGATCCTCTCACTTGCAGAGGGGATAGGCAGAACGATCCCAGCTTCGGAAGCTGCTTTCTTAAGAGCATCCCTCTCAGCAGTGAGGGTGGCGTTTTGTTTCGCTAGTTGGAGCAATTGGAAATCGACTGCAGAGACTTGGTATGTCGATGGAGGGTCTTCAGCAGGAGCAGGGACAGTCTGCCCAATTGATTGATGAGGATGAGGAGCGATCGGTCGATCGACTGATCTTCCACTCCCTGAGTGAACCCCCATCTCGGGGACAGCAAGGGGCTGCCCGAAGTTGAGCCTTTGACTCATTGAACGAGTCTCAGGACGAGGTTGATATTGAGTGTTACTTCCTTCTGGTTGACCCTGGTGTTTGGTTCTTGCCATTCAGAGTGCGAAGGGTGCAATGAGATTGCCGACGTCCGATCAGTTGTCTGATCAACCGAGGGGGTGAGGAAGTTTGGCTATTGATCTGGTAGTCGAAATTTAGAGGACACGGCTTCTCGTTCGGATCCCACAGACGGCGCCAAACTGTGGGGGAAAATCTTCGTGCCGACCCGAAAACTCTCGCAGCACCAGTCAATTGGAGTCGAAGTTGACGTCGAAGATCGTTGATCGATCTATTGATGGATGTTGTTGCAATCAGAGAGATTGTGACACGAGATGTGATCTCGGAGTTCAGCCGAAGCCTACGTCTCCGTGCTATAGGGAGCAACCCGAATTCACTAACACTTCAGTTGAAGTGACCTCGACAGGTCGAGTGTCACTGAAAACCCTCTGATCTCTTTTAAGGAGAAAAGAAGATCAAGGAGAGATGGTAGATCAGAAGTTGAAAATCCCAGAGCTCTGGTTCTGAAAGTCAGATCTCAGAGTGGAAATCAGAATTTTTGGATCCTTTTACATTCGTAGGCACTGCTATTTATAGGATTCTCTGGTGGGAATTCTGGGTTAAATGGCGGTTTCTGCCGTCGTATCTGGGGATTCTCCAGGTAAAGCTAGTGGGCCCCGCTACCGTCTTCTGGGGGATTCCACAGGCTCGTGGGCCTTCCGGGCAGGGCCGGTGGGTCCCATGGTAGTCTTCGTAGGCCCACCAGGCAGGGTCGGTGGGTCCCGTGGTAGTCTTCGTGGGCCCACCAGGCAGGGCCGGTGGGTCCCGTGGTAGTCTTCGTGGGCCTACCAGGCAGGGCCGGTGGGTCCCGTGGTAGTTGGTAGACTTCTTCCAAAATTTGCACCCACAGCTGACTTGACCTGCAGCCGGCTATGCCGTCCGACATCGCCGGTGTGCCATTGCACCACCCGCCGGTCAGCCCGCCTGGTCGGATCCCCTCTGCAACCTCCGGCCCGGAGATCAGGCCCGAACCCGTCCCGGCCCTACCGGTCTACACCACACCCGTGCTGCCCGATGCCACCTGCATCGCCCGACACCGCCCGTCGCTGCCGTGCTCGTGGCCCGCTCGCCATGCATCTCCCACTGCTCGGATAAAGAAGAGAGGGAAAGCCACGGGATCTTTCCTGTGAGGATGTGAAAGGCCTCAAAGGTTAACTTATTGGTTTTTGCTCAATTGTGAATGAGATACAACTTGCAGTACTTTTACTTTTGCTTGGTTGTCACAAGAGACACAATAGACAAAACAGAAGTCATGGGCTTTGTGAGTTGGGGCTTTAAATGTTGTCCTTGCATTGAATATTGAAGACAACTATTCACTCTTCTCATTTGGAATCCCAAGAATAACCTTGAAAAAGGTTACTTGTGCTGACTACTGCAAGCCCAAAACCATGTGCATTTGTTCCCAAAACTCGTAATAGGCAATTCCTGTTATTGTTAATTATTTCAGCCTGCCCTATCAATATTATTAACAGTAGAATCCACATGTTCTTGTTAAAATTAAGATTGCTGGTTTTCTATAGACGCTTGAATATTACATGAACCTGTGCCCCTTGAGCATACACCTGTTCAGCCTGTTTAAATTTTTTTAAATCCTGTTAAAGTGCAAATTAGATTACTAATTAAGTCCTGGTATTTCCTGTCCAACTTCGGAGGTCTTGACCCCGAACGATCCCCGGTCTTGTAGTTTGGGAAAACCATGACAGTTCCCCATCATTAACCTTGCGCTAGGCAAAGTACCTTTTGAGGGACTTGCCACTGGTAGGCAGAGTTGTCACTGGTTCACAGTTGTCGCCCGCCTTTTTCGTTTCAATATATTTAGAAGTGAAGATCTTCTTGACTAGAGTTTTGATGATTGCTGGAGTTTGATTGGAGCCAATGCCTCAGCGATTTGGAAGGATTTATTCGCCGCTTTTGAGGAGTCGAGCTTGAGTCTTTGTTAGGCGATGTGGTATCGCAGCTAAGGGTAGTGAACTGATGTGCCCAGCGCTTTCTTTGTTGCAGTTGGCTTCGAATATCAACTCAGTGACATTTTGCCCCCTAGTGTTTTCTGGCTTGATCGCGAGTCGCTCAGAGCAGGTGTACTCAGCAGCCGGTTGAGCTTAAGGCGTGTACGTAGTTGCCCATACAACGACAATGTCATCGCTTGCAAAGTGACAAAATTGGCCTCAGAGAATGGTGATGTTGGTTCCTTTGCTGAAGTGGAAGGCGATCGTCCTGGCTTGCGAAGCCACTGAGGTGCGAGCCCCAGGACTTAAGCTGCTTGAGCAGGCAATGGAACATGCGACATCGAGCTCGATTTGAAGTTGATGTAAACTTTCTGTCTTGCTGTTGGCTCTTCTTTTCCTTCGTGCACCGTGTGGCTGGAATATGTCACTAGTTTTACAGGTGGAGGGATTTTGTCCCTTGCTATTGCTTTGACTTTCTGGACTCACTGAGTTTTTGCTAGAGGAGCTTCTACAATGGGGTCATTGGCCTGGTGGCACTTGGCATCAGCAAGGTATGCTTTGGCCTCGTTGAATGGATTGCCATTGGTGATGATGCTTCTCTCCATACTTTCGATATTGGAGATACTCTCTTCATCGCCTTTCCGGAGCACTGGGTGAACTTCTATCATGAAACAGGAGACCTTGAGGTCTTGATCAGATTTGAGGAAGCGATTGGGAAAGAACTCCTGGAGTATCACCGGCTCTGGACATGTTTGCTGGAGAGTATTTGCTTGAGGCAATTTAGATGCCTTTTTCTCTAGAGCTTCATTCTTTTCCTTGTAGGTCTTTCTTCCGAGGAGTTTTCTTGTCGCCCGATTTTGCTCGTGGTTGGCCATACATGCCATCCTATAGCTTGATCATTGTGACCTTCTCCCTCGAGGCACCATAGCCCACTCATCTTTGATCAGAAGGACTTGCTCGTGGTACTACTTTGATCGGAAGGACTTACTCTTCTGGAGGCTCTACCAACTCATCTTCTGATCCCCAACCGGTTGGCTTGATTTCTTTCATTGGGATGGAAGGAGGCTTATAGTAGAAGATGTAGAAGTCAAACTTACCTGATGGCTGGCCTAGTAGGCTGACTTCAGGGTCTCTTTGCTCGTCTCTTGCTTTGAGCACATACTAGGATATAACTTCGTTTGGAAGAGAGAGCATTTGCATGAAAGGTGACTACCCCTAAGGCAGTATGGATTTGGCCCTGGGCACTGCAAGAGCATACCGTCGTCGTCTTCTTGGAGTTGGTTTTGCCATCGGTCTTTGACAGACAATGCGCAGCCTTGTTGAAGTGCGTTGTGAAGCAATCAGCGTTGGCGAAAAGGAGTCGAGGGTGATTGATGTTATGTTTGTCTCGACGATGTCACCAGAGTTGATCTCGATCATCCCTTGCTTGGTAAGTGCCATGATCTTTTCTTTGAAGACAAAGCACTTCTCGATGGGATGGCTGACCATCCAGTAGTACTTGTAGAAGAGCAGATCGTTGACTCGATGTGCTTGTTTCGGCCTTTTTGGTAGCGGGAGCTCGATCATCTTCTCTTGCATCAACTGATTGAACATGGAGGAAACTTTCGAGTCTGGGAAGGGATACTCCTTGGCTTTAAACTCCTCGAGAGTCATCCTTGGTGGCTGTTGAGACTGAGGAGGTGGTATGGTGGCCCCTTTGCATTTGCTCGGCTTGCCCCTGATCATTAGCAGTTTGGAAGTTGAAGCGATGTTAGTGACGTTGACTTGCTTTGATGCTGTCGGTTCGTCCTCATTTTCCATCTTCAGGAAGTCTTTGGCCTTCGAGTCACCATGATTTGCTAAGTTGAGCTCCATGTCGTGAGCCCGAGTCGCCAGTTCTTCGAAGGACCGAGGCTTGATCCCTTTGAGGATGTATAGCAAGCCCCAGTGTATGCCTTGGGTGCATAACTCGATGGCCGAGTCTTCAGACAAGCGATCTTGCGAGTTTAGCGCAAGGTTCCTCCAAAGATCGATATAGTCGATCACCGGCTCATCCTTCCTTTGCTTGGTGGTAGTAAGCTCGGTAATGCTGATGATGCACCAAGTGTTGTAGAAGCGATTGAGGAACTCTCTCTCCATTTGATCCCAGCTATCGATGGATCCTAGAGGAAGATCAATATACCAGTTGAAAGCATTACTTTTGATGGTGAGAACAAACTGCTTCACCATCTCGTCGCCGTATGTGCCGACGTTGTTGCGAGTTTCGACGAAGTGGGCAATGTGTTGCCTTGGATTGACCTTCTCGTCAAAAGTGCTGGAACTTTGGTGGCTGGAACACAATAGGGAAGCGCAGCTGCTGGATCCTTGTGGTGTAAGGCTTTGAGTACGCTACCGTGATTGGAGGAAGTCCACCACTTTGAGAGCGCACCATATCGGCGACTAATGACTGTATTTGTTGTACAGTCATAGTCGCGACCATCGGTGGTAGTGTAGCTACCGGAACTGGTACTGAAGTGATGACCTCTGCTGTAGCGAGAGTTGATGATGGCGTTGGAGCAGCCACTGGAGGGGTTGATGTTTGATCGACTACTGGAGCATCCCTTGCACTCAGCCTTTGGAGCAAAACATTATTGTGATGGTCCTTCTCCTCCATCAGCCGAGTGATTTGCGCCATGTGTTTACCCATTTGTATGACTTAGAGCTGGAAAGTGGACGAAGGATGATGATGTAGGATATCTTGGTGTTGCGTGCCTGTATCCTCGACGTCGTCGTCGAAGACATAGTTGTATCGACTCGTCTCTGCTTGATGAGGGATATTTGGCCCCTGTGTAGAAGGTGCAAGGTCCGTTGGAGAACCCAACTGGGCTCGGGGTTGGGGCTGGACCTTCCCAAATTTCTGGACTTGAATTCCAGGATCGAGGCTTATTTCTTCATGCACCAAGGCCTTGTCGGCGCTTTGGCGAGCATCTTCGGTAACAGTTTCCGGTGTGAAGACGTCCACAAGAGTTCGAGTATGCCGAGTGCAGACGCGTACTACCGGGGGAATATCATCCTCCGAGTTTTCTGGATAACCGTGTCGGAGTCGTGGAGACTCGGCGATGGATGATAGGCTTAGAGCAAACGCATCGTTGTTTGTCCCGGCAATGAGATAACTTGCGGCAACTTCTTCAGACGTAAGGATGAAAGGAGAGGATAGTCCCATCGGACGTGCTAGAAATTTGTATGCGCGGAAAATAGATTCGGGTCGTCTTTCTTTCAAACATACGAAGATTACAAGGCCGGGACTTGGGGGTGGTGAGCCGGGTGCGGTGAATATTTGATCAGGCGATTATGGGAGAGATTCTCTGGAGGGTCCCTTTGATCTGTGTCTCCATATTACTTCATGCGAGAGCTCGGAGGGGTTGCCCAGGACAGAGATCTTTATAGGGTAAGGGTTTCTTGAGAGGCTAAGGAGTCTTCGCCATTGCTTTTGTTCCTTCCGTGCTTCGCACTTTCTCGGCTAAGGGGTTTTTGGCTTCGCTCCTTGGTCTTTGTGTCTCACTCGGCTCTTACTAGACCTCGACATCCTTGATTATCGGTTTGCGGCATCGATTGTACTTCTGGCATCGGCTTTAGCTTTGGCTTTCGGCTTTGGCAATGCTTTGGCGTGACTCTGGCTTTTGCTTTGCTTTAGCGCTTGCGCTTGAACATAGACGGGTAGAGGCTTGCAATGCTTTAGTTCTTTCGGACTTCACGTCGTATCGGCTAGAATGTGCGGTGTTTTTTTTTTAATCAAAGCTACGGGGATTTTATTGGGGACCCCGCCCCTTGAAATAAGAAACAAACCAAATACAGCTCTGGCCTTTTATAATAAGGCATCAGAGAGAAGAAAGGAAAGTAAAAATACAATCCCAACCCTCACAATACAACCATATCAGAAATAGAATTTTAGCAATCCCTATCGAAGCTTCTGCTAGCCTTGTTGTTCTCAATTGCAATTCTCAAATTTTCCTTGAAGGCATCCGGATAGAGAGGAGTAACAATATTTTTATAGAGACCCATCTTGGACAGTATATCAACCGGTTGATTTCCTTCTCTCCAAATGTGCGAAACCTGCACTCTTGAGAATTTCCCCATTTGGCTTCGGATACTTAGGACTTGCTGCCGTGTAGTCCAAGGAATAGAGCAATCTCCATTGATACTATAGACAGCATTCAAAGAGTCTGATTCTATCCACAATTGAGATATATGCATCTCAATTGCCATATTGATGCCAATTTCAATGGATTCCAATTCAATATTGAGAATATCTTTATATCCGAAATTACCATAATAGGCTTTAATAGCTGTACCTTCACTATTACGAAAAATGCCACCAACTCCTGCATTATCCGATGTGAGGGCTCCATCTGTATTAAGTTTCATCCACTCATTTTCTGGCTTTCTCCATGTGATTTGCTGACTACTTGTGTTGATTGGAGAAAAGAAGCATCCCCACTTTGCTACGATAATTCTGTTCTCATGAGTATCTATATCACAAAGTTGAGCAGTGGAAATTCTAATATAAACATCACGAGTAATCAAGGCAAGTAGCAACCTTTTGTGTCTGGTAGAATGCTCAAATATACGTTTGTTTCTTTCTTCCCACATATAATATACAACACATCCTGTCGCAATCTTAGCTATGGTTGCAATCATACCTTTGCCATGGAATTTGGAATTTAGTCTGCCGATCTCCTCCTTGAGACTACCAAGTATGCTAGCTTTAAGTCCCATTCTTGATAGTACGGATCTCCAAATCCAACTAGAGTAAGAGCATTCAAAGAATAGGTGTTCATGACATTCACTAGCTGACCAACATAACGTGCATAATGCATGTACCTGCAATCCTCTTTTGTGAAGCTTATCACAAGTCAATAACTTTTTTTTAACTGCTCTCCATAAACAAAAGGCATGCCTTTCAACTTTGCATTTGTGCCAAATCCATTTAGCTTCTGCGAATTTTGGTCTACGGTTCCTGATTTCATTCCAAGCTGTTTTGATGTTGAAGATACCATTTGGCGAGGGTTTCCAAACCACCAAGTCAGAGCCACTATGTATATGGTGTTGAGAGATCATGTTGAATATTTCAATAAGGTTAGCAGAAGTTGGAGTTGGAAGTATCCATTTGCCGTTTTGAATGAAGTTGCTGACTGTAATGTCCTTTCCCATTCCTAAATCATAGATATCTCTCTCACTGAAAAGGTCCACCAAACGTCCTTATGGAAGCCAAGAATCATACCAGAAATTTGTCATCGCTCCATTGCCGACAACAGTGTAAATAAGGGGTTTGATTAGATTTCTAATATGTAGAATACCTTTCCAAACCCCCGAAGCAGTAGAGCTCACCTTGCAGTCGCATATACTATCATGCTTCAAATATTTATTCTTTACCCATCTAACCCATAGAGAGTCTTCATTGTTACAGATTCTCCATATATGCTTCGATAGAGCTGCAATATTCCATGTACATAAGTCTCTACGACCAAGACCCCCTTCAGATTTAGGAAGAGAAATATGTTTCCAAGCAATGGGCATAATTTTCTTTGAAAGAGAAGGTCCACTCCAGAGGAATCTACTAAAAATTCTTTCAATTTCTTTAATCACAGCTTTGGGGAAGGAAAATATTCCTGACCAATAAATGTGCCAAGAGTTTAGAACTGATCTTATTAGTTCCACTCTACCGACAAGAGAAAGGAAATTTCTGCTCCAAGATCCAATCTTCAATCTGATCATATCTATTAGACTTTGACAATCAGTATGCTTCAACCTTTTGGAGACTAAAGGAAGTCCCAGATATTTGATGGGGAGTTGTGATTCTTCAAAGCCCAAAATGTTCAGAATTGGTTATTTACATTCTGCAGTTCTGCTGAAATAAATCTTCGATTTGTTGAGATTGACATCTAGCCCCGATTGACTTTTGAAAGTAGATAGAACTTGCTTAAGATGAAAGGCTGAATTTGTATCTACATGACAAAAAACTAGCAAATCATCTGCATAGGCTAGGTGAGAAATGGGGGTGCTGCCCAAAGAAGGTACTGAAATTTCTTTCCTCTCTGTAGCTTCAAGGATAAGAAAAGAGAGGATGTTCATTGTGATAACAAACAAATAAGGGGAGAGAGGGTCTCCCTGCCGGATACCTGTTTCACCAGGAAAGTATCCAGCAGCTACTCCATTTATCAATATTGAGAATTTCGCTATAGAGATACAACATTTGATCCAATTTATCCAAATTTTGGGGAAGTTCATAGACTCAAACACCTGGAGGAGAAAAGTATGATTTACCGAGTCAAAAGCCTTTTTAAGATCAATTTTGAGACACATTTTGGGCTTCCCTTGATTCGAATGAAACTTGTTGATCAATTCATGTGCCAACATTATAGCATCTTGAATGAGCCTGCCATTGATGTAAGCCATTTGATTCTCAGCTATCAAATGTGATATCACTTTCTTCAGCCTGCTTGCTAGAATTGAGGAGATAATCTTGTAAGTGAAATTACAAAGGAAGATAGGTTTGTATCCTGCAAAACTAGTAGGCTGATCCTCTTTGGGGATGAGGGCAATCAAGGTATGATTTAGGGAGGAGATTCTGCTTGGATATTTTTGAAAAAAACGAACCATATCCGTTATGTCTTCCTTAATGACTGCCCAGAACTTGATAAAAAAAGAAGCTAAGAAACCATCAGCACCTGGGGCCTTGTCTGAAGATGAATTATGGATGACATTTTGAATTTCTTCATCAGTAAAAGGATTGTATAACTCTTCTGCTTGAGCATCTTGAAGTTTAGGTATGTTATTGCAGCTCAAAGAGACTCCTTTGGTATGTATAAAAAGTTCAGAGAAGTAATCTATACCTTCATTCTGAATATCCTCCGGATTTGTTAATTCCTGGCCATCAGCTTTTTGAATTCTATAAATTCTGCATCTCGAATTACGATTTTGAATGGCAGCATGGAAGAATTTTGAGTTAGTATCACCTTTGGATAACCATTGAGCTCTAGATTTAAGGCGCAGAAGATCAGCTTTCATATTTTCCTCTTTTTGAAGATCTATGAGTGCTGCTCAATCTGAGTAAACAAGAGAAATATCCAGAGGATTAATGTTAATCTTGGTTTGAACTTCATCCAGTCTCTTACGCGCTCTATCACAACGAAAATTTGTATGTTTGAAGCTGTTTTTATTCCAATCTTTTAGCTTTATCTTCAGTCTTTTGAGCTTGCTGCAGACTTTGGCAATAGGATCTCCCATAGCTGGTATTTCCCAAGAATCTATAACAACTTTAACAAAATCCTCCTGATTCTCCCAAATACTAAGATAACGGAATGGGGGAGAGCCAAAAGTCCAAGATATGTCCATTTTGATGATCATTGGAGCATGATCAGAGGATCCTTGATTCAAAAAATTAACTATAGTGTTTGGAAACCCAAAATTCCAATGGTGATTGATGAGTGTTCTGTCAAGTTTTGCTGCAATTCTTTTGCTGTCAGCTTTATTATTCCATGAGTAGAAAATTCCCGTAGAAGCCATATCATCGAGATCACAAGCATCCAAAACCTCATTGAATCTCTTTAGTACTCCAAATGGAACATTATTACCCCCAAGTTTCTCATTTGCTGTACGGATTACATTGAAGTCACCAGCTACAAGCCAAGCTCTATCAATCACAGTGCCAACAGAAATCAGGGAATTCCATAGAAAATTTCTTGCTGAATCCACATTTTGACCATAGATAACTGAGAAATCAAAACCCTTTTTACCCTGTTTCCAAAAGACCTTGCAGTGGATCAATTGATCAGTTTCAAAAACTTTTTGGACTTCATAACAACTGGGATCCCACATAAGAATAATTCTGCCTGCTGTATGAGATCGATGATTTGACAAAATATCCCATTGAGTGTTGATAGAATTCTGAATTCTAGAGAGATTAGTGCTCTTGACCTTAGTTTCTACAAGACCAAGGATACCTAAATTATGTTTGAAAATTAAACTCTGAACATCTTGGCATCTATCAGAGCTATTGAGGCCTTTAGTATTCCATACACCCACATTCATTGGAAGACTTGAGTGTAGGCAGTATCAGTGCCCGTATTTGTAAAAACCTCCATAGAATCACCAACTAATTTTCCATCCTCTGACTCAGAAGAGGAGTCATCTGTCTCCTCAGTATCACCAAGGGGGGCTGTGGGATGAGAATGTGCGGTGTTTTGCTCGTGACCATCGTAGTTGTTTGGCTTTGGCACGTGCGTTGCTTTGGCGCTGGCTTTACCGGTGCTTTTGCTTTGGCTTCTTGCGTTGGCTTTTGCTTTGGCGTTTGGCTTGATCTTCTTCTCGAACGACTATGGCTATGTTTCCAAGGTTTTTTTTTATTCTTTTGGCTTCTTGGGGATGGATTTCAGTAACGACGATTGTGGGTGCAAATTTTGGCATGAATCCACCACGGGACCCACCGGCCATACCTGGTGGGCCCACGAGGACTACCGCGGGCCCACGAGGACTACCGCGGGACCCACCGGCCCTGCCTGGTGGGCCCACGAGGACTACCACGGGACCCACCGGCCCTGCCTGGTGGGCCCACAAATACCACAGCGAGACCCACCGGCCCTGCCTGGTGGGCCCACGAGGACTACCACGGGACCCACCGGCCCTGCCTGGTGGGCCCACAAATACCACAGCGAGACCCACCGGCCCTGCCTGGTGGGCCCCCGAAGACAACCACGGGGCCCACAACTTTACCTGGAGGATCCCCAGATACTGCAGCAGAAACCGCCATTCGCCACCCAGAATGCCTATAAATAGCATAGCCTTTGAATGTAAATGGATCGAATTCTCAGTTCTAAAAACCAGAGCTCTGGGATTTTCAACTTCTGATCTGCCATCTCTCTTCGATCTTCTTCTCTCTTTCGAAGAGATCAGGGAGCTTTCAGTGATACTCGGCCTGTCGAGGTCACTTCAACCTAAGTGTTAGTGAATTCGGGTTGCTCCCTATAGCACGGAGACGTAGGCTTCGGCTGAACTCCGAGATCACTTCTCTTGTGTCAAAATCTCTCTCTCTGATTGTTTTTCTGTTTACATATCAAAAAAGCAACAACTTCAACCAATCGATCGACTAACGATCTTCGACATTAACTTCGACTCCAATTGACTAGTGCTGCGAAGGTCTTCGGGTCGGCACGAAGATTTTCCCCCACAGTTTGGCGCCGTCTGTGGGATTCGAGCGAAAAGCTGTGTTCTCTCTACTTCGACTACCATATCAATATAGTCAAACTTCCTCGTCCCCTCGGTTAATCAGACAGCTGATCGGACGTCGGCAATCTCGTTGCACCCTTCGCACTCTGAATGGCGAGAACCAAACATCAGGGTCAACCAGAAGGAAGTAACACTCAACATCAACCTCGTCCTGAGACTCGTTCAATGAGTCAAAGGCTCAACTTCGGGCAGCCCCTTGCTGTTCCCGAGATGGGGGTTCATTCAGGAAGCGGGAGATCGGTCGATCGACCGATCGCCCCTCATCCTCATCAATCAATTGGGCAGACTGTCCCTGCTCCTGCTGAAGATCCTCCATCGACTTACCAGATCTCTGCAATCGATTTCCAACTACTCCAATTGGCGAAGCAAAACGCCACCCTCACTGCTGAGAGGGATGCTCTGAAGAAGGCAGCTTCTGAAGCTGGAATTGCTATTCCGATCCCCTCCGCAAGTGAGAGGGTTGATCCTCCTCGACATTCAATTTACTCCGAACAACGGAGGTCAATGGGCACTGATGCTCTCGAGAGGATTCAACGCGACCCAACTCCCTCTGCTGCTCCTTGGAAGCAGAGTGTTTGGGATCGTCTTGAAGACGAGTCCTCCCAATCTTCATCTGGTCGTAACTGCGACAAAAGAGCACCATCGAAGCTCAACCTGCCAAGGAAGCACCAAATGAAAGGCGCTCCTTCAAAGAGTAGAGTCTCCCATTCCATTCCACTCCAACGTGGACTTGGATCAGACCTTCGACATCGACTTCGACCGGCAAACACTTCAATACCAGAGCAAGACCTTGCGATCTTGCCTCTTGACCCACCTCTAGGTCGAGGACATGGTCGTAGGGATGGGTATTCCTCTGCCGGACCTCTACATCGAAGTCTCTTCGATACCACCTTTCCAAGAGGATGGAGAACTCCTATCCTCCCCAAATTCAACTGTATCAGAGGAGATCCAAGCCTCCATATACTTGCCTTCAAGCAAGCTCTAACGCCACACGAAGAGGAAAACAACGTGCTCTGCCGCACCTTCGCGGGAAGTCTCGACGAGCCTTCACTCGACTGGTATCACAATCTCCGAGCTGGATCCATTACCCAGTTCGGTGTTTTGGCTAACCTCTTTGTGCAGCATTACCAGCTCAACCTGAAACCCGAGAAGAAGCTCGACTCTCTATATCGACTAAGGATGGGTGCAGATGAGACTCTCCGCAGCTTCACGAGGAGGTTTCGCAACGAGCATGCTGCTCTCTCTGGAAGGCATCTGGATGATGAAGCCATCATGTTGGCTTTCCAGAACGCTCTCCGCTTCGATCTACACATCTACAACGACTTCATCCGCAATCCCCCTCCTTCTCTGGGAGCTATGTTCGATCGAATTCAGAGGGAGATTGAGGTGGAAGACGATCAAGTCGCTCGAAAAGGGCGAGAAACTAAGAGAAGGCCTGCTGAAAAAGAAGCACCTAAATATGCTACAAAGGCTCACAACACTGAAGCAGCAGCCCCTCCGGCCAACAAAAGATCAAAGAATGATGGGCGTCGATCTCCAACGAAGACCACTTTCACCGAGTGGAACATGCCAGTCGAGCAGATACTCGACCGTATTCAACACGACGAGTATCTTCGGAGGCCCAATCCTCTTCAACCCAATTCCAAATTCACAGCAGACAAAACAGTCTACTGTGAATTCCATCGAAGTCACGGCCATTCCACCGATCGGTGTTTTCGGCTGAAATTCCATCTTGAAGACTTACTACGAGAAGGCCACCTTCAAGAATTCGTCAACAATGGGCACGATCAACGTCGAACCTCTGCCAAGGGGAAAGAAGTGTGTTGGATACATCAAATCTCTTCCAACCGGCAACCAATTTCTGTGAATGCCAATGTCTTTGGCATTCATGGAACCTTGCACAATCAAGCTTTGACCGGGAAGGAAGTCGATCGGCAGGTTCGACGCATCTTCCATGTTCGATCTACTGCAAACAAAGAAGATACCTAGATCGAGAAGCCCATCGAAGGTCTGGCTTGGCCATCCATAGTCTTCAACGACACCGATCTTCAAGGAGTTCACACTCCCCATCGAGACCCCCTGGTCTTGAAACTCATCATCGACGGAAGCACCGTCAACCGGATCCTCATCGACACCGGAAGCTCTATCGACATTATGTTCTCAGACTGTTTCAAACGTCTGGGACATAAGTATCAAAGCCTCGACGTCGTCCCGACTGTGATCACCGGCTTCAATGGTGAACAAAGCATCACAGTGGGCGAATCCAGATTTACCATCGACCTCAGCCGAGAGACTCGAGTCTCGGTGAGGTTTGCAATCGTCGAAGGAATGTCTAGCTACAACGCCATTCTTGGGCGACCATTCCTCCATCAGATCAATGCCATCTCCTCCTCTTACCATCAACTACTCAAATTTGCAACTGGAGAAGGCATCGTCTGCATTCGAGGCGATCAGCAAGCTGGAAGGTCTTGTGAAGCTGCTGCGGCAAAGACAGATCGAAAGATTAACATTGCTCCTCCAAAGCGGCCACGAGATGAAGCTGGTCCCTCTTCTAAATAGCAATCAAAGGAGGTTCCGCTGACCGAACCTCCACCAATCGAATGGGAAGCATCACCTTCAATTGAAGAAATCATCCCAATCAATATTGGCAGCGGAGATCTCCCTCAACAAACATTTATTGGTACCGGTCTTAGCGACGCAGAAGCGCAAGACATGGTATCCTTCCTCCAGTCCAATATCGACGTCTTCGCATGGTGCTTCGAAGACATGCCTGGGATCAATCCAGATGACGCTTGTCACCGACTTGCGATCAAAGAAGAGGTGAAGCCCGTCAAGCAAAAGCCTCGCACCATTCGACCAGAGCTGCAAATTGCTGTTCAAGAAGAAATTACCAAGCTACTCGCAGCCGGATTCATCCGAGAAGTAGAGTATCCAACTTGGATCTCTAATATAGTGGCTGTTCCAAAGAAGAATGGGAAAGTCAGAGTCTGCATCGACTTTACCAATCTCAACAAGGCTTGCCCCAAAGATCCTTTTCCCATGCCAAGGATAGATAGACTCGTCGACGCCACTGCTGGCCACGAGCTATTGTCTTTCATGGATGGGTATTCCGGATACAATCAAATTCCACTCCACGCTGATGATCAAGAGAAGACATGTTTTGTGACTAGCCGAGGCCTTTATTGCTACAATGTCATGCCATTCGGCCTCAAAAATGCTGGTTCCACCTATCAAAGGCTAGTCACCAAAATGTTCGAAGATCAGATCGGTCGCAACGTCGAAGTCTATGTCGATGATCTCCTCACCAAGAGTTCCGTTCGGAGCAAACATCTATCTGATCTAGCTGAAACCTTCCAAGTCCTTCGAAAGTATCGAATGAAGCTCAATCCAGCCAAGTGCGCCTTCGGAGTTCAATCTGGCAAATTCCTGGGTCATCTTGTGACCAGGAGAGGTATTGAAGCCAATCCTGATCAAATTCGAGCCATCATCGATATGTCTTCACCTACAAATCGAAAAGAAGTTCAACGTCTTACTGGAAGGTTAGCAGCACTCAATCGATTCATCTCAAAGTCCTCAGACAAGTGCAAGCCACTCTTCGACAAACTACGAAAGGCGGATACCTCCGGCTGGAGTCCAACCTGTGAAGAAGCATTTCAAAGTATCAAGAAATATCTGGTGCAAGCTCCTATCCTGACTGCTCCACTTCCAAAAGAAGACTTGTGGCTCTACCTTGCCGTGACCGATCAAGCAATCAGCGCGGTCTTAGTCAGTAGAAGAGAAGGCATCGAACATCCAGTCTACTACATCAGCCACACTCTTCTTCCGGCTGAGACTCGCTACTCAAAAACTGAGAAGGTCATCTTGGCCTTGCTCACTGCTTCGCGTCGTCTTCAACCGTACTTCGTCTCCCACCAGATTACTGTCATTTCAGAACACTCACTCAAAGATATCATTGACAAAGCTGGTCGAGCTGGTCGAATGACCAAATGGGTGATCGAAATGAGTGCTCTGGGGATTCAATTCGAATCTCGCACTTCTATCAAAGGTCAAGCAATTGCTGATTTTCTAGCTGACTTTCCAGTTGAAGACCCCATCACTTGGGAAGAGGATGTCGACATGCGCTTGGAAGATGAGGATACTCCTCCGATCAATCCTGCAACAAAAATTGATCCAAGTCTTGAAGTTATTTCTGCAACTCCTCCATGGAAGCTTTATACTGATGGAGCATCAAGTTCGATCGGTTTGGGAACTGGGATAGTCTTAATATCCCCCGAACTCGATCATCTCCAGAAGGCCACTCTCCTTGGGTTTAATGCCACCAACAACGAAGCTGAATATGAAGCACTCATTTCCGGACTCGAAATGGCAGA
Organism: Chamaelirium japonicum; assembly: GCA_947650365.1. Lineage (NCBI taxonomy): Eukaryota > Viridiplantae > Streptophyta > Magnoliopsida > Liliales > Melanthiaceae > Chamaelirium > Chamaelirium japonicum. The sequence goes on along the minus strand of OX393551.1, from coordinate 59,728,698 downwards.
ATCTCTGGGGGTAGATCGGATCATCATATACAGCGACTCCCAACTGATCATAAGGCAAATCAATGGAGAGTACACAGCTCGAGAAGAAAGAATGCAACTCTACTTGGCCTTAGTACGACGTCTTCAACAACGTTTTACTAGCGCTGAATTCATTCAAATCCCCAGAGCAGAGAACCGAGAAGCAGATGCCTTAGCTAATGCTGCCTCAGTTCTTGGAGACTCACTCGGAGGAAGGCAAATACAGATCGATTATCAAGAAGTGCCCAAGACCATCCCCGATCAACAGATTCTTACTACTACAAAAGGATCTGGGGGTGGAGATCAGCTTGAAGATTGGAGACGACCAATTCTTGACTTCTTCAAACATGGCAAAATGCCAGAAGATCCAAATCAAGCCCGAAGGCTTCAAAGGAAGCTCCCATGCTACACTTTACAAGGTGAAGATTTATATTTCAAATCTCACAGCGGGATGTTACTCAAGTGCCTTGGTCCTGAACAAGCACAAGCAATCCTGATTGATATCCACTCCGGAGCTTGTGGAAATCATTCGGGAGGAAGATCCCTTAAAGCCAAGACGAAGCTACAAGGGTACTACTGGCCAATAATGGCAAGGGATGCTCAACAAGTCGTTCAAAGATGCGAGCCTTGCCAACGACACGCTCGAGCTATCCATCTCCCTGCAGATGAACTTCATCAATTATCAAGTCCTTGGCCTTTCCATCAATGGGGGTTAGATTTCTTGGGTCCTTTCCCTCCAACTCCAAGCAAGAAGAAATATCTACTGCTGGCTACTGATTACTTCACCAAATGGGTTGAAGCTGTGCCCCTCTTTCGAGAGACTGACGACGAAGTGATTAAATTCATTCGGCACAACATCTTCTCAAGATTTGGCACACCTCAAGTTCTTGTTGCTGACAATGGAGCTCAATTTGACTCAGACAAATTCCGAGAGTTCTGTCTGAACAACGGTATCAAGTTATTCTATTCAACTCCAAGATATCCTCAATGCAATGGTCAAGCTGAAGCCTCAAACAGATCTATACTTGATATACTCAAGAAGAAACTCAACGACAAGAAAGGATTGTGGGAGCAAGTCCTACCTGAAGTTCTTTGGGGGTATCGCACAACTCCGAGAAGATCAACAGGGTTCTCACCCTTCCGTCTAACATATGGATCAGAAGCAATACTCCCAACAGAAAATATATCTAGTACTTTGAAGACCAAAGCTGTTGAAGAAGGAGTCAATGAAGAACTTTGGATCAATGATCTAGACTTCTCTGAAGAACTACGAGATCTAGCATCACTTCGTGTGGCCAAATATCAACAGAAGATCAAAAGAGCCTATGACAAGAAAGTCCACAAGAGACAGTTCCCAGTGGGTAGTTTAGTTCTCAGAGCAGTTTTCTACAATACCAAAGAGCACAGCAGTGGAAAGCTTGCTCCCAACTGGGAAGGTCCATATATCATTGAGTCAGTTGGAGGCAAAGGTTCTTACAGACTGATCACACCAGAAGGAGATAGATTGCCTCGAGCTTGGAATTCTAGACACCTCAAGTTGTTCTATCCATAATGTAAATTCTGTGATGAATAAAGCTCTCTTTCAAATGTTCAAGTGTACAAGTGTTCTGATTTTCAATCCAAGTTCTGAAGCAGTTTCAAGTTATCCATATTCAAATTACCAGGTCTTTTAACAAGTTTGGGTGTTAGGGTTGCGACCCAACCCCTTACTAGCAAATGTTAAAAACTGACCATTTTCAAGTTACCAGGTCTTAACATGTTTGGGTGTTAGAGTTGCGACTCGACCCCTTACTAGCGAATGTTAAACTGACCTTCGAAATTCAATATCCAATTTCAATCAATTCGATATCGTCTAACAGGTTTGGGAGTCTGAGTTGCGACTCGACCCCTTACATTCAAATGTTATTCGAATTCAAATTCAATTTTCAAAGTTACAAGTTTGGGTGATTGAGTAGCGACTCAACCCCTTACATTCAAGTATATGCGTATTCAAATTACGTTCAAATTTATGAATACTCAATCATGTCAAATAGCATTCCAGAACTCAACATTCAAAGACATTCAACTCAAAAGAAGTGCAAGTTTCAAATACCAAAAAGATGTCTTCTATTATCATCAAAATATGTCAGATACAAGGAGCTGTTACATTTCAAAAATTTACAAGTACAATAACAAAGAAGAAGAAAAGTCTCAGGGCTTGGCCACACTCTTCGCATGCGACTTCTCCCCTTCAGATCCAGGACGAGCTTTACTCGCCACTGATGCCTTGGAGGATCGGACGCTAGCTACATGAGTCCTGAGCGCTTCTGCTGCCTTCTCTGCTGTTTCCTTGTAAACCTTGCACTCTGACAGCGCATGCTCCATTGCCTTCTTGGAAGTCTCCTCTCTGGCAGTGAAGGCAGCGTGCTGAGTTGCAAGTTATTGCTTCAGCTCTTGAATCTCGATGGTGCGGCCACAGGACACGTCCTCAACCTTGGAGAGTCGAGTCTTCAAGGATTCGAGCTCGTGACTCTGTGCCTCACACCGATCCTTCAGCCCCTTGATCTCCAGCTTTCCTTTGCGAAGTTCCTCAATCTTGGATTTGAGAGAGGCTTTCTTCGAAGTCAGGAGCTCTTTCAGCTCATCTCTCTCCGCGGTCAATTGATTTATTTCAGCTACAGCTTCTTTTGCTCCCGCCCTCAAAGAGAGTTTGGTTGCAACATTCATAAGTGCTGAGTTCTGCAAAAGAACAAAAGAGTTGAATTATTCTGAAGAAAGATACGATTCAAATGATCGATCAAGCAGATGCACCTACCAACAGGTTAATTCTATCGAAAGCTTCATCCAAAGTGGCACTCGGAAGGTTGATGAGTTTTCTGATCGCAGCAGTGGGGCGGTTGATATCAACGTCACCCAAGCTCCTTATTGTTGGAGTCAATCCAGCAGGCGCACCTGCAATCAAAGGGAATCAAAGTGTTAGATTATTTTCGAACTTCGGAGACAAGACATTCAAAGCAAGTTAAGTTCAAATACCTGATGTTTCGACCCTCGGCTCTTTGCCCTTCCGACGATCAGAGCCACTCTGAGGAGTCGATTTCTCCTGAATCAGGGTTGGCGCTGGTTGAGGTTGAGGAGCCCCATCGCCCACTCGACTTCCCCTCTCCAAATTAGCAGGGGGGGAAGCATTCCTGGGAGGTGAGGCTCTCTCTTCTTGCGACCCGCCTGGCTGAATAAGCCCGGCCAGCATGGCCTCCACTTCGTTGAGCAGAGAGTGAGAGGGGGGAGGGGGTTGCTCAACCTCTACACCCCCACTCATTGTTGCTCCCTCAATGCGAAGAGCGTCGGGGGGGATTTGATCAAGAGGCGTGGGGTTGCTTCCAACCCCAGCACTCTTCGATAGTTTAATTTTGAAGCGCATCGGCCTCTTCAATTCGTCAAATTTGTAGGTGGGAACCACCTTTTTGCCGTCGCCTTCTGTGTCGAGAATTTCCTCCATCTGACGGGCTTTAACCTCGTCAATGGGAATAGGGATCGAGTCCTCCCCCGTTGCACCACCAGTGGGGGTGGGAGGAATTTCTTCCTCACCACCCCCATTCTCATCATCCCCACTGGAGGGGGTAGAAGACGGATCGTCCTCGCCGTCCCCGTCCTCATCTTCGCCATTGCCACTGTTGTCGTGGCTGGCATTCTCAGTTTCTTCTTCTTCATTCTTCTTGTCTTGGTCTTCATCTTCCTTAGGCTTGACGAGAGTTTTTCGCTTCTTCTTCACTGGGCCTCTTTGGAGCACCAGTTTCTCATCCATGGTAGGTAACCGGCGCCTCGCAGTGTAGATTTTCTTCTCGGCCCGAACCTTCCGGATGACCTTGCCCGAGTTGAGATCCTCTTCATAGTCAGAGTATAGGACTTCGTTGTCCTCATACCTGTCTTTTGATCTGTGGAGGAGATTGGCCTTGCCATATCTCACAGGACAGTTAGAAAACTGTTTCCACGACCTGGTTCCACAGGTTAGCTCGAGGAACAAGTTATCTATGGCTCCCGCCCTCTCAGAATTCCAGGCGAAGATGCCTCCAGCGCTGTACATTTTCACCGCCTCGTGCACGCTGTCTCGGGGGGTGTCGGGCACTGACATGGACGTCCAGGCGCCAGATACAGAAATAGGCCAGTCCGTGTACAACTTGTCCGAAGGAACTGTATCAGTTAACGGACGAAGCGGAGATACTCCAGTCAAATTATAGAAAGGGCTGTCCTTCCTGTAATTCCATCGATAATGAAAGAAGAAGTATCCGAGCTCAATCCTGGCAGGTTCACCTTCCGGGATACTGGAGTAACAGGCCCTCAAGTCCTCTTGAAAATCTGATTCCACCCGGCAGAACGCATAGATGATTCGCCAGGCATTCCCTGTGACTTGCCCCGGGCAAAGGCCAGATGTATTCAGTAGTCTTGCAGCGAAGGGTGGCAGAGGCAGACGTAGGCCGCAGTTCATTTGGCCGATGGTCACGATGGTTCCCATGACCTTCTCGTTGCTGGCAAAACTGGTGAAGACGGTCTTCTTGTCGATGCCGAAAGCCGTCTGGATGCTAGGGAGTGAAGGCTGCGCTCCCTTCCCTTCAGTGAAATAAGAGAGAAGTGCTTGCCACTTCTTTCTCTTCGTATCTGTGAACTCACCACCAACATTGTACATATACTCCGTCTCCTCTGTCAGGGGCATAAGCGGACCCAGAACAAACTTCACTTTGGGGATGAATTCTGGCCTTGATGGCGCTGAGGCAAAACCTACCCCTTGGTGCCTCTTACCCAGTTGGCCCAGTTCAACGAGAGCAGCCTTGCCTTTGCCACGACCCCTCGGAGGAGATTGAACCTCGACAATTTCCTTCCCCTTTCTCTTCGAGGGAGCTGTACCGGACTTCTTCGAACTGCCAGATGAAGCCATTGGACCGATCGAACGAGAACAAGAACAAGAGCAGAAATCAGGAGAACAAGGGTCTGGACTTCGAAAAATTTTGGAAGCGTGAGGCGAAATGACAGCCGGTGAAAACTTTTGTACCCAGGGTAAAACAGGTGCGCAAATCGAGAAGACACGTGTCTTCACCATATCAAATCGCGTGTTTTTGTAGGTACACGTGGCATCCATCCGTAGCAAGCGCAAAACCAGGCGAACAGTCGCGACCAGGCGAAAACGTCGGACCTACCGGTCCACATGAACCAACGGTCCATGCAAGCCACCGGTCTGGGTAAACCGGACCGCCGGTTCAAAGCAACCATCAAGCCAACCAAGGATTCAAAACAAGAAGAATCAAGCTCCATCAATGTTCAAAACTCTGCCAAAGTATCGAAGAACAAAGCAGTAAACCTTCTCTGAAGGGCAGGTTCAAAACTTTACTTCGATCAGTCCAATTCTACTGGATCTGGCAAAAAACCAAGGTTTTTTGCCGATCACTCGAACCTTGACCGGATATTTTTCACCGATCGGACAAACATGTCCGATCGGCGAAAGTTATCTGATCGGTCAAATTTCTACTGGATCTGGCAAAAAACTAAGGTTTTTTGCCGATCACTCGAACCTTGACCGGATATTTTTCACCGATCGGACAAACATGTCCGATCGGCGAAAGTTATCTGATCGGTCAAATTTCTACTGGATCTGGCAAAAAACTAAGGTTTTTTGCCGATCACTCGAACCTTGACCGGATATTTTTCACCGATCGGACAAACATGTCCGATCGGCGAAAGTTATCTGATCGGTCAAATTTCTACTGGATCTGGCAAAAAACTAAGGTTTTTTGCCGATCACTCGAACCTTGACCGGATATTTTTCACCGATCGGACAAACATGTCCGATCGGCGAAAGTTATCTGATCGGTCAAATTTCTACTGGATCTGGCAAAAAACTAAGGTTTTTTGCCGATCACTCGAACCTTGACCGGATATTTTTCACCGATTGGACAAACATGTCCGATCGGCGAAAGTTATCTAATCGGTCAAATTTCTACTGGATCTGGCAAAAAACTAAGGTTTTTTGCCGATTACTCGAACCTTGACCGGATATTTTTCACCGATCGGACAAACATGTCCGATCGGCGAAAGTTATCTGATCGGTCAAATTTCTACTGGATCTGGCAAAAAACTAAGGTTTTTTGCCGATCACTCGAACCTTGTCCGGATATTTTTTACCGATCGGACAAACATGTCCGATCGGCGAAAGTTATCTGATCGGTGAAATTTCTACTGGATCTGGCAAAAAACTAAGGTTTTTTGCCGATCACTCGAACCTTGACCGGATATTTTTTACCGATCGGACAAACATGTCCGATCGGCGAAAGTTATCTGATCGGTCAAATTTCTACTGGATCTGGCAAAAAACTAAGGTTTTTTGCCGATCACTCGAACCTTGACCGGATATTTTTCACCGATCGGACAAACATGTCCGATCGGCGAAAGTTATCTGATCGGTCAAATTTCTACTGGATCTGGTAAAAAACCAAGGTTTTTTTGCCGATCACTCGAACCTTGACCGGATATTTTTCACCGATCGGACAAACATGTCCGATCGGCGAAAGTTATCTGATCGGTCAAATTTCTACTGGGTCGGTCAAAAAACCCTGTTTTTTGACCGATCACCCGATTCTTGACCGGTTGAATTTTGCCCGATCGGTCAAAATTTGACCGATCGGTCAAAAGTGACCGATCGGTCAAAATTTAACCGATCGGCCAAATTTCAGCTGATCGGTCAAAATTACTACTGGATCGGTCAAAAAACCCTGTTTTTTGACCGATCACCCGATTCTTGACCGGTTGAATTTTGACCGATCGGTCAAAATTTGACCGATCGGTCAAAATTTGACCGATCGGTCAAATTTGACCGATCGGTCCAAATTGACCGATCAGTCACTTTTTTCTCTAACATGCGACAAGTTTCTTCGTGTCCGTTTTTCAAAACAGGAAGTTGCTATTTTTTGCACCAAGTCCAAGCCAGCCAGAAAGCACTCTAGCTAACTTGGAGGGGGTAACTGTGGGTGCAAATTTTGGCATGAATCCACCACGGGACCCACCGGCCATACCTGGTGGGCCCACGAGGACTACCGCGGGCCCACGAGGACTACCGCGGGACCCACCGGCCCTGCCTGGTGGGCCCACGAGGACTACCACGGGACCCACCGGCCCTGCCTGGTGGGCCCACAAATACCACAGCGAGACCCACCGGCCCTGCCTGGTGGGCCCACGAGGACTACCACGGGACCCACCGGCCCTGCCTGGTAGGCCCACAAATACCACAGCGAGACCCACCGGCCCTGCCTGGTGGGCCCCCGAAGACAACCACGGGGCCCGCAACTTTACCTGGAGGATCCCCAGATACTGCAGCAGAAACCGCCATTCGCCACCCAGAATGCCTATAAATAGCATAGCCTTTGAATGTAAATGGATCGAATTCTCAGTTCTAAAAACCAGAGCTCTGGGATTTTCAACTTCTGATCTGCCATCTCTCTTCGATCTTCTTCTCTCTTTCGAAGAGATCAGGGAGCTTTCAGTGATACTCGGCCTGTCGAGGTCACTTCAACCTAAGTGTTAGTGAATTCGGGTTGCTCCCTATAGCACGGAGACGTAGGCTTCGGCTGAACTCCGAGATCACTTCTCTTGTGTCAAAATCTCTCTCTCTGATTGTTTTTCTGTTTACATATCAAAAAAGCAACAACTTCAACCAATCGATCGACTAACGATCTTCGACATTAACTTCGACTCCAATTGACTAGTGCTGCGAAGGTCTTCGGGTCGGCACGAAGATTTTCCCCCACAACGATTGTGACATCGGCTTTGGATTTTCTTCGTCTCCGGGCTTCTTTGGCGTGATCGGAGTAGAAGGCTTATTTTGTAGACGACGGGTGTAGCACCGATCTCCGTATGCCGGTTATGGCGCCGGCTTTGATTTTCTTCTTCTCTGGGCTTTTTTTGCATGATCGGAGTCGAAGGCTTCTTTTGAAGACGACTGGGATAGCATCGATTTCGTGCGACGGTTGTGGTGTCGGCTTTGCTTCTCTTCTTCTCCGGGCTTCTTTGGCGTGATCGGAGTCGAAGGTTCTTTTGAAGACGGCGGGGGTAGCACCGTTCTTCGTGCGGCGATTGCGGCGTCAGCATTGCTTCTCTTTTTCTCCGGGTTTCTTTGGCGTGATCAGAGTCGAAGGCTTCTTTTGAAGATGATGGGGGTAGCACCGATCTCCGTACGACGGTTGTGGCGTCGTCTTTTCTTCTCTTCTTCTCTGGACTTCTTTGGCATGATCAGAGTTGAAGGCTTCTTTTGAAGACGATGGGTATAGCATCGATCTTCATGCGACGGTTATAGCATTAGCTTTTGTTGATGAAGACGGTAGGGGTAGCACCGATCTCTATGCGACGGTTGTAAAGTCAACTTTTGTTGATGAAGATAGTGGGTGTAGCACCAATCGTAGTGCATCGGTTGTAGCATCGACTTTTGTTGATGAAGACGACGAGTGTAGCATCGATCTTCGTGCGACGGTTGTAGCGTCGGCTTTTGTTGATGAAGACGGTGGGGGTAGCACCGATCTCTGTGTGACGGTGGTGGCATCGGCTTTGGTTGATAAAGACGACGGGGTAGCACCGATCTTCATGCGACGGTTATATCGTCGACTTTTTTTTTTTGAAGGGTAAAAAACGAATAAATAAATAGGGCAACTGGTTACAGAACATGACTTACTCAGAGTGAGTAATTAGAAACAGAGGGATCCAGATCCCTATAGTAGGTAGAGCAACAAGGTAGCTATCATAGGCATCTGGGCCTAAGGCCAAAATCCAAAACGACAAAAAGAGCCATACACAACAGTACCAGACCAAATCAAGCAAGGGAGTAGAGAAGATACCCAAGGAAGTGTTGGAATTGGATCCGCTTATCAGAGTCACAGCGGAAGCAAAAGAAAGATCCGAAGATCATACGGTGTATGTTTCATTACAATTAATTCTACAAAATAATCTACATGCAAATCTATGATCTTAGCATATGTGCGGACACCCTAGAGGCATACTACGATCTACGGAAGACATGCATGCATCTAGTTAGGTGTTTAGAATCATCATACCTTTTAGATCTATGATCCGGAGATGACGGAATAATGAAGAACCGCACTTGAATCGCAAGGGAAACTGTTGGATAGCACCTTGTCCTTTGCGAATTGAAGAATCCTCGAAATCCCGTCTCTGAGTGCAAGGATTACGAGCCAACGGAGGAATCCGTTGCGAAGACAATAGCGAGCCTCGAGATTTTCTTCTCCTCTTTCTCTTTTCTTCCTTCTCCTTCCTTTCTCTTCCTTCTCCCTTCTTCTTCCTTTCTTTTCCTTGGCCAAAACCACAAAGGAGGAGGACTATGGGGCTTCAGATTTTCTAGAGGAGAGGAGACCATTAGGTCGGCCCCTCCCTCTCCCTATTCTCTTATAGGGCTGGTCTCCCAGGGCTTCAAGGAAGCTAGGGCCGACCCTAATAGGATTAGGATGAGGGGGGGCTTGTTTTTAGGGATTTCCAATATCTATCATGAAACCTGGACGAAAATGCCCTTCACGAAAAGTGGAAAACTGAAAGAGAGACTGAGTGAGGTGCGCTACTCGGAATCGAGTTCCGTCAGCGCCTGTGAGCTCCTGGAATTATTCCGCTCATTCTAAGATCCATATTCAATATGTTCTGAGCCATATTTAAGTATTTACCAAAATACCCCTATGGCCCGTAACACATGTGAATTAGGTTCTTATGCTCCGGGCTTGCGCTCCATCGCGCTACTTCGCATCCAACGTATCCATCTAGGTCGGGGAACAATTCCTATACGCAACGACAGGGTGGAACCTTCAGGATTCAGGATCTCTAGCTCCAACCAGATCCCTGATTAACTGTTTCGGTAACACACCGAAAGTTTCGTTAATCAGCCCTAATCCGATTAACCCGCGTAGCCACCCAGAGTGTGACGCGAGTTGAACTCTAGTAATCCTAAACTTATGTTACTCCCTTGTAACCCTGTTCTCTACTATACTCCGATAATCCTCAGTCCCTCCTATTACTGGTGCCATGATTCGACTCGGGCGGTGGGGAGCACCGTCAAATCCCGATTGATCATCTGACTAGGGTTTGATGACTTGTCATCTATAACACCACACACCTTCCGGTGCTATGCCTAGCATCCAGAATATCGTCAGTCATACTGACAACCACCAGGCCTGGGTTAACTGTGTGGACAGATTGACTCATCAAAACGCACCCATCCATCACTGGACATCGGATAACCTATAGGGATTACATGTCACTCAAGCGCCAGCCGGGTAACCCAACGTACCATGGTATTAGACTATGGAAGGTCTACACACGTTGGTACATCAAAGCACCACACAACTGGTTGGCCCGGTGATCATGGTCCCTTAGGGTTAAGGATAGATTATCTATAGTAGTAAGACGGTTTATGCACCAGTGTCTGAATCACTGAACTGTGCACCGTCTTGGTTCCTGTTCAATACGATCATCGTGCTTGGTCAGGTGAATGGGAATCCCACGTTCCCGTGGTGGAGACTTTACCACATCCTCTACCTGCCAACAGCTTGTTCTCAGTGAAGCGACCGACATCACCTAAGCTGTGAACTAGTTCTAAGTCTACACAGAACTGGTCCACTGGGTCTCCCAAGAATGGATCCTCCATGCGCCTCAGTGGCCTACTGTGTTCCCTAGGGTCCTTTTATTATATGAGTATTATCATATACCAGAGTAGTATTCTAATTAAAGCAATAACCAAAGGCATCTTTATTAATGTTAATACAGAAATTCCACGCTAAGGACACACGAGCTACAATAATCTCCCACTTGGCCTAGCGGGGAACAACAGTCTTAACTCCCATGGCATCCACGTGCTTCTCAAAAGCCTTGGTCGGTAACGCTTTTGTGAAAGGGTCCGCCATGTTATCTGCATATGCTACCTGAGTCACTGCAACCTCCCCTTGCTTCTGCAAGTTCTGGATAATATAGTATTTCCACTCGATATGCTTGCTCTTCTGGTGATATCTTGGCTCCTTGGATTGTGCTACCGCTCCACTATTGTCACAGTAAAGGACAATAGGATCTTGAGCTCCCGGTACGCATCCTAATTCCGTAAGGAACTTCTTGAGCCACACCGCCTCCTTAGCTGCTTTTCACGTCGCAACGTACTCAGCCTTTGTCGTCGAATCCACGATGCATCCCTGCTTTATGCTCCTCCAACTGACAGCTCCTCCTCCTAGTGAAAAAACAAACCCTGATGTCGATCTCCTAGATTCCGGATCTAACGCAAAGTCAAAATTCGTATATTCAATCGGCATCAGTTCCTATGAAGAGTAAACTAACTCATAATCTCTCATCCTACAAAGATACTTGATATACTTTTCACAGCAGTCCAGTGCCCTGGACCCGGATTTGACTGATACCTGCCCATTATGCCTACTGCATAGCATATATCTGGTCTCGTGCACTGCATAGCATACATCAGACTCCCTATAGCCGAAGCATGAGGTATCTTATGCATCTCTGCCCTCTCCTCAGGAGTCTTAGGACCCTGATCCTTGGACAATTTCATTCCATGTCTGAATGGAACCAGTCCCTTCTTGGAGTTGTGCATACTGAATCTGACCAAGATAGTATCTATGTAGGCTGACTGTGACAGCGAGAGAGTCTTGTTCTGGTGATCTCGAGTTACCTTGATCCCCAGAACATAACTCGCTTTACCCAGGTCTTTCATGTCAAATTGAGAGGATAACCACACCTTCACTGTAGACAACGTTCCAACATCGTTTCCAATGAGCAGGATATCGTCTACGTAAAGTACAAGAAAAACTACTGCAGTCTTATCGCTCCTTTTATAAACACATGGTTCATCCACGTTCTGCTCAAATCCATAAGACTGGATAGCTTGATCAAAACGCATGTTCCAACTTCTGGATGCTTGCTTCAGTCCATAAATGGACCTTTGCAACTTGCATACCAGACTTTCCTGACCTTTTGTGATAAAGCCTGGAGGCTGAGACATATAGATGTCTTCTTCCAAATCCCCGTTGAGGAATGCGGTCTTGACGTCCATTTGCCAGATCTCCCAATCATAAGGGGCTGCAATGGACAAGAGAATCCGGATAGACTTAAGCATAGCCACTGGTGAAAAGGTTTCGTCATAGTCGATCCCTTCTCGCTGGGTATAACCCTTAGCGACTAGTCTAGCTTTGTAAGTCTCAACGGTACCATCCGGACCTCTTTTCATTTTATACACCCACTTACACCCAACAGGTTTAATGTTGTGAGGTGGTGTTACAAGTGTCCAGACCGAGTTTTGGGACATCGATGTCAGTTCTGCCTTCATGGCTTCCTGCCATACTGTATGGTCAGAGGACACCATCGCTTCGTCATAGTTCAGAGGATCATCCTCCTGAAACTCTGGATCCACCATAAACGCTTCTCCAATGCTTCTATTAGGAGCAGTTGTGGTCCTCCCACTGCGACGAGCCTGCGGTGGTTCCATAGGAGTAGATTCTACAGTGTCGTTAATCTTAGTGGTATCGGCTCCCACTATGTTTTCTATCTGTGTACTCCTATTTGTACCAAGCAATTCTTCAAGAACTACTTTACTGGTGGGCTTATGGTTTATTAAATAATCCTGCTCTAGGAATACGGCGTTCGTTGAGACGACAACCTTTCTATCCTCAGGATCATAAAATAAACCACCCTTTATCCCTTTTGGATACCCAATGAACAGACATACCTTAGTTTCTGACTCCATCTTATCTCGCTTGTCCTTCCGCACATATGCTGGACAACCCCAAATCCTAAAGTGCTATAGGCTCAGCTTTCGTTTCAACCACAGCTCCCAAGGAGTTAGGGGTACTGACTTTGATGGAATAAAGTTCAAAGTATATGCTGTCGTCTCTAGGGCATATCCCCAAAAACTAGGTGGAAATGTTGCATAACTCATCATAGTCCGAACCATGTCTAACAAAGTTCGGTTTCTCCTCTCAGATACACCGTTTTGTAGTGGTGTCCCCGGTACAGTCAATTGGGATACAATCCCATGCTCACGCAGGTACCCAATAAATTCATTCGATAGGTATTCGCCTCCTCGATCCAATCGAAGAGACTTAATACTTTTACCAGTTTGCTTTTCTACTTCAGATCTGAATTCCTTGAACTTATCAAAGGATTCAGACTTCCGCCGCATTAGGTATATGTATCCAAACCTCGAGTGATCATCCGTGAAGGTGATGAAATACTCGAAGCCTCCTATAACACGGACACTTATGGGCCCACATACATCAGTGTGTACCAACTCTAATACCTCCTTAGATCTGCTACCTTGGCTCGGAAAGATCTTTTAGTCATCTTGCCTTCCAGGCAAGACTCACACGTCGGTAGGCTTTCTGAAACATCTGGACTTAAAAGTCCTACCTTAACCAACCTGTGAATCATGTCTGAGGCTATGTGTCCAAGCCTTATATGCCAAAGGAGTATTGGATTATCTGAGGGATTTTTTTTTTTAGATGAATTAACCACACAAGCTTCAATTATGTTATCCTACTTATGATTGGAGTTAATTACATAGAGACCATTCTTTATTTTTTCCTTACAAACAAAGGAACCATTATATTTAATTGATACACTAGAAGCATCAAATAAAACTGAAAAACCTTTATTATTCAATAAGGAAACAAAAATTAAGTTTTGTCTCAAGGACGGTACATAAACTATATCTCTAAGTAATAAACTTCTTCCATCAAGGAACTGCAAGACGATATCTCCAACTGCTTCAGCCTCTGCCACGGCCTCAGTTCTCATGCTTAGGATCATCTCCCCATCACCCAGTTTTCTTGTCTCCTTGAACCTCTGCAAATTATTGCAAGCATGGTTAGTGGAACCAGAATCCACAATCAATGAAACTGGAGAACAACTGGATGCTACAAGGGATTCCACTATGTGGATTTGAGATATACCTGTCTCAGCCTTCTTGGGAGCCGCACGGCAGTCGCCTTTCCAGTGCCCCTTCTTGCTGCATCGGAAACATTTTCCTTTGGGCTTCGCCGGACTATTCTGCTTAGGAACCTGCAACTGCACCTGGCCCATCTTCACGGGCTTCTTAGACTTTCTTTTCTGAAACTTGCCTTTGGCTTTCAGAGAAGAATTCCGCTCTACGTTCAGGGATTGGGCTCCTGCCTTCATCCCGTCCTCTGCCGCCTGGAGCGCCGCTAGGAGCTCTGTGGGTGCAAATTTTGGCAAGAAGTTTGCGAAACAGCGGGACCCATCGGCCCTGCCTGGTGGGCCCCCGAAGACAACAGCGGGACCCACCGGCCCTGCCTGGTGGGCCCCCGAAGACTACAGCGGGACCCACCGGCCCCACCCGGTAGGCCCCCGAAGACTACAGCAGGACCCCCCGGCCCTGCCCAGTGGGCCCCCGAAGACTACAGCGGACCCACCGGCCCCGCCCAGTGGACCCCCGAAGACTATAGCGGGACCCACCGGCCCTGCCCGGTGGGCCCTCGAAGACTACCGCGGGATCCACCGGCCCTGCCTGGTGGGCCCAAGAGCCTGTGGAATCCCCCAGGAGATGGTAGCGGGGCCCACCTGCTTTTCCTAGAGGATCCCCAGATACGACAGCAGAAACCGCCATTTGCCACCAGAAAATCCTATAAATAGCAGACCCTTCGAATATAAATGGATCTGATTTCCAGTTCTGAGATCTGATTTCAGAAACCAGAGCTCTGGATTTTCTATCTTTCCATCCCTCCTCCTCCTCTCTTCGATCTTCTTCTTATCTTTGAAGAGATCAGAGTGGTTTCAGTGATACTCGGCCTGTCGAGATCACTTCGATACAAGTATTAGTGAATTCGGGTTGCTCCCTATAGCACGGAGACGTAGGCTTCGGCTGAACTCCGAGATCACACCTCTTGTGTCAAACTCTCTCTGTTTACATATCGAAAGCTTCAACTTTAATCAACAGAACGAACAACGATCTTCAACTCGAATTTCAATTGACTGGTGCTGCGAAGTCTTCGGGTCGGCACAAAGATTTTCCCCTACAGTTTGGCGCTGTCTGTGGGATCGAACGAGAATCCAAGTTCGCCCTACAACAAGTCAGATCGATTGAGCAGACAACCGATCAGACTTCCTAGCCCCTTCGGTTGAGCAGACAACCGTTAGGATACCGGCACTCTCGTTGCACCCTTCGCTCTCTACTACATGGCGAGGACGAATCATCAGGGTCAGCCAGAAGGAAGTAACACTCAACAAGCTCGTCCTGAGACTCGTTCAATGAGTCAAAGGCTCAACTTCGGACAGCCCCTTGCTGTCCCCGAGATGGGGGTTCGCTCAGGGAGCGGGAGATCCGTCGATCGATCGATCGCCCAACCTGAGCGGCAGTCAATTGGGCAAACTGCCCCCGCTCCAGCTGAAGACCCTCCATCAACCTATCAAATTTCTGCAATCGATTTTCAACTACTTCAACTAGCTAAACAGAACGCCTCCCTCACTGCTGAGAGGGATGCTCTCAAAAAGGCAGCCTCCGAGGCTGGAATTGCTCTTCCTATCCCCTCGACTAATAAGAGGGTCGATCTTCCACGGCAATCGATCCACTCCGAACCACGGAGGTCAACGGGCACTGCTGCCCTCGAGAGGATTCGTCGTGATCTAACTCCCTCTGCTGCCCCGTGGAAGCAGAGTATTTGGGATCGCCTCGACGATGAGTCCTCCCAATCCTCTTCCGGTCGCAACTGCGATAAGAGGGCCCCTTCAAAGCCCGACATATCAAGACGGCACCAGATGAAAAGGGCGCCCTCAAAGAGTAGAATTTCTCCATCCATTCCACATCAATGTGGACTCGGATCAGATCTTCGATACCGACTTCAACCAGCAAACACTCAAATGCCCGAGCAAGACCTCTTGATCTTGCCTCTCGATCTATATCCAAGTCGAGGGCATAGTCGTAGGGACAAATATTACTCTGCTGGACCACTCCATCGAAGTCTGTTCGAATTGACATTTCCAAGGGGATGGAGAACTCCCACTCTCCCCAAATTCAATTGCATCAAAGGAGATCCAACTCTCCATATACTCGCCTTCAAGCAAGCCCTGATGCCGCACGAAGAAGAGAATAACGTGCTCTACCGCACCTTCGCCGGAAGCCTCGACGAGCCATCCCTCGATTAGTACCACAATCTCTGAGCTGGGTCCATCACCCAGTTCAGCGTCTTAGCCAATCTCTTCATGCAACATTATCAATTAAACTTGAAACCTGAGAAGAAGCTCGACTCCCTCTATCAGTTGAGGATGGGTGCCGACGAGAGTCTTCGTAGTTTCACAAGGAGATTCCGCAACGAGCACGCCGCCCTCTCCGAGAGACATCTGGATGATGAAGCTATCATGTTGGCTTTCTAGAATGCACTCCGCTTCGACCTACACATCTACAACGACTTCATTCGCAATCCTCTTCCTTCTTTGGGATCAATGTTTGATCGGATTCAGAGAGAAATAGAAGTTGAAGACAATCAAGTTGCCCGAAAAGGGCGAGAGATGAAGAGGCGACCCTCCGAGAGGGAAGCTCCGAAGTATGCTGCCAAAGCTCACAACGCTGAGGCAGCAGCCCCCCTGCCAACAAACGATCGAGGAACGACGGACGTCGATCACGACGAAGACCACTTTCACCAAGTGGAATTTACCGATCGAGCAGATCCTCGACCGCATCCAAAACAAAGATTTCCTTCGAAGGCCCAATCCTCTTCAGCCTGATACTAAAGTCACGGTTGACAAAACAGTCTATTGCGACTTCCACCAAAGTCACGACCATTCCACTGATCGATGCTATCGGCTGAGATTTCATCTCGAAGACTTACTGCGAGAAGGCCACCTTCAAGAGTTCGTCAAGGGTGGACAAGATCAACGCCGAACCTCTGCAAAGGGGAAAGAAGCTTGCTGGGTCCATCAAATCTCCTCCAACCGATCACCTATCACCGTGAAGGCCAATGTCTTTGGCATTCACGGAACATTGCACAATCAAGCGCTGACCAGGAAGGAAGTAGATCGGCAAGTTCGACGCATCTTCCATGTTCGTTCTGCGGCGAACAAGGAGGATACCTGGATCGAGAAGCCTATCAAGGGTTTGGCTTGGCCCTCTATCGTTTTCAATGATTCTGATCTTCAAGGAGTTCACACTCCACATCGAGATCCCCTGGTCTTGAAGCTCCTCATCGACGGAAGCATCGTCAATCGAATCCTCATCAACACCGGAAGCTCCATCGACATTATCTTCTCAGACTGCTTCAAACGTCTGGGACATAAATATTCAACCCTTGACATCGTCCCAACGATGATTACCGGCTTCAACAGTGAACAAAGCATCACTATGGGCGAGTCAAGATTCACTCTCGACCTCAGCCAAGAGACTCAGGTATCTGTGAGGTTCGCAATTGTCGAAGAAACGTCCAGCTACAACGCCATTCTCGGACGACCGTTCTTGCACCAGATTAATGCCATCTCCTCCTCTTACCATCAACTTCTCAAATTCGCAACGGGAGAAGGCATCATCTGCATTCTAGGAGATCAACAAGCCGGGCGATCTTACGAAGCTGCTGCTGCGAAAACAGATCGCAAGATCAGTATTGCTCCTCCAAACCGACCGCGAGATGAAGCCGACCCTTCTTCCAAATAGCAATCAAAGGAGATTCCGCTGACCGAGCCCCCACCCATCGAGTGGGAGGCTTCACCTTCAATCGAAGAAATCATTCCAGTCAATATCGGTAGTGGAGATCTCCCTCAAGAAACATTTATCGGTAGCGGTCTCAGCGACGCAGAAGCGCGAGACATGGTATCCTTCCTCCAGTCCAACATCGACATCTTCGCTTGGTGCTTCGAAGATATGCCTGGGATCAATCCAGATGACGCCTGCCACCGGCTCGCGATCAAAGAAGGAGTGAAGCCTGTCAAGCAAAATCCATGCACAATCCAACCAGAACTACAAATTGCAGTTCAAGAAGAGATCAGTAAGCTACTCACAGCAGGCTTCATCCGTGAAGTAGAGTATCCTACTTGGGTCTCCAATATAGTTGCTGTCCCAAAGAAGAACGGGAAGGTCAGAGTGTGCATCGACTTCACCAACCTCAACAAGGCTTGTCCCAAAGATCCATTTCCCATGCCAAGGATAGATAGGCTCGTCGATGCCACTGCTGGCCACGAGCTATTATCTTTCATAGATGGATACTCTGGGTACAATCAAATTCCGCTTCACTCGGACGATCAAGAGAAGACATGCTTTGTGACTGACCGAGAACTTTATTGCTACAACGTAATGCCCTTCGGCCTCAAGAACACGGGATCTACCTATCAAAGGTTAGTCACAAAGATGTTCGAAGATCAGATCGGGCGTAATATCGAAGTCTACGTCGACGACCTTCTCACCAAGAGCTCTACTCGAAAGAGTCATCAATCCGATCTGGCGGAAACCTTTCAAGTCCTTCGAAAATATCGCATGAAGCTCAATCCAGCCAAATGCGCTTTTGGAGTTCAATAAGTGAAATTCCTGGGTCACCTTGTGACCAGGATGGGCATCGAAGCCAATCATAATCAAATTCGAGCAATCCTCGATATACCGTCACCAACTAATCGAAAGGAAGTGCAACGCCTCACTGGAAGACTTGCTGCCCTCAATCGATTCATCTCGAAGTCTTCTGACAAGTGCAAACCACTCTTCGACAAGCTACGAAAGGCGGATACGTCTGGCTGGAGTCCAACTTGCGAACAAGCCTTTCAAGACGTCAAGAGATACCTCGTGCGAGCTCCCATCTTAACAGCTCCACTTCCAAAAGAAGATCTATGGCTCTATCTCGCCGTCACCGATCAATCAATCAGTGCGGTTCTAGTCAGCAAAAGAGAAGGCATCGAACATCCGGTCTACTACATCAGCCATACACTTCTCCCTGCTGAGACTCGCTATTCAAAAACGAAGAAGGTCATACTAGCCTTGCTCACTGCATCGCGTCGTCTCCAACCTTATTTTGTTTCCCATCAGATCACAGTCATCTCAGAACACCCACTCAAAGATATCATCGACAAGGCGGGTCGAGCTGGTCGAATGACCAAATGGGTAATCGAGATGAGTGCTCTGGGAATTCAATTCGAATCTCGCATTTCAATCAAGGGACAAGCAATTGCTGATTTTCTAGCCGACTTTCTAGATGAAGACCCCATAACTTGGGAAGAAGATGTTGACATGCGTCTTGAAGACGAAGAAGAACTTCCATCCAATACAACTTAAAAAATCGATCCAAGTCTCAAAGCTCCGGCTACAACACCAACTCCATGGAAACTCTATACTGATGGAGCTTCGAGTGCGATCGGTTCGGGAATTGGGATAGTCTTAGTGTCCCTCGAACTTGATCATCTTCAGAAGGCTACTCTCCTTGGATTCAATGCCACAAACAACGAAGCTGAATACGAAGCACTCATCTTCGGGCTCGAAATTGCTAAATCCTTGGGGGTAGATCAACTCATCGTCTACAGTGACTCTCGGCTGATTGTGAGGCAGGTCAATGGAGAATATACGGCGAGAGAAGAAAGAATGCAAAACTATTTGGCTCTGGTGCGACATCTTCAACAACGTTTTGCTAACATTGAGTTCATTCAAATCCCAAGAGTAGAAAATCGAGAAGCAGACGCTCTAGCCAACGCTGCCTCGGTTCTTGGAGATTCACTCGGAGGAAGACAAATGCAAATCGATTATCAAGAATCACCAAAGACCACCCCCGAGCAACAGATCATCGCTACTACAGAAAGATCTAGGGGTGGAGAACAATTGGCCTCGAACCTCACCACCTCAAATGAGCTCGATGATTGGAGACAGCCAATCTTCGACTTCTTCAAACAAGGCAAGGCGCCTGAAGATCCAAATCAAGCCCGAAAATTACAAAGGAAGATTACATTCTATAACATTCAAGGTGAAGATCTATATTTCAAGTCTCACAACGGAATGATGCTCAAATGTATTGGCCCTGAACAAGCAAAGGCAATTCTGGTTGACATCCATTCTGGAGCCTGCGGGAACCATTCTGGTGGATGATCTCTTGAAGCCAAGACAAAGTTGCAAGGTTATTACTGGCCTACCATGTCAAGGGATGCTCACCAAGTGGTTCAAAGGTGCGAGCCTTGCCAAAGACATGCTTGGGCTATCCATCTCCCAGCATATGAGCTCCATCAATTGACAAGCCCATGGCCTTTCCATCAATGGGGGTTGGACTTCCTAGGTCCCTTCCCACCAACTCCAAGAAAAAAGAAGTATCTGCTGCTGGCCACGGATTACTTCACCAAGTGGGTTGAAGCAGTGCCACTCTTTCGAGAAACTGACGATGAAGTCATCAAATTCATCAGGCACAATATCTTCTCGAGGTTTGGCATGCCACAAGTCCTAGTTGCTGACAATGGAGCCCAATTCGACTCCGACAAGTTCCGGGACTTCTGCCTGAACAACAGAATCAAGCTTTTCTACTCAACTCCAAGATACCCTCAGTGCAATGGTCAAGCTGAAGCCTCAAACAGAGCTATTCTAGGTATACTCAAGAACAAACTTGATAACAAGAAAGGATTATGGGAGCAAGTCCTACCAGAAGTTCTATAGGGACTATCGAACAACTCCAAGAAGATCAACTGGGTTCTCACCCTTTCGTCTGACATACGGGTCAGAAGCAGTACTCCCAACAGAGAACATATCGAATACTTTGAAGACCAGAGCAATCGAAGAAGGAATCAATGAAGAGCTTCGAATCAATGATCTAGATTTCTCTGAAGAACTACGAGATCAAGCATCCCTTCGTGTTGCCAAGTATCAACAAAAGATCAAACAAGCCTACAATCAAAAGGTCTACAAACGACAGTTCCCAATTGGCAGCCTGATCCTCAGAGCAGTCTTCTACAACACGAAGGAGCACAGCAGTGGAAAACTAGCTCCCAACTGGAAAGGACCCTACATCGTCGAATCAGTAGGAGGCAAAGGGTCTTACCGGCTGATTTCACCAGAAGCAGATAGACTGCCACGAGCTTGGAATGCAAGACATCTCAAAATGTACTATCCATGATGTAAATTCCATGATGAAAAAAGATCTCTTTCAAATATTCAAATGATCGCTTCTCAATTCAAATTCTGGAGCAGTTATCAAGTTATCTACGTTCAAGTTCAAAATTTTCTACATTCAAATTACAAGGTCGTTTAACAAATTTGGGTGCTTGAGTTGCGACTCAACCCCTTACAGGCAAATGTTAAATGGTTTCGAATTGTGGTACAACACAACCTTCAAATTACTACGTCTATTTAACAGGTTTGGGAGTTTGTGTTGCGACACTACCCCTTACTTACAAATGTTAAATGACCTTCAATTCCAATTTCAATATCGTCTAACAGGTTTGGGTACTTGAGTTGCGACTCAATCCCTCACATACAAATGTTAACGATTTCAAGTTGTGCTACAACACAACCTTCAATTTTCAAGTTACTTAGTAAGTTTGGGTGATCGAGTTGCGACTCGACCCCTTACATTCAAGCGTATGAA
Source organism: Chamaelirium japonicum (assembly GCA_947650365.1). Classification (NCBI taxonomy): domain Eukaryota; kingdom Viridiplantae; phylum Streptophyta; class Magnoliopsida; order Liliales; family Melanthiaceae; genus Chamaelirium; species Chamaelirium japonicum. The sequence continues at coordinate 59,707,126 of OX393551.1, read as the reverse complement.
TATTCAATCATTCCAATACCATCCATAATACAACAAGAATTCAATACCAGAGACATGCAGTTCTAAACACCAAAAAGATATCTTTATTTTCCAAAAGTTGTCAAGTACAGGAGTGGGTTTCTATATGAAAAGAGTTTACAGGTTCAACAACAACAAAAAAAAAAGATAGAGCATATCAAGGTTTGGCCACACTTTGCGCGCGTGACTTCTCTCCTTCGGATCCACCACGAGCTTTGCTCGCCGCAGAAACCTTAGAAGACTGGACGCTGCTGACATGAACCCTGAGTGCTTCCACCACCTTCTCTGCCGTCTCCCTGAAGCTCTCGCATTCAGCACGAGTCTGCTCCAACTCCTTTATTAAGGCCTCCTCTTTGGCGGTAGAAGTAGCCTCCTTGGCATCAAGAGCAGCTTCTCTGGCAGCAAGAGCAGCTTCCCTATCAGCAACTTGGCTCTTCAATTCTTGAAGCTCCACCGATCGGTCATGAGCCAGAGTCTCCATCTTGAAGAAGCGATTCTTCAATGACTCGTGCTCATGTCCCCGATCAATGTAGTGATCGAGCTATTTCTTGCTCTCCAGTTTCTCCTTGCGAAGAGCCTCGATCTTGGCCTTCAAGGCCTCCTTCTTCGAAGACAGAAGTTCCCTCAGCTTGTCCTTCTCCCGTTAGCAGCTTCAATTTCAGTCGTCAAGCGAGAGACTTCAGTTGAAGCCCCCCGCTCTCCGACCTTCTTGAAGAGCTTCATTGCAAACTTCAGGACAGCTGAGTTCTGCAAACAAACAAGAAGTATTAGAAATATTTAAGAAGATTCAATTCAAAAGTCAAGCTGATGCACTTACCACTACTTCAAGCCTGTTGTAGGACTCTTCGATAGTAGCATCCGGAAGGTTGCAGAGCTTCTGGATCATAGGAGTTGGGTGGTTGATATCAACCTCACCCAAGTCCTTCATCAATAGAGTCGTGCCAGCAAGAGTCTCTGTAAATCAATATACGAAAGTTCAAAACAATTAGAATTTTTCAAGCATCAGATCAATAATGCAATTAAGAAGAGACGTTAGCAAAGGATACCTGCGGCATCAACCCGAAGTGCTTTCCCCTTTCCACGGTCAGAGCTCTTACCCGTGGGGGTCGATTTCTCCTTGGTGGGGGTAATTTCTGGAGGAGGTTGGGGAGCCTCATCATCCACGCGGCTTCCTCTCTCCGTATGTGCGGGAGAGGGAACACCTCGAGGAGGAGTGATCCCCACTTCATCTTGCTGCCCGCTCGACTGCTCGAGCCTGGCCACAATGGCTGCCATTTCTTCAGCCACCCTAGCAGCTGAAGAACGTGAAGGGGGCAGAGGTTGCTCAACCTCCAGACCCCGGCTCGTCGTAGCACCTTCAAGATGAGGGACATCTGGAGGTATTTGGTCAAGGGGCGTGGGGTTGCTACCAACCCCACCACTCCCCGAGAACTTGATCTTAAGGCGCACTGGGCGCTTCTTCAACTCTTCGAAGTGGTAAATGGGTTGCGCCTTCCGGCCATCACCCTCTGCATCCAACACCTCCTCCATACGACGGGCCTTAACCTCATCGATGGGGATGGGTTGCGAATCCTTTTCGCCCCCATCTTCATCACCAGTAGGGGTGGGAGGAATTTCTTCCTCACCACCCCCTCTTCCTTCGCCATCTCCAGTGGGGGTGGGAGGAATTTCTTCCTCACCACCCCCTTTTCCATCATCACCTCCAGTCGGGGTAGGAGGAATCTCCTCACCCCCACCATCACTACCGCCGTGACCACCCTCATCGTCATCATCCTCATCTTCATCTTCATCATCCTCATCATCATCGTCGTCATCTTCATCTTCTCCTCCCTTCTCTCTCTCTTCTTCTTCTTCTTCTTCTTCTTCCTCTTCTTCTTCTTCTCCTTTCGCCTTCTCTTCTTCTTCTTTCTCCTTCTCCTCCTCTATGAAGACTTTCCTCTTCTTCTTCGCCTGGCCCCGACGGCTAATCACCAGCTTCTCTTCTATGGTGGGCAATCGATACCTCGCACCATATGCCTTCTTCTCAGTTCGAATTCTTCTGATAATCTTGCCCGATTGATGATCCTCCTTGTAATCGGAGTACAAGACTTCATTATCTTCGTATCGGGGTTGTAGTCGATGAAAGAGATTGGCATTGCCATACCTGATCGGGCAGTTCAAAAACTACTTCCATGATCGAGTACCGTATGTCAACTCCAGGAACAGATTATCGATGGCACCAACCCGCTCCGAAGGTCAGGCTAAGGCACCTCCCGCGTAATACATCTTTATCTCTTTGTTCACATCGTTTCGGGGGGTCTCGGGTACAGAGAGAGGGGTCCAGGCACCAGAAACCGAAAGCGGCCAATCAGTGTAGAGCTTATCAGAAGGGACGGTGTCGATAATTGGGAGCAAGGCAGAGACAGCTGTCAAGTTGAAGAACGGGCTGTCTTTCCTCGAAGCCCATTTGTAGTGGTAGAAAAAGTATCCCAGCTCGATCCGGGCCTCTTCATCATCAGGGATGCTGGAGTAGCACTCCCTGAGCTCCGTTTGGAAGCCAGATTCCACGCGATAGAAAGCGTAGATAATCCTCCATGCGTTCCCGGTAATCTGTCTGGGGCAAAGGCCTAAAGTGTTTAGCAGCCTCGCGGCGAACGGCAGAAGTGGAAGGCGCAATCCGCAATTTAATTGGCCTACTGTGATTACTGTCCCCATCACCTGTTCCATGCTGGCGACATTCACGAAGACCGTCCGCTTGTCGATACCAAAAGTAGACAGAACTCCAAGGAAAGATGGCCGACTCTTTCCCTCCGTGAAAAAGGCCAGCAGCTTCTACCACTTCGCCCTCTTCACATCAGTGAACTTGCCACCAGTGTTGTACACATAGGCAGGCTCCTTCATCAGCGACGTCAGAGGACCCAGAACAAAACTTGCCTTAGGGATGTGCTCTGGCCGGGTTGGTGCAGAAGCAAATCCAACTCCCGTGTGCCTTTTGCCTAATTGACCAAGCTCGACAAGGTCAGCCTTGCTCTTGCCATGGCCTTTCGGAGTGGATGAAACTTCTACAATCTCCTTCCCCTTCCTCTTTGAGGGGACCACATTCAACTTCTTTGCACTACCGGATGAGGCCATTTCGATCGATCGAGAGAAAGCAGAAAACAAGAAATCGAAAGCAAGAGTTATGGACTTCGAAAAATTCTGGAAACAAGAGGCAAAAATAAAACCCATAGAAGCATATAAACCCAGAGGAAACTGGCGCACAGATCAAGAAGACACGTGTAAACACCAAATCAAATCCTGTATTTTTGAAAAGACACGTGGCATCAATCCGTAGCAAGCGCAAAACCAGGCGAACCGTCGGACCAGACGAAGCGTCGAACTGCCGGTCCAAGCAAACCGCCGGTCCGAGCGAACCGCCTGTCCAACCGGATCGCCGATTCAAAAAACTCCCTGATCCAGATGGACTGAAGATTCCAGCAGGAAAATCAAACTCCATCATCGCTCGAAGACTTTACCTGATCGACAGGCAGACGATCGGGTAATTTACCAAAAGATCTCGCAGAAAATCAGGCTCTTCTGCCCACTTCAATTCGACAGGTTCAAAACTTAAACCTCGACCGGTTGAATTTAATCGATCGGTCAGACTTGACCGATCGATCAAATTCAACCGATCGGTCGATTTTCTACTAGATCGGGCAAAAAACTTGGCCTTTTGCCCGATCCCGCCAACCTCGATCGGTTGAATTTAACCGATCGGTCAGACTTGACCGATCGGTCAAATTCAACCGATCGATCGATTTTCTACTGGATCGGGCAAAAAACTTGGCCTTTTGCCCGATCCCACCAACCTCGACCGGTTGAAATTAATCGATCGGTCAAACTTGACCGATCGGTCAAAATCAACCAATCGGTCGGTTTTCTACTGGATCGGGCAAAAAACTTGGCCTTTTGCCCGATCCTGCCAACCTTGACCGGTTGAATTTAACCGATCGTTCAGACTTGATCGATCGGTCAAAATCAACCGATCGGTCGATTTTCTACTGGATCGGGCAAAAAACTTGGCCTTTTGCCCGATCCCGCCAACCTCGACTGGTTGAAATTAACCGATCGGTCAGACTTGACCGATCGGTCAAAATCAACCGATCGATCGATTTTCTACTGGATCGGGCAAAAAACTTGGCTTTTTGCCCGATCCCACCAACCTCGATCGGTTGAAATTAACCGATCGGTCAGACTTGATCGATCGGTCGATTTTCTACTGGATCGGGCAAAAAACTTGGCCTTTTGCCCGATCCCGCCAACCTCGACCGGTTGAAATTAACCGATCGGTCAGACTTGACCGATCGGTCAAAATCAACCGATCGGTCGGTTTTCTACTGGATCGGGCAAAAAACTTGGCCTTTTGCCTGATCCCGCCAACCTCGACCGGTTGAAATTAACCGATCGGTCAGACTTGACCGATCGATCAAAATCAACCGATCGATCGATTTTCTACTGGATCGGGCAAAAAACTTGGCCTTTTGTCCGATCCCGCCAACCTCGATCGGTTGAAATTAACCGATCGGTCAGACTTGACCGATCGGTCAAAATCAACTGATCGATCGATTTTCTACTGGATCGGGCAAAAAACTTGGCCTTTTGCCCGATCCCGCCAACCTCGATCGGTTGAAATTAACCGATCGGTCAGACTTGACCGATCGGTCGATTTTCTACTGGATCGGGCAAAAAACTTGGCCTTTTGCCCGATCCCGCCAACCTCGATCGGTTGAAATTAACCGATCGGTCAGACTTGACCGATCGGTCGGTTTTCTACTGGATCGGGCAAAAAACTTGGCCTTTTGCCCGATCCCGCCAAACTCAACCGGTTGAAATTAACCGATCGGTCAGACTTGACCGATCGATCAAAATCAACCGATCGGTCGATTTTCTACTGGATCGGGCAAAAAACTTGGCCTTTTGCCCGATCCCGCCAACCTCGATCGGTTGAAATTAACCGATCGGTCAGACTTGACCGATCGGTCAAAATCAATCGATCGGTCGATTTTCTACTGGATCGGTCAAAAAACTTGGTCTTTTGCCTGATCCCACCAACCTCGACCGGTTGAATTTAACCGATCGGTCAGACTTGACTGATCGGTCAAATTCAACCGATCGGTCGATTTTCTACTGGATCAGTCAGAAAACTATGTTTTCTGACCGATCGCTTCAACCTCGATCGGTTGAATTTAACCGATCGCTGATCGGTCAATTTTGACCGATTAGTCAGAAATTGACCGATCAGCCTTATTTCGACGCTAACACTCGACAAAAGCTCCTTTTCATTTGTGGCAGGGGGTCGTTAGCTTTGCACCAAGAATCCAAGCCAGCCAACGTGGCCTCTTAGCTAACTTGGAGGGGGTAACTGTGGGTGCAAATTTTGGCAAGAAGTTTGCGAAACAGCGGGACCCACCGGCCCTGCCTGGTGGGCCCCCGAAGACAATAGCAGGACCCACCGGCCCTGCCTGGTGGGCCCCCGAAGACTACAGCGGGACCCACCGGCCCCACCCGGTAGGCCCCTGAAGACTACAGCGGGACCCCCCGGCCGGCCCCGCCCGGTGGGCCCCCGAAGACTACAGTGGGACCCACCGGCCTCGCCCGGTGGACCCCCGAAGACTACAGTGGGACCCACCGGCCCTACCCGGTGGGCCCCCGAAGACTACCGCGGGACCCACCGACCCTGCCTGGTGGGCCCAAGAGCCTGTGGAATCCCCCAGGAGACGGTAGCGGGGCCCACCAGCTTTACCTGGAGGATCCCCAGATACGACAGCAGAAACCGCCATTTGCCACCAGAAAATCCTATAAATAGCAGACCCTTCGAATATAAATGGATCCGATTTCCAGTTCTGTGATCTGATTTCAGAAACCAGAGCTCTGGATTTTCTATCTTTCCATCCCTCCTCCTCCTCTCTTCGATCTCCTTCTTATCTTTGAAGAGATCATAGTGGTTTTAGTGATACTCGGTCTGTCGAGATCACTTCGATACAAGTATTAGTGAATTCGGGTTGCTCCCTATAGCACGGAGACGTAGGCTTCGGCTGAACTCCGAGATCACACCTCTTGTGTCAAACTCTCTCTGTTTGCATATCGAAAGCTTCAACTTCAATCAACAGATCAAACAACGATCTTCAACTCGAATTTCAATTGACTGGTGCTGTGAAGTCTTCGGGTCGGCACGAAGATTTTCCCCCACAAGCTCTGCGTTAGACATCTCCAACCGGTTAAGGTTAAAGTTGGTAACGAAGCCCTCAAACATTCTTGACAGAGACACGAGGAAAATATCGGTCTGGATCTCTGCATCCAAGATGACATCGAAGGAACCAAGTTCATTCACATAGCCAAATAATTTCAGCATATAATCCCTAACCAAAGTCCCCTCTGCCATCATTGTGGACACCAATTTCTTGATGGTCAGGTAACGAGTTACCCGACTACGACCCTCGAACATTTTCTTTAGGTAGAGCATCATGTCTGAAGCAAAGGCCATATCTTCGACTTGCTTCTGAAGGACGGTCTGCAAGGATGCCACTATGTAACACTTGCACATCTCATCAGCATCTAGCCAGTCTTTCCATTTCTTTAACTGGGCCTCAGTTGCACTTGGTCTCGGTATGGCCGGTTGAGGGGTACTTAGGGCAATTGTGTGTTTGCCAACCCTTAGGACAAGCATCAGGTTATGCTTCCAGTCCTCGTAGTTTGGTCCCGTAAGTTTGTTATCATTAAGTATGGAGGGAAGGGGGTCGAGCTTGATTAGGATTTCTGTAAACAATGGTTCAAAGCAAAATTAGGGTTTACTATAATCTATTACATGGAATTTATAAATAGATAATGTTTACTCCAACCGCTATATCTTCACTACCTCAAGTGGAGACATCCAGGAATCTAAATTCCCTGGGCTCGAGCACTGAGTCTATCGGCCCTGAATTGGAGACAGCATCTCGGTGAGAACATGCAACCGCTTTCTGCCAACGGGGTTTTTATGACCCAGTCTTCATCATAATTACCCATGGTAAACTGAAAGACCTCCCAGTCTCCTTTTGGCCAGCTTTATGTGACCCGCGTGCGCAGCAACAGCGGCTTCACACAAGCTTTTGGATGCTTCTCATAAATCTAGGTGGTGTCGGCAGGGGGGTTCATAAGCTCCCGTGGTGCAGGAAAAAACTGTCACCCACTGCCACCGGCATCCTTCATATCCCGAAGGAAACCACTAGGCGAACCAGCATGGAAGGAAACACAGCTCTCACCCGGTGAGAATATCGAACTGCGTACCTCCCACCCAGACCCTTAGCCGGTTGATTGTGGAGGCCAGGGGCTCCCCTTTGGAGGGAACCTCTTATACATCCCTTCTTTTATGAGGTTTTATGCATATCTAGAAAGATCACGACCTCCTAGACTTAGACCCTGGTCTACCGTGCTCCCAATAGAATTACAAACCTTCCCACAAAGTATTAGTATCCTCGGAAAATATCATAGTCCCTACCTTGAATACTCAGCTTTCGCCTTTCTCGCAAGGAGCACATTACATAGATTCCAAGAATCCTAATACTTCACTAGTTTGCCCATAATCCTAAGATCTAGAGCCTAGCCTAATGTCAACGTGGAAAGGACGTCCACTACAATGACGCCTCGTTCACAATTTGATGCCTGATGTCATAGTAGACCTCATCTCATTATAGGTTTCGATGCTGGCCAAATAGGGACATCCGACAACCTCCGCCGGACCTCAACCTAATGGTGGCATAACCAAATCGTGATGAGCTCATACTACCATCAAACGTCATCTAGAAACAAGTATCACACAGTGAAATCCTAACCTAACTTGGTCGCTAGGATCACATGGGGAAAGGGCATCCCACTAGGGTTATCATACTTCTTATAGAGACATTAGTTAATTATCTCTAAACAAATTTAACAATGCGTCTATCTCGGTGCACAGTACTTGGTTACCTGAACTATCACGAGGGCGGTTACCACCTTTCCTTTTATCTAGCCACCGGATTCGCACGTGTTAGAACCATATAGAGACACCGATGAATCCATAAGTTTAGTACTAACCCTAAGCCTGATCTAGAGACAAACTCACAAGCAAGATAGATAATCATATTATCATCGGGGTTCTCTAAATACTAAATAAAGAGAAACAACAAAAATAGCATCCAAACTAAATCAAGTCCAGGGTCCGACCCCTGAACCTGAATAGCACAGCCAAGATATCTTGCTCTTCCGTTCTGTATGATCTTTGACGATGATCCCCATCATTGCCAACGTGCATGCTTTCGCTGGGTCTTTGCACGCCATGGTACCGCTTGCCCGAACCGTGGATGAAGCATTATCTCCTTCTTCATGTGACCAAAAAACTAACACGCTCCGAGCAAGTGCTCGTTTGTGTACAATTTCGCTAGATAGAAAAGAAAAATAATCCTAGAAACATGGCCAGGGAACCAAGGATGGTCAAACCCCACCCTCGCCCATCTAGAGCCTTAAAACCCACAAGTACAATAATAATTAATGCAAAAAATAAATCCGGGGTCCGACCCCCGGAAGCATGCAATCATAGATTACTATTCAGCGCGGCACCTGTAAAAAGACGATACATAGCACAATCCATATGCATGATCTACGCCGAACCCCGACGAAAACATATGCCATCATATATTCACATGATGTTTTCACGAATTCATACATGAAACACACACCAAAGCATGCTTTGATACCAATTGTTGGAATTGGATCCGCTTATTATAGTCGCAGCGGAAGCAAAAGAAAGATCCGAAGATCATACGGTATATGTTTCATTACAATTAATTCTATAAAATGATCTACATGCAAATCTATGATCTTAGCATATGTGCGGACACCCTAGAGGCATACTACGATCTACGAAAGACATACATGCATCTAGTCAGATGTTTAGAATTATCATACCTTTTGGATCTATGATCCGGAGATGACGAAACTGTTGGAATTGGATCCGCTAATCAGAATCGCAGCGGAAGCAAAAGAAAGATCCGAAGATCATACATTGTATTTTCATTACAATTAATTCTACAAAACAATCTACATGCCAATCTATGATCTTAGCATATGTGCGGACACCCTAGAGGCATACTACGATTTACGGAAGACATGCATGCATCTAGTTAGGTGTTTAGAATCACCATATCTTTTGGATCTATGATTCGAAGATGACGAAACGATGAAGAACCGCACTTGAATCGCAAGGGATACTGTCGGATAGCACCTTATCCTTTGCGAATTGAAGAATCCTCGAAATCCCGTCTCTGAGTGCAAGGATTACGAGCCGACGGAGGAATCCGTTACGAAGATGATGGCGAGCCACTAGGTTTCCTCCTTCCCTTTCTCTCTTCTTCCTTCTCCTTCCTTCCTCTTCCTTCTCCCTTCTTCTTCCTCTCTTTTCCTTGGCCGAAACCACAAAGGAGGAGGCTATAAGGGGGTTCGGATTTTCTAGAGGAGAGGGAGCCTTAGGGCCGGCCCCTCCCTCTCCCTATTCCCTTATAGGGCCGGTCTTCCATAGCTTTAAGGAAGCTAGGGCCAGTCCTAAATGGATTAGGATAGAGGGGGGGCGGTTTTTAGGGATTTCCAGTGTCTATCGTGAAGCCTGGACGAAAACGTCTTTCACGAAAAGTGGAAAACTGAAAGAGAGACTGAGTGACGTGCGCTACTCGGAATCGAGTTCCGTCAGCGTCTGTGAGCTCCTGGAATTATTCCTCTCATTCAAAGATCCATATTTAATGTGTTCTGAGCCATATTTTAGTATTTACCAAAATACCCCTATGGCCCGTAACACATGTGAATTAGGTTTTTTGGCTCTGGGCTTGTGCTCCATCATGCTACTTCGCATCCAATGTATCCAACTAGGTCAGGGAATAACTCCTATACGCAATGACAGGGTGAAACCTTCAGGGTTCAGGATCTCTAGCTCCAACCGGATCCCTGATTAACTGTTTCGGTGACACAACGAAAGTTCCGTTAATCAGCCCTAATCCGATTAACCCGCGTAGCCACCCAGAGTGCGACGCGAGTTGAACTCTAGTGATCCTAAACTTATGTTACTCCCTCATAACCCTGTTCTCTACTATACACCGATAATCCTTAGTCCCTCTTATTATTGGTGCCATGATACGACTCGGGCGGTGGGGAGCACTGTCAGATCCCGATCGATCATCTGACTAGGGTTTGATGACTTGTCATCTATAACACCACACACCTTCCGATGCTATGCCTATCACCCGAAACATCGTCAGTCATACTGACAACCACAAGGCCTGGGTTAACTGTGTGGACAGATTGACTCATCAAAACGCACCCATCCAACACTAGACGTCGGATAACCTGTAGGGATTACATGTCACTCAAGCGCCAGTCGGGTAACCCAACGTACCGTGGTATTGGACTATAGAAGGTCCGCACACGTTGGCACATCAAAGCACCATACAACTGGTTGGCCCAGTGTACATGGTCCCTTAGGGTTAAGAACAGATTATCTATAGTAGTAAGACGGTTTCTGCACCAGTATCTGAATCACTGAACTGTGCACCATCTTGGTTCCTGTTCAACATGATCATCGTGCTTGGTCAGGTGAATAGGAATCCCATGTTTCCGTGGTGGAGACTTCACCACATCCTCTACCTGCCAACAGCTTGTTCTCGGTGAAGCGACCGGCATCACCTAAGCTGTGAACTAGTTCTAGGTCTACACAGAACTGGTCTACTGGGTCTCCCAAGCATGGATCCTCCATGCGTCTCAGTGGCCTACTGTGTTCCCTAGGGTCCTTTTATTATATGAGTATTATCATATACCATAGTAGTATTCTAATTAAAGCAATAACCAAAGTCATCTTTATTAATGTTAATACAAAAAATCCACGCTAAGGACACACGAGCTACAACAATCTCCCACTTGGCCTAGCGGGGAACAACAGTCTTAACTCCCATGGCATCCACGTACTTCTCAAAAGCATTGGTCGGTAATGCCTTTGTGAAAGGGTCCGCCATGTTATCTGCAGACGCCACCTGAGTCACTGCAACCTCCCCTCGCTTCTGTAAGTCCTGGATAATGTAGTATTTCCGCTCGATGTGCTTACTCTTCTGGTGATATCTTGGCTCCTTGGATTGTGCTACCGCTCCACTATTGTCACAGTAAAGGACAATAGGATCTTGAGCTCCTGGTACGTATTCTAAGTCCGTGAGGAACTTCTTGAGCCACACCGTCTCCTTAGCTACTTCGCACGCCGCAACGTACTCAGCCTCTGTCATCGAATCCATAATGCATCCCTACTTTACGCTCCTTCAACTAACAGCTCCTCCTCCTAATGAAAACACAAACCCTGACATCGATCTCCTGGATTCCGGATCTGACGCAAAGTCAGAATCCGTATACCCAATCGGCGTCAGTTCCTATGAAGAGTGAACTAACTCATAATCTCTCGTCCTACGGAGATACTTGAGTATACTTTTCACAGCAGTCCAGTACCCTGGACCCGGATTTGACTGATACCTGACCATCATGCCTACTGTATAGCATATATCTGGTCTCGTGTACTGCATAACATACATCAGACTCCCTACAGCCGAAGCATAAGATATCTTCTGCATCTCTGCCCTCTCCTCAGGAGTTTTAGGACCCTGATCCTTGGACAACTTCATTTCATGTCTGAATGGAACCAGTCCCTTCTTAGTGTTGTGCATACTGAATCTGACCAAGATAGTATCTATGTAGGCTGACTGTGACAGCAAGAGAGTCTTGTTCTGGCGATCTTGAGTTACCTTGATCCCTAGAACATAACTCACTTCACCCAGATCTTTCATGTCAAATTGAGAGGATAACCACACCTTCACTGTAGACAACGTTCCAACATCGTTTCCAATGAGCAGGATATCGTCTACGTAAAGCACTAGAAAAACTACTGCAGTCTTATCGCTCCTTTTATAAACACATGGTTCATCCACATTCTGCTCAAATCCATAAGACTGGATAGCCTGATCAAAACGCATGTTCCAACTTCTGGATGCTTGCTTCAGTCCATAAATAGACCTTTGCAACTTACACACCAGACTTTCCTGACCTTTTGCAACAAAGCCTGGAGGCTGAGACATGTAGATATCTCCTTCCAAATCCCCATTGAGAAATGCAGTCTTGACGTCCATTTGCCAGATCTCCCAATCATAATGGGCTGCAATGGACAAGAGGATCCGGATAGACTTAACCATAGCCACTGGCGAAAAGGTTTCGTCATAGTCGATCCCTTCTCGCTGGGTATAACCCTTAGCGAATAATCTAGCTTTGTAAGTCTCAACGGTACCATCCGGACCTCCTTTTCTTTTGTACACCCACTTACACCCAACAGGTTTAATGTTGTGAGGCGGTGTTACAAGTATCCAGACCGAGTTTTGGGACATCGATGTCAGTTCTACCTCCATGGCTTCCTGCCATGCTGTATGGTCAGAGGATACCATCGCTTCGTCATAGTTCAGAGGATCATCCTCCTGAAACTCTGGATCTACCATAAAGGCTTCTCCAATGTATCTATCAGGAGCACTTGTGGTCCTCCCACTGCGACGAGCGTGCGGTGGTTCCAGAGGAGTCGATTCTACAGTATCGTTTATCTTAGTGGTATCGGCTCTCACTATGTTTTCTGTCTACGTACTCCCATCAGCAATTCTTCAAGAACTACTTTACTGGTAGGCTTATGGTCTATTAAATAATCATGCTCCAGGAATACGACGTTTGTCGAGATGACAACCTTTCTATCCTCAGGATCATAAAATAAACCACCCTTTGTCCCTTTTGGATACCCAACGAACAGACATACCTTAATTTTTGACTCCATCTTATCTCGCTTGTCCTTCCGCACATGTGCTGGACAACCCCAAATCCTAAAGTGCTGTAGGCTTGGCTTTCGCTTCAACCACATCTCCTAAGGATTTAGGGGTACTAACTTTGATGGAACAAAGTTCAAAGTATATGCTGTCGTCTCTAGGGCATATCCCCAAAAAGTAGGTGGCAATGTTGCATAACTCATCATAGTCTGAACCATGTCTAACAAAGTTCGGTTTCTCCTCTCAGATACACCGTTTTGTTGTGGTATCCCTGGTACAGTCAACTTGGATACGATCCCATGCTCACGCAGATACCCAATAAATTCATCCGATAGGTATTCGCCTCCTCGATCCGATCGAAGAGACTTGATACTTTTACCCGTCTGCTTTTCTGCTTCAGCTCTGAACTCCTTGAACTTATCAAAGGATTCAGACTTTCGCCGCATTAGGTATATGTATCCAAACTTCGAGTGATCATCCGTGAAGGTGATAAAATACTTGAAGTCTCCTATGGCATGGACACTTATAGGCCCACATACATCAATGTGTACCAACTCTAATACCTTCTTAGATCTGCTACATTTGGCTCAGAAAGATCTTTTAGTCATCTTGCCTTCCAAGCAAGACTCACGCGTCGGTAGGCTTTCTGAAACATCTGGACTTAAGAGTCCTACCTTAACCAACCTGTGAATCCTGTCTGAGGCTATGTGTCCAAGCCTTAGATGCCAAAGGAGTGTTAGATTATCTGAGGGATTTTTCTTTTTAGATGAATTAACCACACAAGCTTCAGTTATGTTATCCTGCTTATGATTGAAGTTAATTACATAGAGACTATTCTGTATATTTCCTTTACAAACAAAGGAACCATTCAATTTAATTGATACACCAGAAGCATCAAATAAAACTGAAAAACCTTCATTATTCAATAAGGAAACAGAAATTAAGTTTCGTCTCAAGGATGGTACATAAAGTATGTCTCTAAGTAATAAACTTCTTCCATCTAGGAACTGCAAGACGACATCTCCAACTGCTTCAGCCTCTGCTACGGCCTTAGTTCCCATGCTTAGGATCATCTCTCCACCATCCAATTTTCTTGTCTCCTTGAACCCCTGCAAATTCTTGCAAGCATGGTTAGAGGAACCAGAATCCATAATCCATGAAACTGGAGAACAACTGGATGCTACAAGGGATTCCACTATATGGATTTGAGATATACCTGTCTCAGCCTTCTTGGGAGCCGCGCGACAGTCGCCCTTCCAATGCCCCTTCTTGCCGCATCGGAAATATTTTCCTTTGGGCTTCGCCGGATCATTCTGCTTCGGAACATGCAACTGCACCTGGCCCATCTTCACGGGCTTCTTAGACTTTCTTTTCTGAAACTTGCCTTCGGCTTTCAGAGAAGAATTCCGCTCTACGTTCAGGGATTGGGCTCCTGCCTTCATCCCATCCTCTGCCGCCTGGAGCACCGCTAGGAGCTCTGTGTTAGACATCTTTAATCGGTTAAGGTTGAAGTTGGTAACGAAGCCCTCAAACGTTCCTGACAGAGATGCGAGGAAAATGTCGGTCTGGATCTCTGCATCCAAGATGACATCGAGAGAACCAAGTTCATTCACATAGCCAAACAATTTCAGCATATGATCCCGAACTAAAGTCCCCTATGCCATCTTCGTGGACATCAATTTCTTGATGGTCAAGTAACGAGTTACCCGACTACGACCCTCGAATATTTCCTTAAGGTAGAGCATCATGTCTGAAGCGAAGGCCATGTCTTCGACTTGCTTCTAAAGGACGGTCTGCAAGGATGCCACTATGTAGCACTTGCATATCTCATCAGCATCTAGCCAGTCTTTCCATTCCTTCAACTGAGCCTCAGTTGCACTTGATCCCGGCATGGCCGGTTGAGGGGTACTTAGGGCAATTGTGTGTTTGCCAACCCTTAGGACGAGCATCAGATTACGCTTCCAGTCCTCATAGTTTGGTCCCGTAAGTTTGTTATCATTAAGTATGGAGGCAAGGGGGTCGAGCTTGGTCATGATTTCTGTAAACAATGGTTCAAAGCAAAATTAGGATTACTACAATCTATTTCATGGAATTTAGAAATAGATAATGTTTACTCCAGCCGCTATGTCTTCACTACCTCAAGTGGAGACATCCAGAAATCTAAATTCCCTGGGCTCGAGCACTAAGACTATCGGCCCTGAATTGGAGACAGCATCTTGGTGAGAGCATGCAACCGCTTCTGCCAACGGGGTTTTTACGACCCAGTCTTTATCAGAATTACCCATGGTAAACTGAAAGACCTCCTAGTATCCTTTTGGCCAGCTTTATATGACCCGCGTGCGCAGCAATGGCGGCTTCACACAAGCTTTCGGATGCTTTCCACAAATCTAGGTAGTGTCGGCAGGGGGGGTCATAAGCTCCCGCGGTGTAGGAAAAAACCGTCACCCACTGCCACTGGCATATATCCTCGATGTTCCGTAGGAAACCACTAGGCGAACCAGCATGGAAGGAAACACAGCTCTCACCCGGTGGGAATATCGAACTGCGTACTTCCCACCCAGACCCATAGCCGGTTGATTGTGGAGGCCAGGGGCTCTCCTTTAGAGGGAACCTCTTACATATCCCTTCTTTATAAGGTTTTATGCATATCTAGAAAGGTCACGACCTCCTAGACTTAGACCCTGGTCTACCGTGCTCCCACTAGGATTACAAACCCTCTCGCAAAGCATTAGTATCCTCGGAAAATATCATAGTCCCTACCTTGAATACTTAGCTTTTGCTTTTCTCGCAAGGATCACATTATATAGATTCCAAGGATCCCGATACTTCACTAGTTTGCCCATAATCCTAAGATCTGGAGCCTAGCCTAAGGTCAACGTGGAAAGAACTCCCACTACGATGACGCCTCGTTCACAATTTGATGCCTAATGTCATAGTAGACCTCATCTCATTATAGGTTTCGATGCTGGCCAAATAGGGATATCCGACAACCTCCGCCGGACCTCAACCTAATGGTGGCATAACCAAATTGTGATGATTTCATACTACCATCAAACGTCATCTAGAAACGGGTATCACACAGTGAAATCCTAACTTAACCTGGTCGCTAGGACCACGTGGGGAAAGGGCATCCCACTAGGGTTATCATACTTCTTATGGAGACATTAGTTAATTATCTCTAAACAAATCTAACACTGCGTCTATCTCGGTGCACATTACTTGGCTACCTGAACTACCACGAGGGCGGTTACCACCTTTCCTTTTAGCTAGCCACCGGATTCGCACGTGTTAGAACCATATAGAGACACCGATGAATCCATAATCTTAATACTAACCCTAAGCCTGATCTAGAGACAAACTCACAAGCAAGATAGATAATCACATTATCATCGGAGTTCTCTAAATACTAAATAAAGAGAAACAACAGAAAAATATCCAAACTGAATCAAGTCCAGGGTCCGACCTCTGAACCTGAATAGCACAGCCAAGATATCCTGCTCTTCCGTTCTGCACGATCTCTGACGACGATCCCCATCATCTCCAACGTGCACGCTTTCGCCGGGTCTTTGCACGCCATGGTACCGCTTGCCCGAACCGTGGATGTAGCATCATCTCTTTCTTCCTGTGACCGAAAAACTAACACGCTCCGAGCAAGTACTCGTTCGTATACAATTTCGCTAGAAAGAAAAAGAAACAATCCTAGAAAACATGGTCAGGGAACCGAGGATGGTCAACCCCCACCCTCGCCCATCTAGAGCCTTAAAATCCACAAGCACAATAATAATCAATGCAATAATAAATCCGAGGTCCGACCCCCGGAAGCATGCAATCGCAGATTACTATTCAGTGCGACACCTGCAAAAAGACGATACAAAGCACAATTCATATGCATGATCTACGCCGAACCCCGACGAAAACATATGCCATCATATATTCACATGATGTTTTGACGAATTCATGCATGAAACATACACCAAAGCGTGCTCTAATACTAATTGTTGGAATTGGATCCGCTAATCAGAGTCGCAGCGGAAGCAAAAAAAAGATCCGAAGATCATACGGTGTATGTTTCATTACAATTAATTCTACAAAACAATCTACATGCAAATCTATGATCTTAGCATATGTGCGGACACCCTAGAGGCATACTACAATCTATGGAAGATATGCATGCATCTAGTTAGGTGTTTAGAATCATTATACCTTTTAGATCTATGATCCGGAGATGACGGAATGAAAAAGAACCGCACTTGAATCGCAAGGGAAACTGTCGGATAGCACCTTGCCCTTTGCGAATTAAAGAATCCTCGAAATCCCGTCTCTGAGTGCAAGGATTACGAGCCAACGGAGGAATCCGTTGCAAAGATGATGGCGAGCGACTATGTTTCCTCCTTCTCTTTCTCTCTTCTTCCTTCTCCTTCCTTCCTCTTCCTTCTCCCTTCTTCTTCCTCTCTTTTCCTTGGCCGAAACCACAAAGGAGGAGGCTATAAGGGGGTTCGGATTTTCTGGAGGAGAGGGAGCCTTAGGGCCGGCCCCTCCCTCTCCCTATTCCCTTATAGGGTGGGTCTCCCATGGCTTCAAGGAAGCTAGGGCCGGCCCTAGATGGATTACGATAGAGGGGGGGCGGTTTTTAGGGATTTCCAGTGTCTATCGTGAAGCTTGGACAAAAACGCCCTTCACGAAAAATGGAAAACTGAAAGAGAGACTGAGTGAGGTGCGCTACTCGGAATCGAGTTCCGTCAGCGCCTGTGAGCTCCTAGAATTATTCCGCTCATTCTAAGATCCATATTCAATGTGTTCTGAGCCATATTTCAGTATTTAGCAAAATAACCCTACGGCCCGTAACACATGTGAATTAGGTTCTTTGGCTCCGGGCTTGCGCTCCATCGCGCTACTTCGCATCCAACGTATCCAACTAGGTCGGGGAACAATTCATATATGCAACGACAGGGTGGAACCTTCAGGGTTCGGGATCTCTAGCTCCAACCGGATCCCTGATTAACTGTTCCGGTGACACACTGAAAGTTCTGTTAATCAGCCCTAATCCGATTAACCCGCGTAGCCACCCAGAGTGCGACGCGAGTTGAACTCTAGTGATCCTAAACTTATGTTACTCCCTCGTAACCCTGTTCTCTACTATACTCCGATAATCCTTAGTCCCTCCTATTACTGGTCCCATGATACGACTCGGGCGGTGGAGAGCACCGTCAGATCCCGATCGATCATCTGACTAGGGTTTGATGACTTGTCATCTAAAACACCACACACCTTCCGGTGCTATGCCTAGCATCCGGAACATCGTCAGTCATACTGACAACCACCAGGCTTGGGTTAATTGTATGGACAGATTGACTCATCAAAACACACCTATCCAATACTAGACGTCGGTTAACCTGTAGGGTTTACATGTCACTCAAGTGCCAGCCAGGTAACCCAACGTACCATGGTATTAGACTATGGAAGGTCCACACACGTTGGCACATCAAAGCACCACACAACTGGTTGGCCCAGTGTACATGGTCCCTCAGGGTTAAGGACAGATTATCTATAGTAGTAAGATGGTTTCTGCACCAGTGTCTGAATCACTGAACTGTACACCATCTTGGTTCCTGTTCAACACGATCATCGTGCTTGGTCAGGTGAATGGGAATCCCACGTTCCCGTGGTGGAGACTTCACCACATCCTCTACCTACCAACAGCTTGTTCTCGGTGAAGCGACCGGTATCACCTAAGCTGTGAACTAGTTCTAGGTCTACACAGAACTGGTCCACTGGGTCTCCCAAGCATGGATCCTCTATGCGCCTCAGTGGCCTACTGTGTTCCCTAGAGTCCTTTTATTATATGAGTATTATCATATACCATAGTAGTATTCTAATTAAAGCAATAACCAAAGTCATCTTTATTAATGTTAATACAGAAAATCCACGCTAAGGACACACGAGCTACAATAGGAACGATGAAGAACCACACTTGAATCACAAGCGAAACTGTCGGATAGCACCTTGTCCTTTGCGAATTGAAGAATCCTCGAAATCCCGTCTCTGAGTGCAAAAATTACGACCCGACGGAGGAATCCGTTGCGAAGACGATGGCGAGCCACGAGATTTTCTCCTCCTTTTTCTCCTTTCTTCCTTCTCCTTCCTTCCTCTTCCTTCTCCCTTCTTCTTCCTTTCTTTTCCTTGGCGGAAACCATAAAGGAGGAGGACTAGGGGGGTTCGGATTTTCTGGAGGAGAGGAGACCATTAGGCCGGCCCCTCCCTCTCCAGGGAGGAAGGCGTTCAAAGTACCGCCAGCAAGCCAAGACGATCTCCTTCAGCAGAACCTTCCAGAGCCGACAACCCTGCAGGAGTTCTTCCCGGATCACTTCCTCCCAGTGGACCAACACATTAAGGTGTCTTGTTGCATGGTCGAAGTTCATGAGGCATCGGAAGGAAAGAACGAAAGCGAAACTTCTGAAGCTGGCGACTCCACCGATGAGGGAGACGACTCCAACAAAGGGAGCACTGCCTTTCACGACGAAGCAATCCTGCACATGCCTCTCGTAGAAGCTTTGCATCTCCCGAAGAAGGCTCGCCTGGCGATGGCTGCGGCCTTAGCCGATCCAGATAGCTACAAAAGGAAGAGGAAGAACGACCAGAAGGGCAGAGCTATGGCCTCGTGTGATGCAACGATTACTTTTTCGGATGAGGACCTGCAACTCGGGACACGATTGCACAACCGGCCTCTTTACGTTTCGGGATACATCAAGGAGAAGCCAGTGAACCGAATCCTATTGGACTGTGGCTCCACCGTCAACATCATGCCTATCCAGACAATGCGGCAACTCGGCATTACCAACAACCAGCTCTCGCCGAGTCAGTTGCTCATTCAAGGGTTCAACCAGGGCGGACAGTCCACTATCGGAATCATCCGCCTGAAGCTGTCAATCGGCCCGCTGGACACAACGGTCCTCTTCCACATCATCGATTGCCAGAAATCATATCGTCTCCTGTTAGGAAGACCATGGCTGCACGAGAACGGCATCGTGGTATCCACCTGGCACTAGTGCCTCAAGTACTACGAAGAAGGTGTGGAGAGGTGCATAGTTGCGGACGACAAGCCATTCAACGAGGCCGAGGCACACTTGGCCGACGCTAAGTTCTACCAAGCAAAGAGCCTAGTTGCAGAAGTTCTTCCAGCTAAAGCCCCTCGAGTCCAGAAAATTGAAGAAGTGAAGCAGGACAAGACTCCTCTTCCCGCAAATCTGATGCCACCTTCTGACGAGGCGAGACTCAAGGTCCAAGGAACGCCGAAACCCAGGCAATGGATGCGCATCAGTCCCGAGCCAAGAGCAATGCAACATACCCCGTTGCCAATCCAAACGGCACCTGTCCTGCGTCTCGCGCCTCAGTGGCTCCGTAAATCCGAGCGATCGCCTTCTACTCCGACAAGGAAGCTGGCCCCGTCGTTATCTCAGGCCAATGTCATCACTCTGCAAGAAATGACGGTGCCATTACCTAGTCTGACGCAAGCTCCGAACCCAAGTAGACCTGTCGAATTGGCAGACCTCGAGCAACTCGAATTCAAGCCGAAAGGGAGTTGGGGGCAAAACGCTGCCAAGTTGCTGTTCAGAGCCGGCTACAACGAAGAAAGCGCCATGGGCACACTTCCACCAGCAGTAACTCCACATGGGATGACGAGAACACAAGCTCGGCTGTTTCAAAACGGAGAACAAATTCCCCCGAACCGCCGAGGCATCGGCTCCAGTCAAGCTCCATTGGTCATCAGAACCGCGGCGAAGAAGACCTTCACCTCCAACTACATTGGAGCGAAGATGGTAGACGAAGCAGCTGAAGGATCAACAATTTCCGATGCACTCTCTTCCTACGCAAGCCGTCCCGACAGCAAAAGAAGACAGCGAAGAGCTCGATGCCAAGCCTTGCTCCAGAAGCAAATCAGAGGTGGTAGAAACCAGTCAAATCGAAGACGCACGTCTGTATTCGAAAGGCTCAGGCCAGTTAAGCACTCAAAGAAGAAGTCAGTGTTTGATCGTCTGGAAATGCTAATCGAGGCTTCGTCTCAACACCCACCCACCCACCCATAGCGGTCGTCCATCATATCTCCATTACGGATCCCGATAACGGTGATACTTCTACTTCGGACGACGAGTTGCCCGACGCCCCGCCAGTCCTCGAAGAAGGGGGGTAGTCCACCGTTGATGACTTGAAGGAAATCAACCTGGGCACAGAGACGGAGCCTCGGCCTACATTCGTCAGCACACTCTTGACCCCTGAGGAAGAAGCCGCATACATCAAACTGCTTAAAGAATACAGGGATGTCTTTGCATGGTCCTACAAGGAGATGCCAGGCCTCGATCCCAAAATCGCAGTGCACCAGCTCAGCGTCAAACACGGAGCCAGCGCCATCAAGCAAGGGCAAAGACGCTACCGACCAGAACTGGAACCCCAAATAGAAGGCGAAGTCAACAAGTTGATCGAAGCCAGCTTCATTCGAGAGGTCAAGTACCCGACATGGATCTCTAGTGTCGTCCCAGCCAAAAAGAAGAACGGCCAAATCCGAGTGTGTGTGGACTTCAGAGACTTGAACAACGCATGTCCAAAGGACGACTTCCCCTTGCCGATCACGGAGCTAATGGTGGACGCGACGATAGGTCACGTGGTGCTCACTTTCATGGACGGATCATCGGGCTACAATCAGATTCGGATGGCACCCAAGGACGAGGAGCTCACGGCATTCCGCACACCGAAAGGAATCTACTGCTATAAGGTAATTTCGTTCGGCTTGAAGAACGCGGGAGCCACCTACCAGCGAGCTATGCAGAAAATCTTCGACGACATTCTTCATCAAAACGTGGAGTGTTATGTCGACGACCTCGTGGTGAAATCCAAGAAGAAGTCGGCACATCTACAAGATCTCGAGCTAATCTTCAAACGACTTCGAAGGTACCAACTCCGCATGAATCCGCTCAAGTGCGCGTTCGGAGTCTCCTCAGGCAAGTTCCTCGGCTTCGTCGTCCGATATCGAGGCATTGAGATAGATCAATCCAAGATTGATGCTATCGTCAATATGCCCGCACCAAAGACAGTGCGAGACCTCAGAGGCCTCCAAGGGCACTTGGCCTATATCCGAAGATTCATCGCCAACCTGGCCGGAAAGTGCCACCCTTTTAGTCGCCTCATGAAGAAAGGAGCGTCGTTCAAATGGGATGAAGCTTGCCAAGAGGCACTCCAAAATATCAAAGCATATCTACTGAAGCCACCAGTTCTATCAGCACCAGTTCAAGGAAGGCCGCTCATCCTCTACATTGCCGCCCAGGAGCAATCCTTGGGGGCACTCCTGGCTCAGAACAATGAACTTGGCGTAGAGACAGCCTGCTACTACTTGAGTCGCACTCTCGTTGGCGCAGAGCTGAATTACTCCCCAATCGAGAAGGTCTGCTTAGCGCTCATCTTCGCCATGAAAAAGCTGCGACACTACATGCTCGCTCACACCATCAGACTCGTCTCGAAGGTTGACCCACTCAAGTACATCATGTCGAGACCAGTGCTTTCCGGACGTCTGGTCAAGTGGGCCCTGCTCCTACTTGAATTTGACATCACCTTCGTGCCATAGAAAGCGGTTAAAGGCCAGGCCCTCGCGGACTTCCTCGCGGAATACCCTCTCCCGGCGGAATGGGAATTATCAGAAGATCTTCCAGATGAAGAAGTGTTCTCCGTCGACGTCGCCCCGTCCTGGAAAATGTTCTTCGACGGCGCAGCTAGGCAAGACATAGCGGGAGCCGGAGTCATCTTCATCACTCCGGACAACGAAATACTCCCCTTCTCATTCCTACTATCGGAATCATGTTCCAACAACGTGGCAGAATATCAAGCCCTACTCATCGGTCTCGAGCTAGCCGACGAAATGAAGCTTAGAGGACTAGAGATTTTTGGAGACTCCCAACTCATGATCCAGCAAGTCCTGGGGGCATACGAAGTCAACAAAGAAGACCTGGTGCCGTTGCATGCATGGGCCGTGGAGCTCCTCGGCAGACTCAAGGCCGCTTTCATTCAGCACGTTTCCCGAAACCTCAAGCAGCAGGCTGACGCACTCGCAAATCTGGCGGCTACACTCCCGTTTCCGGAGGAACGTTCGCTAGTCGTCCCCATCTGCAGGAGATTTGTGATCACCGCAGAAGAAAGTCCACTCGAAGTACCAGTTCAAACCAACGTGGTGCATGTCCTTGAGATTAAAGAACAAGACTGGAGGCAACCGTTTGTGGAGTATCTCGTTCATGGTAAACTCCCCGAAGATCCGAAGCGCAAAAGTGACATCCGTCGACGATCTCTAAGGTTCTACCACTTCAATGGTGAGCTGTACTGACGAAGCTACGATGGCACACTCCTGAGGTGCCTCGCAAAAGAAGAAGCAGAAGCCGCACTGAAAGAAGTACATGCGGGAATCTGCGGATCGCACTAGTCCGGTCCGAAACTTCACTTCCGCGTCAGGAGGATGGGATACTACTGGCCTACCATGATCAAAGATAGCTTGGAATACGCGAGGAGATGTCAAGCTTGCCAGATGCACAGGGACTACATCCGTCAACCTCCGGAGCCTTTGCACCCGAAAATCACGTCTTGGCCCTTCGACGGATGGGGTCTCGACATCGTCGGTCCTCTGCCCAAGTCATCCAAGCAACATCTCTACATTTTGGCGGCGACGGACTACTTCTCCAAGTGGGCTGAAGCAACACCTCTGCGGGAAGTTACAAAGCACTCCGTTATTAGCTTTATCCAGAATGATATCATCTTCCGCTACGGAGTCCCCTGCTACATCGTAACAGATAACGGGAAGCAGTTCAAGAATGCTGTCGTCAGCCAGTTCTGCGCATTGTACAACATTAAGCAGAATTGTTCGACGATGTACAACGCTCCGGCCAACGGTCTAGCAGAAGCCTTCAACAAGACTCTGTGCAAGCTGCTGGAGAAAACCGTCTCGAAGACAAAGAAAGATTGGCATGAACGCATGGGCGAAGCACTATGGGCTTACCGAACGTCCTTCCGCACGTCGACGCAAGCAACACCGTATTCCCTCGTCTACGGTATGGAAGCCGTTCTTCCGCTCGAGCTCCAGATCCCGTCGTTCAGGATAGCAATCCAGGAAGGCCTCACCAGCGACGACAACGCCCAGCTCCGTCTAGCAGAATTGGAAGCACTGGATGAAAGACGCCTTGAAGCTCAACAGCGTCTGGAGTGTTATCAGGCCAGGCTCTCTCGCGCCTTCAACAAAAAGATTCGTCCTTGATCATTCCAGATAGGGGAACTGGTGCTGGCGGTCAAACGCCCCATCATTCTCTTTCATCGAGGAGGGAAAAAATTTGATGCCAAGTGGGATGGCCCGCATTCCGTCAAGGAAGTCTACTCCAACAGCGCCTACCTCCTCACCACGCCAGAAGGGCTGACACTCGGCCCTATCAATGGCAAGTACCTCAAAAGGTACTATGCCTAAAGCAAGGCCACACCCCTTGCGCTAAAAAAAGAAAAAAAGAACTACGTGCGACTTGATCCCCCTTAGGGGGGTACGTAGGCAGCCTGAGAAGTTACTTCAGGTTCAGTCCAACCAAAAGAAAAAGTCAACAATGGTCCATGCAAAAGATGTGGCAAAACGAGGCGATATTATTATATAATGAAGAAAATGCGATACATGGCATAAGTCCCGAAAAGAAAGTTACAATGAAACAAGGAACAACTAGAAGAAGGTGTCCATAGCTCGAAGACGGCGTAGCAACTCCTCTCTAGTCGCCTCCACTCGTTGAAGTTCCATGGGGCGAGTGGCCAGAAGCTCACGACGGGTCGCCAAGTCCGACTGCTGCTTCGAGCAACTTGCCTTCAAAGCACTCTCCGCGGCCTCGGCTCGCTCCAGACGAGACTCTGCCTTTCGAAGCGAGGCGCGCACAGAATCTATCTTCCTCTGAGCCTTCGACAGGCTGGAAGTCGCCTCCGCAAGTTGAAGCTCTGATTGACTTAGACTCGCCTCAGCAGCCTCCAACTCAGAAGGGGAGCTCCCCTCTAGCAAAGCTCGCCGGGATCGGTAAACCTCGCCATCGGTCACAAGCAAGGTTATCTGAGCGACGAAAGAAGAGCTGTCAACTTTGAACTCCTCCAGGCTTGCGCAAAACTCCGCACCGTCCGTCGACCACCAGTCCTAGAGAGCGCCAAAGCCGGCATTTTGGAAAGGCTCCAACGTTGACTTGATATACTGCCGGCAGCTCGCAAGAAGGAACTCTGAGACTCTGCTCCTCGGCCTTAAATCCGGGCGAGGTGCCTCGGAGTAGGTAGGCAAGACCTTCCCTCCCACTGCAGCCGCGACAGGAGCCACCCGCGCCAACGAGGGTGGCGGAACCGGAAAAACCGCCGTTACCGCTGCAACAACCGTCTCCCCCAACGGGCACGAGGATACAGCCACTGGGGAGTGCCGCTTGTCGACGCTCGAAACCTCAGCTTCCTCGTGGAAGGACAAAGCGTCAACGTCGATGTCGTCCAGGTCAATGTCGCCACTAGGAGAATTCTCCCCGCAAAGTCCAAGGAGATCCAGATCATCCAGAGGGATGTCTAGCCCACAGGCTTCGGGCACCCCTTGCGCAGCGCCAGTGGACGAGTGCCCAAAAGGCGCCTTTGGAGAGTTCGCCTTGCGCTCTACCACTATAACGGAATCTGGTCAAAAGGAAGATCCGATGCTCAGCGTGATGAAACTTCCTAAACGTAGAGGGCAAATAAAATAAAGAGAACACCATACCTGTGTGGTCAGATGAAGCAGCCCTAGACGGGGGAATCACTTCATCTTTCAGAAGTCCAGGCTCCTCGGCATCCTCCACCAGACAAGGGACCCTTGGGACCATCCCGCGAGGAATGCAAACTTTTCTTCGTTTAGGAGGGACACCCTCAATTTCAGCCTTCGGGAAACAAGATGCCCCAGGGGCACTAGTAAGCTCGGCGTCCAACGCCGGAACGGAAGAAGGGACACGACGAGCACTGGAAAGACGGCTACAGCTCCTCTGCGCTCTTTGAAGCCCCAGTCGGAGGCGGCGGTCCTCCACTCCCGCAGAATAATTGAAGCAGAAATTCCTGAACCCGCTACTCGCCAAGACGTCGACCGGGAAACTCGCAAGCAAAGGGGAAACTCGCCCTTCAAGCCACTTGCAGTACTCCGGAGTGGCAGCGTCCCGAAACCCGGATTTTGTCCCAGGAAAGAAGCTACTGCCATTCGACCGAGCGTAGAGAGAAGCCCAGAGGCGGTAACCCTCCTTCAGACTGAAGCGCCCCTGCAACTGCTGAGGCATGCCAGGACCTTCTTGTCGAAATCCCTGTTGGCGAGCGAAGCGGTGAGGGGAGTACTGCTCCACCTCTACCACGTCCCCCTTTCGCCAAACCAAGTAGCCAGGGCGGCAACTGACCATGTTCCAGTATAGGTGGTCCGGGAGCTCCTCGTTGTTGAAAACAGTCGACCTCTCCAAAGGCAGTACCGAATGCTCCGCCAGAAATTCAAAGTCGGCGTTGCCCATCTTCCTCAAAAGGGTGCGAGCATACTCTCTCGGACGCTCCCAGCTGATAAAGGCATTTAAAATCACCCCTATCTCGGGCAGGAACGGCAATTTAGCTGGATGCCCGCGTTTGGCGAAAATCCCCTTGGGAAAATGCAGAGCTATCCAGCCGTACAAGTAGTGCAAGGGTCCGAACGCAGCCGACCGGCCAAGCTCCTCCTTGGCCTTATCCGAGCCGGATAAGTCCCAGTAAGTCCCACTGAGAGCCCGGTACAAGGCGCATAATATGGCCGGGGCTAGATTGAAAAGCTTGCCCCTCTCCATCCTGGAAGCTGCAAGGAAGGTCCCCGGACGGATAACCTCACCAGAGCATGGAAGTACGAACCGACAGAGGAAGATAACCAGCCCGACAGCTCGGTAAATCGCTCGCCACTCCTCGCTGTCACGACTCAAGCCAAGGACTTCCCAGGGACACTGCTTCCCCTCCATTGAATGCTTCTCTCGAGCCAAAGAGTCGATAGATCTCACGAAGGAGCGAAGCGGAGGTCTCTGCATCTGAGCGACCTTCCACATGGGGTGAGCCGAAGGCGCCGGAGACCTATACTCGCCTCTGAACCAAAAGTCGACCCAAGAAGAAGGACGCACTCGATCCGACTGATCCCGCGCCGCAATGATAGCATATACCTTGAACAAAAGAAGGTAAGAACTCAGAGCGTAGCTGCTGTCCAACAGATCCTTCAAGGCCGGCACCTCTTCTTGGTAGTAGTTCCGTACTTCGGGACACCCCGAAACGATGTGGACGTCGCGAAGCGAGATTCCTATCTCCCCCGCTCCAATAAGGAAGGTATTGGTGTCCGGACACCAGAGCTCACAAAGGGCGCGATACATCCCCTCAGGACGGCTGTACTCTCGATGAGCCGGAGCCAGAAACTTGGCTAATAAGTTCATCTCGGGTTCAGTGCCAAAGACCTCGCAGAGCTCGCCCATCCATTCGTGAAAGCCGCAAAGGTATTGGACGTCTCCCCGAGGCCAAGAATCGGGTCCCCATCGCGTCAGTCGGGCACAGATCTTCGAGGCAACAACCGGCGTAGGCACGAAGTCTTCATCACAATAGTGGAACGGAATACTCAAACTCGGCCGGAGAAGCTTCATGGAAATTCCTTCGTCAGTATAAATCTTCTCGCTCAATTTCGGCATCCCATAAGTCGCATCCACGACTCCATCTTCCGTGATGCAAAGACACGGAGCAATGACAGAAGGTCTTCTCGCCTCGAGTGGCGATAACGGTGCACACGAGTGTGGGGAAAGCGAAGGCACCTCTTCCCATCGGAGAAGTCCTCGGCTATCCACCCTGGAGAAGTCAAACTCTCGAAGACGCGAGCCCTGGAGGGCCATGAAGGGAGGCAAGTCAAGACAAATGCGTATCAAAAAAAAAAAAAAAGAGGGCCTGCACCCCTGTCAAGAGGATTGCCCGACTCAAGGTCACTCGCCAGCCAACCTGCACCCGTGTCGCGGCCCGTGCGCCACGAGCCGACGCTTTTATCATCAACACCTTCGAAGTCCAGAAGAAAAAAGGGGAGAAACGAAAGCGCAAAAGGAAAGAAAGGGGAAGCCTCAAAAAAAAAAAGGGACAAAACGGGAAAGGGGGCCCGCAGCCCCCTCTCTCCAATAACCGGCGGACAGCAGAGAAAGGGGGGGGGGGGGGGGGCGCTGCCCCTTCCCTTCTCCGAGCCGATCGGGGCCAGGCCCCCGACCAAACCGCCGTCGCCCCGCAGCCGCCGGACCCTGGCCCCGCGCGCGACCCATCCGCGCGCCCGACACCTCGCACGACCGGCCCCGCGCGCGACCCGTCTGCGCCCGCACCCACAGCCGCCGGACCCGGCCACCGCTGCGCCCGCCTGCCGCCTGCGCCGCACCCCTCCGCGCACAGCGCTGCGCCGCCCACGCCGCCTCCGACACCGCACTGGCCACGCGCAGCCCCACCGCACCCCGTGCCGGCGCTGCTGCCGCTGCTGCCCACGCAGCCCAGAACCAACGGAGAAGAAGAAGAAGAAAAAAAAAAGAAGAAAGAAAGAAAGAAAAAGAAAAAGAAAAAGAAAAAGAAAAAAGAAGAAAAGAAAAGAAAAGAAAAAGAAAAGAAAAAGAGAAGAAGAAGAAGGAGGAGGAGGAGGAAGAGAGAGGCGGCGAAGGCGACCCGTACCTCAGCCGCGCTCCTCCATCCTCCCCGCCTCGATCCTCGCCGCATCGTCGCTTCGAGCCCGCCTTCGCAACGACCGCCAAATCGCGCACCATCGCCGCCGATGAAAGAGGCGA
Organism: Chamaelirium japonicum; assembly: GCA_947650365.1. Lineage (NCBI taxonomy): Eukaryota > Viridiplantae > Streptophyta > Magnoliopsida > Liliales > Melanthiaceae > Chamaelirium > Chamaelirium japonicum. The sequence goes on along the minus strand of OX393551.1, from coordinate 59,678,421 downwards.
CACTGGGAAGACGGAGCAAGTCTCGTGCAACCCCAGGCAGCTCACTTCCGACGGCGGTCTCCAGAAGCCGGCAGAACCTTCGCAAAGAAGCACAACGACAGATGAAGAGGGTAGGGGTCCTTAAATAGACTCCCAACCCTGCCCACAAAAGGAATCAAGGACAAGCGCTCTACGATTCCTACGTGTCCAAACCCTACACGCTCTCACCGACGCACTCGTCCTTGAGGGGGCATTTGTAGACACACGAATTTCGTCGGACCCGAACCCGACTTATGTGGGCCGACGCGGATGCAAACCCGACACGATGACCCGACTCGCACGCACCGGTGCGGACCCGGACCCGACTCGCACCTAGCAAAGAGGAGCGGACCCCACACTTCAAGGGGGGCCGGCCCCTACTAGGGTCCGAACCCCATGGGGCCGGCCCCTACTAGGACACGAGCCACATGGGGGCCGACCCTACTAGGACCCGAACCCCATGGGGGGCCGGCCGGCCCTGCAAGGAAAGGACAGAAAAGGAAAGAAAAGAAAAGAAAGAAAAGAAGAGGAAAGAAAAGAAAGGAAAGAAAAGAAAAGGAAAGAAAAGAAAAGGAAAGAAAAGGAAGAAAAGGAAGTAAGAACCGTCATGCGCGGGGGGAGGTTGCATATGACGTCTGCACACATGTGGATCTGCGCCGATCCCTCGATCCGACGCACAAGACGAAGCGCCCGATCGCCATCGATTTCGTGTGCGAAATCCAGCCATAATTGCCTCGCCAGAAAAGAAAAACAAATAAACGTTATTCCCCTCATCAATGGATGAATAAATCCAGGGTAATTATGAGAGAGATAGAAAAGGGATTTGAAATTAAAAGTTCCCATATCTCTCTCCCCACCCCTTTGCCTATAAATAGAGGGGGTGGGGGAAGATTCAAAGGGCCGATGGTTGAAGACTGAAGACGAAGCGCGGGAGCTCTGCAGAAGAGGAGACGCTTCTTCATCGACCCAAGGCTTCACGAGGCACGGTCAAGCCTGCCCTGTCGGGATCGGCTTACCGAAAGCTCTCATCAACGTGAAGACCCTTGCACACGAAGATGACGACTTCGACTCCGTGCACGCTTCCTCATCGACCCAAGGCTTCACGAGGCACGGTCAAGCCTGTCACATCGGGATCGGCTTACTGAAAGCTCTCATCAACGTGAAGACCCTTGCACACGAAGATCAAGACTTCGACTCCGTGCATGCTTCCTCATCGACCCAAGGCTTTACGAGGCACGGTCAAGCCTGTCCCATCGGGATCGGCTTACTGAAAGCTCTCATCAACGTGAAGACCCTTGCACACGAAGATCAAGACTTCGACTCCGTGCACGAAGAAGAAAGCTCAGAGAAGAAGACCCTTCGACTCCGAAGACGCCAGAAGCAAAGGCCGGAGAAGAAGCTCGGAGCGGCACTACCCGTCGGCTCCAACAAATCCTAGATCCCGATCAAGCTCCAAAGCCCGGAGGAGAGAAACGAAGCGTCATCACCCCGTCGTCTTCAATAAACGCCTGCGCCATCCATGAAGAAGAAAGCCTGGAGCAGACCGCCTGAAGCGTCGTTACCCCCGCCGTCTTCATCAGCAAAAGCCGATGCTACAACCGTCGCACGGAGACCGTCGCTACCCTCGTCGTCTTCATCAACAAAAGCCGACGCCACAACCGTCGCACGGAGACCATCGCTACCCTCGTCGTCTTCATCAACAAAAGCCAATGCCACAATCGTCGCACGGAGAGCGGTGCTACCCCCACTATCTTCGAAAGCATTCTTCGACTCCGATCACGCCAAAGAAGCCCAGAGAAGAAGAGAAGTCCAGTCGACACGCAAACCGTCGAAGCACCGGAGAAGTAGCCCACGTTGTTCAAAGAAGAAGATCGAGTTGACCGCTAAAGCTAAAGCCTTCGCAAGAAGCCAAAGCAAAGCCCCAGTAAAGCCCGCGCCAAAGCAACGCAAGTGCCAAAGCCAAGCGACTACGCCGGTCACGAGCAAAAGCACCGCACGTTCTAGCCGATACGACGTGAAGTCCGAAAGAACGAAAGCATCGCAAGTCTCTCCCGGCTATGTCCAAGCGCAAGCGCCGAAGCAACGCAAAAGCCAGAGCCACACCGGAGCCAAGCCAAAGCCAAAAAGCCAAAGCCAAAGCCGACGCCAAAAGCACGATCGACGCCGCGAACCGACGATCAAGGACGCCGAGGTCAAGCAAGGAGCGAGGAAGACACGAAGACCGAGGAACGAAGCCGGAAAACCCCCTAGCCAAGAAAACACGAAGCACGGAAGGGACAAAGCGACGGCGGACATTCCTTAGCCTCTCCAAAACCCTCACCCTGTAAAGACCCCTGTCCTGGGCAGCCCCTTCAGAGCTCTCGCACGAACACCACGTGGAGACGCGGATCAAAGGGATCCTCCAGAAGATCTTTCCCACAATCCCCTGATCAAAACTCGCCGCAACCCGGACTCGCTACACCCGAGCCACCCGGGTCCCGGCCACACTTGTAATATGGTTCTGCGCAATAAAGACGACCCGTGCTTTTTCCCGCGCTACAGTTCTTCATCGTTCTGTCCTCTCCGGATCATAGATCCATAAGGTATGCTGATTCTAAACACCTAACTAGATGCATACATGTCTTCCGTAGATCGTAGTATGCCTCTAGGGTGTCCGCATATATGCTAAGATCATAGATTTGCATGTAGATTGTTTTGTAGAATTAATTGTAATGAAACATACATCGTATGATCTTCGGATCTATCTTTTGCTTCCGCTGCGACTCTGATAAGCGGATCCAATTCCAACAGGGGCCTCCAATAAACTCTCGGGCTACACAAGCTCCAAACGGGCCTCCTCACAAGCTCCAAATAGGCCTCCAGATATGAGATGGCCCTGCCATCTTGAAGCATCAACAATAAAGGTCCCGCCAGGATCTTTAAAAGTAGACTTCTACCACCAGCCTCCTCAATGAACAAACTTGAATCCAATTGCCATACTCCAACACTAGAAGGTCCACTAGTTACCGAATCTCCAGCAGCTGTTGGTTAGAAAAATTTTCCATGGTAAAGTTACCCCAAAGGTAAGTTTCCCCATGGTAAAGTTTCCCCAAAGGTAAGTTTCCCCAAGATGAATTTCCCCAAAAGGTGAAGGCAGCTGATCTACAACCCACAAAGCCTAGCATCACCAGCCCAATCCCTATGGCCCCAAAGGCTTCCACACCAAACAGTTAATCCCAAATACTAGAAGGGCAAGGAGCTTCTAGTCCAGATGTATCAACACTTGGTTCACCATCCTCTCGCTCCGGCTCTTGGAAACCCGATTGGATGAATGGAAACCAAGATTCAACAAGCCCTGTTGTAATAGTTGCTGCCCCTCTGCTCAAGATATTATGTATAATTTCCACATACCGACTCGCCATCTTGGAGAAGATTTCAGTGAATGAACAAAACTTGCCATCATACACCCGACAATTGCGTTCAATCCAAATAGTGTACACTACAGTAGTAAGGATAATCTTCGCCATCAGCCTTTGGTCTTTATTCGGGATCATCATAATAAATTTGCATATTTTTCGAATAGAAAGCCCTGAAACTTCTGATTGCCACCCCATAATAGCAGAAGTACGATTCCAAAGCTCATTAGACCATTGGCATCGAAAGAAAATATGCTTGATATCTTCACAAGCTGATTCACACATAAAACACCTATTGGCCAACGAAATACCCCGCTGTTGTATCTAAGGAAAAGTAGGCAAACGATCCCTAACTACCCTCCAGCTGCAGAAACTATGATTCGGGGGTGAATCTTTGTTCCATAAAACCCTCGTTCAGTTTTTGACTATGCCCGAGTCCCGGACCGATTCCCATGCTGAGGACAAAGAGAAAAGATTGTCTTTGGTCTTATTCCACAGGATAGTATCAACCATCAAAGTTTGGTCAATCGGAATTTCCCTAATTGTACTGAAAAGATCATAAACCGTTGAACTCCACGGATTCGGAAGTTGCCACGAACGATCAGTAATCCATTCATGCAAATTATGCCATCCATTCGGTAGAGCCGAGATAGAGTTATACCCCAAAATTTGTAGCATACTTCTCCCTCCAACCCATGGGTCTCACCAACAATCAATGCTACGCCCATCTGCAATACCAAATTTCAGATTCAAAGCTAAATCATCCCTTCGCTGTAGCATACCTCGCCAAACTCCCGACGAAGAATGGGATGGGTTGATAGCCCAGAAGGAATGTTATTGATGAAGACGGCGGGGGTAGAACCGGCTTCGGGCCTTTTTCTCCAAGCTTTCTTCTTCGTGCGACGAGTCAATGCCTTTGTTGAAGACGACGGGGTGTTGTCAGCTTCGATCTTCTTCTCCGGCCTTTGCTTGTGGCATCTTCGAAGTTGATAAAGATCGTTGGAGACGTCGGGGGTAATGATGACTCCGGGCCTTCTTCTCCAAGCTTTTTTCTTCGTGCGAGGAGTCGAAGATTGGATCTTCGAGGGCAAGGCCTTCGCTTTGATGAGGACTTCGATGGGCGACTCCGCTTTATTGGGGATGCGTCTTCTCGTTCCTCTCGAAGCCTTCGGTCTTCAAGCGTTGGAGCCTCCTTTTTTATAGAGCATTTTTGTCTTTAGCTTTTGACCCTTGATTCCTTCCCCCACCCCTTCTATTTATAGGCAAAAGGGGGAGGTTGGGAGAGATATGGCTGCGATTTTTTGGTTTAATCCAATATCTCCCCCCATAACTATCAAAATATTGTTTCCTTATTTGGGAAAAACAAATTTGATCCCTTTCCTTATCTTGTGGGGATGGTTATGGGCTTGTTATGACTTGATCTTTTGAAGATAACTTGTTACCTTTGCACCTTTCGATTGCATGGCGACATGACGCCATCTTGTCCGTCGGATCGAGGGATCGTCGCAGATCTACGGTTGCATAGACGTCCACGTCACTTCCCCCCGCGATTAATATTTTTTTTTCTTTTTCTTTTTTTTTCTTTTTCTTCATATGGCCGGCCACACCTCCCCATAGGGAGGGGGCACGGTTTCCAAGAGGGGGGCCGGTGGGCCCCTTTTTGTTTTCGCGTTGTGGGTCCGATAGGGCCCGTTTGCATCAAGTCAGGTCCGTTTCGTATGCGGGCCGTTGTGTGCGAGTCAAGGCTCGTATGCGGGCCGTTGTGTGCGGACCGTGTTCGCATGCGGGCCGTTGTGTGCGGGCCATGTTTTGCATGTGGTCCATTGTGTGTGGGCCATATTTTACATGCGGGTCGGGTTCGTTCCATGGGCTAATTTCGGTGCCCACAATGGATGATCATGAGAGTGTGGAGAGTAGGGTTTTGATGATTGCTAGGGTTTCAACGACATATGGTATTGAAGAGGAAGAAGAAAAAGAGGAGGATGATGATAGCGAGGTGGAGCAGGGGAGAAAAGAGGAGGATGATGATAACAAGGTGGAGCAGGGGCGAAAAGAGGAAGAAGAAAAGTAGAGGAAGAATGAGAGGGAAAGAAAGAGGCGAAAAGGAAGGTGGATGCCAATACACAAGTGGTACGAATGACAACACTTAAATTTGGGCTGGGTGCCAATGCAAAAGGAACAATACTTGGTTCCAACCCAGGTTCTTACCTATAGTCCATAAATAAATAAAAAAAAACAATTGGTGAAGTTCTTAAGGGATTTTTTCCAATCCTTCGCTTCTTGAAAACCCTCGCTTGGCTCCTTCGACTAGTTGCAGATTTTGGCCTTTACAAGAACGTCAAGTTGTTTGTCTCCCTCCTTTGTCTCCGTGTTCACCTCCTTTCTCGTCCTTTTGTTGAAACATACATAGAGGTGGAGGAGGAGGTAGAGCAACTAAGCCGGTACAACATTTTTATCAATAGTAGTAGACCAATTAATATTATTTAAAAAAACTCAAAATATATCGATAAATATCTAATTCCAAAGTGGCTTTCTATGTGCACCCATCAAATTCAACTTATCACTCAAATATTTTATTTTTTTGTTACCCAAACCATCCTTATCCCTAACCTCTATCCAACCCTCACCCTCCTCTCCCCCCTACTCCTGCCATCGCCTCCAACCCCTCCACCTACGTTGTCGCCCTCTTCTCACCACCTCCTGCCCTGATGCCAAGCCCAGCCTCCTACACTGCCCTCCTTCCTCTTCCTCCTTTATCTTCCTCCTCCATTTTTTTCGCACCAAAACCCTAAGCCGACTAGAACATCTATCGATCGTTGCCCGCCAATGATGTTAGCGGGGCAGTTGCCGATATTACTGTGTTGATGTCGACGACGACAAGTGATTTGGGTTTTAGCGAGGGGACGATGGAGGAGGATGATTAAGGAGGAAGGAGGAGGAAAAAGTAGGAGAAACTAGAAAGAGGAGTAGGAGGAAGGAGTTGGGGACAACGAATAAGTTGGGGGCGGAGGGAAGGGAACGATGGTTGTGGGATACAGATGGTGTCGGAGGCTCAGCATGTCGGGGCTCAAATGACTAGAGGTAAGGGACTAACAATTTAGGAATATTGAAGGTGCCAATACAAAATGATAAAAAAAAGTTTGCCAAAGGATTCCGGTGCCCAGCTGAAATCGGTGGGTGCACATAGAAACCGCCGTTCCAAAAATCTTTCTTACACTGGAATAAAAAGGCTTCCACGAGCTTCTTCGCTCCTCCTAACCACCCCTCCCTTTCGCGATGGACTGCAATCTCGGAAGCTCGTCCTTGGTCCCTCCAGCCCCACCCTTCCGCCTCCCCACCTCGCGGATTCCTTCAAACCTTCGGTTTTCAGTAAAATCTTGCCTGACATCTTTTGATTTCCCCACTCCTCTTCTGCTAATCTTTTGTTTGGGGATTCTTCCGGTCTGATGGGGTTGAGTTTTACGCAGAGATTGAAGCCTCCGAGCTTGCAAAAGCGTCTGATGGCGAGCAGAGCATGTGGGTCCGAGGAAAGGGATCCCGGAAATGGGTTTCCAGTCAATCCCAGCAAGGTTTTCGTCGAAGAGGTAATCTGATTGCAAAGGCTGTCTGTTCTTCAGTTCTTGTTGAGGGTTGTGATCTTTTGGATCCCAGATACCCTCTAGTGAGCTTGTAATTTCGCTTTAGAATGCTAAAGAATTTCAAAACGGTCAAAATTTCTACCCTTTTCGTCTGGACTCCTTCCTTGTGTAGGGAATTCTTGAACTGGTCTTCTAGATTTCTTGGAAGACCCCTCTCTTTCCATCTTGTTCAGGTTTGCGGTGCCAGCCGTAGAGGTTGACATTCGGTTGATAGCCGATCGGAAAAATCTTGTCAGTCCTTTTTGTGGTCCATACCAAGCGCATCTTAACGAGATAGCACTTGGATGATGATGGTTAAGATGTGGAGATGCAAATAGTTTCTTGGTTAGTAAATTGGCTTCTTTATTTTGGTAATCTTGTTTTTACTGTAGTCTTAAACTAAGAGCTGATAGTAAAGAGACCTTATGCAATGAGCATGACGGTCGTAGCAAGGGCGCATCTTGAGTGCTTCTAAGTATCAATGTATGTGCTTCGCAGATTAATGCGAGTGAAGCAAAGCACAGTTAATAGAGACTTCTGGAGGCGCATTCGTGCATGTGTTTTCCAAAATAAATATGCTCGACTTTGCATTCGAGCTGCATAGCCCAAGATGGGTTTTAATCTATCCCATTGAAACATGCAATTTTATTAATGTGTGTGGAGAGAGAGAGAGAGAGAGAGAGAGAGAGAGAGAGAGAGAGAGAGAGAGAGAGAGAGAGAGAGAGAGAGAGAGAGAGAGAGAGTCTAGGGTTTTGGGATAGAATGAATTCTCTCATTGGATTTGGGGCCAATAGGCCAATGTATATAGAGTACATGTTTGTCCTCATGTGAGGCTCATATACAAAGAAAAGATATATGCACAAGGCTATAAGTCTGGGCCTCACAGTGCTGTTGGGTGAAGTAGTGATTGATATTGATGTGCTTCGTCCTCTTGTGGACAACCGGGTTGCTAGCGATCTATATAGAACTCCGGTTATTGTAGTGAAGTTGTAGATCCAAAAATCTCGACTCCTAGATTCTCAAGGAGATGTCGTAGGTTAACAATCTCTTTGGTGGTGGAGGCAATGGTTCAAAACTGTGGCTCGATGCTGGAGAGAGAAACAATCTTCTGCTTCTTGCTTTGCCATCATATTAGAGAATCTTCAAAATCATGCAGTAGCCAATAGTTGAGCGACAAGTAGTCGGATCTCTAGCCCAGTCAGCATTAGCGTAGGCATGTAGGTAGGACCATAGGTGAAGTCGAGTAAAGGAAGAACGACAGTGTGATGGTGCCTCGAAGGTACCGAAGAATCCACAGGAGGGCACCGTATTGAGCAGTAGAGGGGCCTTACCAAACTGGCTGACGGTGTTGACTGTGTGAGCAATGTTGGACCGAGTGAAAACGCTTAATCCAGGCTCGAGGGGCCTGTTTGTGCCCATAGATGGTTCGACGAAGACGGTATACATGCTGAGGAGTGCTGAATCCTGAGGAGTCTGCATGTAGCTAACCTTGGAGAAATTACCGTGAAGAAAGACAATCTTCACATCTGTCTAAAGGAGGGGCTAACGGTGAGCAACGACGACTGCCAGTAGAGTCCGAACCATAGTTATTTGTGCCATGGGAGCAAAAGTCTTGTCGTAGCCGATTCCGTATCCCCGAGTGAAGCTCCTAGCAACTCGGCGGGCCTTGTGCCGTTCAATAGAACCATCAGGTCAATGCTTGACCTAAAATACCCACTTGCATCTGATAGGTTCAATATTTGCCGATATGGGAACGATGTCCCACGTTTGTGTCTGCTCAAAATCCTGAAACTTCTTTGTCATGGCCAACGTTTTCAGAGGCGCCCGAGACGTAAGCCTCGAGACGCGCCTCAGGGCGAGGTGTAGGTAAAACGCCCCAAAGGCGTTGGTTGAGGCGTTCAAACATATGAAACGTACACCTCAAAGCCTGAGGCGCACCTGAGGCGTATGCTTCAAGTCTGAGGCGTACGACTCGAAGGTGTCTGATTTTTGTGATTTTTTTTTTGAATTGTGATTTTTTTAAATTATTAAAATATTGTTTTGTGGCCTCATGGATTAAGTGGCTATCTATATTATAAAAATAATATTTTTTATTATAAAAATATTGTTTTGTAGGTTCATTTGGCTTGTAACTTAGAATTTTATGAATATTGTATCAAGTATTGTATAGTTTAGTTGCAATACTACACTTTACATACTTTATGGATATATTTTGGTAAACTATTATGATGAGTTGTGGATGTGGAGTCGTGGATTTTAATGTACAATTGAAATTATTAATTTTCATAACTTTATCTATTTTTTTCTTTATTATTGAATTTTTAATATTTAGTTATATATTTAATAGATACTTAATTAAAAAATACACTCGCCTTGAGGCTTACGCTTCGAGGCTTTGGCCAGTCAAACACCTCATGTCTGAAAACTTTGGTCATGGCCTGTCGTCACTTAGGAGAGGGGGGGGGGGGGGGAGTTGAAGTGCTTCTTGGTAGGATCGGACTCTCGGTCAATGTGAAGGATACTGAGGTTGGCGTGGAATTGGGGCTAGTAAGTGGTGATTGCGGTAAAACCAAAACGGTTAGGCGAATAACTAAAATGGTTAGGCAAGCAACGCTCGTGCTAGGGGTAGTGGGGAGGGGAGCGAGGATCCACATCTGCTTGAGGCGAGTTGGTCGGAGCATGTGAAGTATCAGTGGAGTCATCCTCAGGAGGTGTCGAGGTAGGCGGTTGAGCCATGGTGTGACGATGATAATACACCTGAGGAAAGGGGGTGGGGTGGACGAGTGAGTGATGTAGGACATGTGCTGTCAGAGGAGGAAAGAAGAGAGGAGACATGAGGAGTAGTAGTAGTCGCAGGAGATAGAGACTCAAGGAAGGGAGCAGGAGGAGCAACTCTGGTCGAGGGAGGTAGTGATGATGGCCCAGGAGGTAGATGTGCGAGGAAGGGAGTAGGAGTCTTAAGAAAGGTGAGGTTCTAATAAGATTTCTATTTAATATTTGGAAGGAAGCAGAAGGATCCACATCTTTGTGGAGTGGATTTTTTTTAATAATATCTGGAAGCTATATTTCTATCAGACAATCTTTAGAAGATTTCTGTTTATTTTTACTCTTTGGATGCATTAGTAAAGGTAAATCTTCAGTTTCTAGATCTTTTCACGTGCTGTTGAATGTTCTGCTGATTGAATTTTATAGGTGGGATTGATTGAATGCTATTTGCTTTTCACCAGGCAATTGGAGCTGAATATGGGGAAGGTTTTGAGACGTTTAGAATGGATGGTCTACTAAAGGTTGATGTGGTAAGAGGCTCATACCTTTACATCCCACTTTTTGAAGTGTTTCTTTTCATTATCTGCTGTCTGATTTAATACTTCTATTGCGGTAATACTCACAATATGGTGGTTTTTGACTTTCTAACACATATTTCTATTCTTTTAGGATTATTTGAATGATAAACTGCAAGAATGCTTTCTTCAGAGAATACGGCATGCTATGAAGCCAGACGAAGCTTTTGGTCTAATCTTCTCGTGGGATAATGTTGTGGTATGTTTACATTCAACATGATAGAATGACACAATAGGCTCTTCAAAAGTGCTCATAATGCAGCAAGAATCCGACCATATGACATAGTAGATACTGATTAATCATAACTCACAGTTTGCAGCATGAAGTTCAAATACTGTATGAAGTTCCTGAACCTTTTACGGTTTTACCCTAAGCCTTAAACTTCCATTTTCTGCCACATCACTTTTTCCTAAGTGTCCTATTTTACTTTAATCCTCTTCAGCATCCCTCTAAGTAATAATAAATTGAAGTCCATGACATTGGTTCATCAATAAGCTAATCCTTCCAAATCTTTACGGAGGTCTATTCAGTGAGTGGGGAATACATATTTGATACCCTTTCAAAGTAAAACAGATTTGGAAATGGAAGGTATGTATTTGATACACTATAAAGGTTAAATAGATTTGGAAATCGAAGACTACATTTAAAGATTCTATATTTCTATGTATAAACATATTACCTAGTATAATAGGGAAACACTATTCCTAGTTCCTACCTAAATGGCCTAAATTTCTATGATCTTCCTCTTTAATAATGGCCTACTTCAGTGTTTCATTAATCAACGTAATACTTACATCTCTTTGTGGAGATCTAATTCGAGGAGAAGATAATATGAGTTTGATACTAAGTAAAGTTAAATGTATGTGGAAATGGGAGAGTACTATTCAATAAATAAATGACAAACATAATCTGTAGTAACTTAAGCGTAAACAATAATCCTTTTCCCATCTATACGATATTTTCTTTAAAGTCATTTTTATTTGTTAGTGGTTTCTGCACTAAGCAAAGTTGTCCAAAGTGGAGGTGCTCTGATCATCTACTCGTCTTGAGCTCCCCTCACCAGGACCAGCTCTAATCTACATTATGCATTTTTTTATAACATTATCCCTCTCATGGTTTTACCAAACATCCGGCTCAATGCCCTCTCTACTTTTATAGATACATATATGCTAACTTACCTACATACCATACCTAGGTACCCACAAATACCTAGCACAACATCCTAATTTCTGTGCTCTCAAGTCTCTAACATCCTATTCTAAGCCATCAATAGGGTTGGCCTTTCAACTATCATAACAAAGTTACAGTTGTCCATACTTTCTACTATACTCCATGATAAACTGAAGATTGGTGTTAAATTAAATGATACACATTAAAACACCTAGACACTGTCAAAGTTCCACTCATAATCATTATGCCAGTTAGTGAAAGCATTATGCTTTCATGATTTTCATCAATAAAATATTTTCTTGTTATCCATGCCATCAATGGTCCCTTAAAAGAGATAGTTGGAATTGAATCTTTTTGCTTCAGGGGCCTTCGGGTTGATTCCACTATCTTTTCTTCAAAGTGTTTGCAATAATCAGATCCTCCATTACTCTTCTTGCTCGAAATCTTGGGTCTAACGAGGTCATGAAGTCTGGATCCAACCCTTCTCTTCCAAAACCCTCTTGGGTAGCTTTGGAAAGAGGTCTCTTTGGCACTCTCGCCCAAAACCCTACAAGGACCGCTAAACCTAACGAGGATTCAGTGGATAATAGGTCGAGAGGTCATTTTGGTATTTTTGTCCAAAATCCTTGTGTGATGGCAGTGTTCACTAGATCGAAAGGTTGATATGGTACTCTTAGGGGTGTAAAATCGACCGGGCCGAGTCGGGACGGTTCTAATATACCTCGGGTCGAGTCGGTCCTACATAAGCGAAGCTCGGATAGGCCTGTCAGGCTCATCGGGCCAGACCGGGTTGGGCCAATGTTCTAAACCCGGACCCGGCCCGTATATATATACACAAGATGTGTGAGCTTGACTGGAGTTGCCGGACCGAGCTTAAGGATTTTTTCAAGGTTTTTTTCAATAAAAAAAGATTTGATATGATATATGTAAGTTTTGAACCCCAAACCTCACAACAAATGACCAACAACCTTACCAACTCACCTACACTATATAGATCCTTATGTCTCTTAATAGCAGGCCTCTTGTAGAGTACTTTTTAAGAGACTAATACCACTTCCAGTGCAATTCGCATCAAGCTAATTTATTTTTTTAATTTTTTTGAAACATTCCCCAAGTCACATCCAAACCCAAACCAACCCAAATTCTTGCTCTCCTACGTTGAAACTCCTTTAATCTTTTCCCTGGTGATAGCTGCTGCATGATAAAGAATAAAATAGGATTTGACCCTTCCCAAGTCAAATGATCCTTCATAATTTAGTTCATTCTTTTGGGTTGAAAATATATTTAATAAAGAATAAGTATTCCGCAACTATAGAAGAATCAATGAAGCTGGATGATTAAAGGTTTGATCTAATAAAGTCATTGATCAATGCCCTTATGAAGCAAAATCTTCTACAACCCTATTGCTCTTCTAGTCTTGGCTTCGGATAGTATGGAGGTAAAGTATTCATCGAATTACTAATTCTAAACCCTTCCCTAAAATTGGTGATTTCTAGAAGGCGGTTGAAGAATCTTCTCCATCTTTTTTTTAATGTGATGATAATCCACTAAATTCAAAAAAGGAAAATGTGCATCAACCATTTTCTCCTGTACTTGAGGATGACCATAAAGAGGCTTATGTTACTGATGATTGAGATTTATGCCAGCATGATCATGTTCTCAAGACTAAAGAAGATCTTTTGTTGAAGAATCGCATGAATTTGTGAAGGATCCATAAGTTCAAGATGCGATCCTCGGAAAGGTTGCTTTTAACCCTTTGAGGCGTTGATGTATACAGAAATCCTTTTCTCGAAGGGTTCTACTACAAGCCCGAATGTGTTATGTTGACTGGTCTTTTGGGGATGTAGTCTATTCAAGCTACATAACAACTTGATTATTTGCATGATCTTGGTTTTTCTACCTTATGGAGGTTGTAAGTATATTCTTGACAAAGATGCAGGAAGTAACCTTACGCATCTCCTTTGATCGAAGGAAGTTCTCCTAAATCTTAGATTAGGATTTGATTGCGTTGGGTGTCTAATTTTTCTTGTCGTACAGATTTTTTTTTCTTAAGTGGATCTTTATGGTCAGAATTTAGTCATAGGTCGAGTCAAGTAAGCTAGAGTGCAAGCCTGCTGCATCATAAGTGACTGATGTTGCTGACCTCATCAACACCAATGAAAAGATCAAAAAGCTTCATAAAGGTATAACTATATAAATTTCCACCTCTTGATCATAATTTTTATGATTTTTAGCTAGTTGGAAAGATGTCTTCGATGTCAACAAAATTGTTCTTTTTTTCAGCAAAAGTGTTCTTCGAGGTAACTTGATCGACTCTGGCCTGAGGGTCAAAACATGGTGACAAAGTTCAGCTGTAGTTTAGATTTGAATTTATTTCGATTTTCAGAAAATTTTTGTACTATGGAAGTTATTAATCAGCTTAGAATCCTTTGTGTCATGGATGTCAAAAATTTGAGTTTTAATGTGTGATTGAGATTAGTTCATGGGTTTTCATTTTTTTTTTTACTATAAGCTGTATATATAAATAACAATGGGTGAGGCTTTGAGTATTTTTTGGTTAAACTATTTGGAGATAACTTGTGAATTTTGTTGATGGCTTGGTCTCTCAGAGTTGTCCTTGTTTTCTTCTTCCTCGCTTCACTCCCCTTTCCTTCCCTCTTTTCTTTTCCTCTATAACAAGCTCAACTCATCTTATCCCCTCTTTGAACATTGCTTCTTGTATCATGAAGAAGAAGTGTTGACAGATCTTTTCCCCATGAGAATAGGGGTAGGGAGGGGAAAGGCAGGGGCAATTAGTTTTATCTGAGCTGTGGGTACTTATCAAGAAGCACATGAAATAAAGTGGGCCATGGAAGATGGTAAACTACTTTATTCACAATTCCAACTACCGCATGGAATTTTTATTCTAAACTATTCAAAATAGAATTGGAATTAGAAACCCAATATTATGTCCGTATTTGTATGTTTGGCTAGAATTAAGGATTGTCGAAACTTCTATTCTTGGTTTATTCTGGAACCAATCAATGGATACTAGAATACTGGATTCACACGTTTGCTCTTGCCAAATTGTTCCACCTTGTGTCTTTCTTTTTTGTCTATTGCTTAGCAGATGAGCAGTTTTTATTAAGCCTTTTTAATATTGAATTTCTCTATTTCATGTTTGTTTATCCAATAATCTGACCATTATTATGGTGTATTGTAGGCTGATTCTCGCCCTTTGAAGTTGGATGCTTGGAGAGAACTTGCGTCCGAGGAGGGTATGCACTTAGTCAATTTGTGTTTTATGCATGTATTGGACAAACTTCACAAAACATTTGTTTTGGTTTTAAAAAGACAAGCAACACAATTTTTAAATGGTCCAACTTATAAATGTGCTCCTATATTTTGCTGAAAATAATGTTGACATTATTAGCGTCCCAATTTCAACCTGTCTTGGGTTAGGATTTTTTTTTTATACCTTAAAACATGTAACATGCATGCATATACAAATATATAATACACACGTACATAAATAAATGCATGTGCCTGCATACATGTAAGCGTACCGAGATACTTGCGTATTATGTATGTTTGCATATCCATTTATGAATACCTAGGATTAAATTTTGAGCTTTCCATTTAAGTTCATATAATTTTTGGATGTATTCTCATTTTTTTTATTTTTACTGTTCATTTCCAAATTTTACATATTTACTGAGCTACAAACTAGAGATCCTTGTTGCTTTTGAATGCTTTATTTATTTAACTAATGTATTGTCTATATATATATATATATATATATATATATATATATTTGTAATATTGGACCATTCATATTGAAACCATTGCAGTAATTTATGTGCTCACATGAGTTATCGTTTTTTCTGCTTAGTATGATTCAAAGTAGCACATCTTTGATAGTTAGTATCAGCTGCGACTCTAGTAGTTACGGATGCAGATTGCTTATAAGAAGATAGGCATCACATGCCAAGTGGTGTTGATTTTAAATCAGGCCTCTCTATTGCCCCAAATTGCTTTGGCTAGGAATTTGGAATCAAACCCTAGGGTGTTGATGTCATGTCGAGGCCCAACCATAAAACTTTCTCAATCTTTGTCGATCATGCCTTGATTCATAAAGTGACTACTTATAGATGGAACAAGATTGTTGGGTAAGGGCATTAACTTATTATTTTGGGAACCAAAGATTGTTAGGTGACCTCAAATATTAGAGCCTTTGGTTGTAACAAGTTGTCTGTCTAGCTTATTCAAAAAGACCTTGAATATAGAGAACTTCTTTATACTGGTCTGTCATCTCTGCTGTCGTGGTAGCTGATAATCACTCAATCTTCGCCCCCTAATTGCTATCTAATTTTCACCCCCTATAGGCTGTCTAACCCTGTTTCATCAGGCATCTAACTGAAGATGTAGTTAGACGCAAAGGTGTTTCGAAGGAAAAAGTCATTCGTCATTTTTTTGGGTGCTAAAATGTCATCTATTAATTGCTTCTGATCTTTAGTCAAAGGACTTACTGGAGACATTGGTAGATTGTTTTACTTGTGTTTGCAGGCTTAAGTACTTGAAATAACATGAATTGTCGTAGGCATGCTTCCATGCATGTCTATTTTTCTAAAAAAACTACAGCAGTGGAGGCAATATACCTACTATGGTACTATGTCTATTCAAAACCTTTAGAGCAATTTTTCCGGCAAAATTGCCTGTTATTGCTCTTAAAGGCTCTGCAAGCAGTTTGTATCACGAAAATGGGAACATTGTAACTGTAGAGAGAGGTGACTGATGTGAACTTAGTTGGGGTGCTTGCCATCCAAAACAGTGCAAGTAGAATCCCCAAAGGTGGAATGAAGAAAATAAATAGTTAGATCAGAGGGATGACAGAAAATAAAACCAAGAAAGAAAATACCAAAAGCACTACAAGCCAAAGCCGTAGAGGATCATGAAACATTCCCACTGGTCTCTTGTAGGAGACACCAAGTCCTGCTCTTGAATCTATGCCTCTTCATCCTGTCTTGTCCATTGATGAAAATGAAGTCAATGTTTTCGCAAACATATTCTCCTTTGAATATGCAGGTATTTTTCTCCTTCCAAAGACATCATATGATGGCCCCAACAACCAAAATCTGGCATTTTTTATTTGCCCTAGGGTTGGTAGTCTTCAGCCATACATCGCGGATGTTAGGACCTTGTTATTCCTTCGATGCACGACTCCCTTACAGGAGGAAGAGCCATATTAAGTAAGAAAATGGAGAAAGCAAAGCATATAATAAGCAGTCTCAAAGTGAGATCAAGAGCTTATTCTGTCGAATCCTATGAACCCCTTAACCAAATTATTTGCAGTTTTGTTTCTATTGCGAAGATGCGAAAGAAGTCCAGAATCCTCAATTTTATACTCCCACCATGGAAGCATACTTGCCTCCATCACTCTAAAACATGTAAGCAGACCTAAAATAGAATAATATTGTATCATTTCATTTCCACATGCATTTGTTATCTATATTGACATTGATATTGTTAAACAACAAAATTTTTACAAATTTATTTTGTCTCTAATTTACTTTATTGGCACTTTATTATGGCGGACCTGAGTAGTTGGGATAAGCCATGTTGGTTATGGTTTATCTAATGTGAAATAAATTCCTTTATTTTAGTCTATTTTATCTACTCAAAGTTTTGTCTAATTTGAGCGTGAGTTTATTTGGAAAAACTTGCCTTTTCCATCCCGATATTGTTTTAGTCAGCAGGTTCGGATTTGTCGTCATATGATCTTGTACTCGACCTGCAAGGCAAGGAAAACGTGAGAACGGCTGGCTCTGTGAGGAGCGCAGACCCTCCGACGCTCAAGTCATTGATGGCTCGAAAATGGAGGCTTAGAAGCAGGAAATGTTTGGGTTTCTGAGTTTCGAACCTGTACTTTGGAGCCGGGGATCGTATCTTTATAGACCTTTTGCAGACCGCCAGAGTTCGACACGTAGTCGTTCTTTTCCGTACCTTCTATACCTTCACGTGCCAACCCACATGGGCCCTTAATGGCCTTTGTCTTTTAGCCTGCTAGGCGGTGGCGGTCTAGTTCAGGTGGGTGTTCTGGAAGGCTCTAGTCTGGAGCATTCTAGACCGACCTTGGCCGGCGAATGTAGCTCGCAATTGTCCACGTAGTTCCACGGGGGCGGTGACATCTGTCGATTTGGTACTGCCTTACTGTAGGCGACCTCCGCGGGTAAGGAGGTGAACTCCTTTGCTGTTACATGATCGGGTGAGCCGTGGGTGTTGAGTCATCTGAGGGGTTCTTCAAACTACGCCATGGGCGACCTCTTCCGCATGCGAGCCGATCGCATGTAATCAGGGCGAGCTCCCAAGCAAGCTATGTCTCGCAGTACTTCATGAATGTGACCTCGAGGAAAATGCTGCTATGTCCAAGAGACGCAGCGATACGCTACTGTAAGAAGACGCTAGCCAGGGGCGGCCTCTTCCGCGTGCGAGCCGATTGCGTACGGTCAGGGTGAACTCTCGGGCGAGCTGTAGACGTTAGTCAGGAGCGACTTCTTCCGCGTGCGAGCCGATTGCGTGCGATTAGGGTGAGCTCTCGGACGAGCTGTAGGCGTTAGCAAGGAGCGACCTCTTCCGCGTGCGGTCAGGGTGAGCTCTCGTGCGAGCTGTAGGCGTTAGCCAGGAGCGACCTCTTCCGCGTGCGAGCCGATCGCATGCAGTCAGGGCGAACTGTGGGACCCCTTACGGAATGTGACATCTACCAGCAAGAGACGATTTCTCCGCGAGCGAGCTGATCACGCGCGAGCTGCTCGTGAGGGCGAAAGCCGGCTCCTTGGGGAGTGTTCTTCGAACTCCAAGACCTATTTTGTTCACAATGTTGCTTACCTGAAAATCAGGGTTGGCCTTAACTCCCGAGCTTATTCGGGGGGGCTTCTTATTTGGTCACCCGAGGTGATGCAGGCACCAATAAGGCACACTACAATCCTGAACCCTTTTAGGGTTTTCTTTGGTCAATGACTAGGGTTTAGTTATCAATATAGCGCAATAAGCCTCAAAAGGACAGCAAACAAAGTTATCTCACGCAGTTCTAAAATTCTATGCCGTCGACATTAAGCAGGATTAAGATTTAAACAATAGAAACACAATATTCTCACAAAAACAGATTTCAGCATATAAAAGGATTAATTCGCAGCAGTAAATATTGCAATAAAACAGTAGGCTTGCATCAGATTTTCATAAAGAAAAGGGCTACGGATGCTTGCTAGGGTTACCGACAGACGATAGATAGCGAATCTAATAAATAGGCACAATTATGGCTTCAACTAGCGATGAAAAAGATGATGACGGCTGCGATGCGGAGCGGAGGCAATGGAAACGAATGGAAAATGATGCGGATGCGAGGGAAAAGATAAGGAAAAGAAAAGGTACTGCCTGGGTTTCCCGCCGTGGGTCGATTGCGAGGATATGCCGATGATCCCGCACACGGAGCAAGACCGGACGTCGGGAGAAGCCGGAACCTTCGGAAAAACTGCACCAAGGCCTTCACGAGGCGAAGTCGTGGAAGCGGCGATGATCGGGGACTCGAGTCTCACCCGGAAGCGCTCACGAAGAGGCACAAGTTCAGCAATTCTTCAAATCTGATTTCTTCTTTCTTCTTTATCTTTTTGTAGACTAGGGTTTTGTTTTTGGATGGTTAAGATCAAAGGCTAATTAGGTTTAGATGGTGTGGATTCAATGGCTCAAGAAAGGCAAGAAAAGAGAGAGAAACAAGGGAGAGAAGAGAGGGAACGGACAAAGGGGGGGATCGGTCTTGGGATCCGCGCGGAAGGATGTGGGGCCGGCCGGTTCACGGGAAAAGAGAAGGGAGGGTGCGGTAGTCTCAATAGCAGCCCTATTGGGCTTAAGATAAGCCCAATTACACCCTAATTGAAGCCCATATGTGCCACGTCATCTAAATTATGTTATTTCGCCATCTAGCCGTCGGTTTGGAGATCTAATCTCGTCCGTCGGTACCCCGCAAACACACGCACCCATAATTTTATTAATATAATGCTGAAACTCACCCGAGAAGACCCGGATTCAATCCGAAAAGCCCCCGGATGAGATCATGGACATCCCCCATGAACTGGGCAAGAACAGAAATACAACTAATTGCTGAAATAAGGCCAAAAATAGGGAAAAATGGCCAAAAACTGAAACAAACGACTAATAAGCCCCAATCAGCTAATGTCATCCAAACATAAAATAAAAACGACAGTAAATAAATGTCTCTGACGATAAATGGAAAATGCTGCGATGATCTGATGATGCTGTTCATGCTGCATCAACTCCCCCGGACTAGAAAAAACTCGACTCCGTCGAGTGGGCGTCCAGCTGCTGTATGAGGTCGGGCCGCTGTGCTCGCAACTGTCGCTCCTCCACCCAGGTACAGTCTGAAAGTGGCCTGCCTACCCACCGAACAAGGAACCGTCGGAAGACACCGCGGCGGGTAGCAAGCTCTCGGACGTCAACGATCTCCTGTATCTGCTCTGTCTCATCCCGCTGCGCATCTGAAAACGGGATCTGTGGCGCTGAAGGTGTGTCTGGCCAGTCTCCGTGAAAAGGGAACAACTCTGAGATGTTGAAGATCGGCGATGTCGGCATGTCATCTGGCAAGTCCAGCAGGTAAGCATTGGGTCCCAACGCTCTGAGAACGCGGAAGGGCCCAAACTTCCTCTGGCTCAGTTTCCCATAAGAACCGGTGGGAAACCGCTCTCTGCGAAAGTAGACGAGGACCCAGTCCCCTGGCTGAAAAGTGCTCTCGCGCCTATGTGAATCCGCGCTTGCCTTATACCTGGCATTGCTTTCCCTCAGTTTCTCAAGCGACTCCCGCTGTACAGTCATGATGTGTTCAAGGAAGTCATCAGCATCAGCACTCGCAGGACCTGTAGGCGGTAGGGCAGTTCTATCCAAGAAATGGGGAATAACATGGCCATAGACGATTTCAAAGGGGGTTTTACCTACTGAGCGATTAATTGAACTATTATATGCGAATTCAGCTTGTGGTAAAACTACATCCCACTGTTTCGGTCTTTCACCAGCTAGACATCGAAGCATATCCCCTAGACTACGGTTGACAACCTCTGTTTGTCCATCAGTTTGAGGGTGATACGCGCTACTGTATTGAAGTTTAGTCCCTAGCTTTGACCAAAGAGTACGCCAAAAGTGGCTCAAGAATCTAGTGTCCCTATCAGACGTGAACGACCTTGGAATGCCATGCAGACGAACAACTTCCCTAAAGAATAACTCTGCTACATGAGATGCATCAGAAGTTTTCCTACATGGTATGAAATGTGCCATTTTTGAAAATCGGTCTACAACCACAAAGATTGAGTCAACGCGCCGAAGTGTTCGGGGTAGACCTACAATGAAATCCATGGTGATATCCTCCCAAGGGCGAGCAGGGATCGGCAGAGGAATGTACAAACCTGTGTTCTGCTTTCTGCCTTTGAACATTTGACAGGTTCGACATCGTTGCACAAACTTGACGTCTTTTCTCAAGTGAGGCCAGAAGTAACGTCTCTCCACTGAATCAATAGTTTTGGTTTGGCCAAAATGACCTCCCAAATTACTTCCGTGCAATTTATGGATTAACGTATCTCTAAAAGATTCGTTCGGATTTTCTTCAGAAGCGGTCCCTTCATGGGTGTTTTGGACAAGACTCTCGCGAAGGGAACACTCAGGGATGCACAGGCGGGTTCCACGGAACAAGAATCCCTCTTGGATAATATAGGATGCCGTGGGGTCAGTGCCCGTTTCTTGACAGGATTCCCAGATGGGACCAAAGTACGGATCAGTCGCGTACATGGATTTCAGTGCTTCAAAAGAAACAACGACGGGCTGTAAAATGACTAGTATCAGACCTCGTCGACTCAAAGCATCAGCAGCTTTATTCAAGATCCCAGCTTTATACCTGAGGTTGAACGTGTACTCTTGCAAGAAATTGGACCACTTAGCATGCCGCTGGTTCAAGCTACGCTGAGATTTCAGATAGCGAAGCGCTTCGTGGTCAGAATTGAGCACAAATTCCCGTTGGATCAGGTAATGCCTCCAGTGCTTGAGGGCTTGAACAACCGCGTAAAACTCAATGTCGTATGTCGAGTAATTCAAACGCGCGGCGTTCAGCTTCTCGCTGAAGAATGCGACGGGATGTCCCTCTTGACTAAGGACTGCTCCTATCCCGACGTGAGAGGCATCACAGTCAATCTCAAAGACTTTCTCAAAGTTCGGGAGTGCTAAAACTGGAGCACTCATCATTTTGGTCTTGATGAGATCGAAACTTGCTTCAACTTCGGGGGTCCAAAGGAAACCACCATTCTTCATACAATTCGTGAGAGGTGCGATGACGGAACTAAAGTTCTTAATGAATCTGCGGTAAAAGGACGCTAGACCATGGAACCGTCGCACATCACTAACGTTCTGGGGAACGGGCCAGGATTTGATGGCTTCGACCTTCTCTGGATCGACCCGTATCCCTTCGGAGCACACAATGTAGCCTAGAAAGGTCAAGCTGTCTGTGAGAAAAGTGCACTTCTTCAGATGGATGTACAGCTTGTCTTTCCTAAGCGTTTTCAGAACTTCTCGCAAGTGCTCGACATGTTGTTCGGATGTCGTACTATAGATAAGAATGTCATCAAAGTATACGACAACGAACTTCCCTATGAACGGTCTGAGCACCTGATTCATTAACCCCATAAAGGTACTGGGTGCATTCGATAGACCAAATGGCATTACTAGCCATTCATACAGTCCTTCCCGGGTTTTAAAGGCAGTTTTCCATTCGTCACCGGGTTGTACGCGGATCTGATGGTAACCGCTACGAAGATCAATCTTTGAAAAGATTTTCGCGCCATGTAGCATATCAAGCATATCATCCAATCGGGGAATCGGAAATCTATACTTGACAGTTATTCGGTTGATGGCACGGCAATCTATGCACATTCTCCATGTCCCATCCTTTTTGGGAGTTAGGAGTGCAGGTACTGCGCACGGACTCATGCTCTCTTGGATTAGTCCCTTTTGTAGTAACTCGGTAACCTGTCGACGTATCTCCTCATATTCAGATGGACTCATTCGGTAGTGAGGAAGGTGAGGTAGCGTCGCTCCTGGGACTAGGTCAACGCAATGTTGAATGTCCCGCAGAGGTGGAAGTCCTTCAGGTAGTTCCTCTGGGATGAGATCTTTGAAGTCTTCAAGCAGGACTCGAATCTCATGAGGAATGCTAGGGCCCTCTGTGGCCTCTTTTGCTACTAGGAAAAAGATGGAGCGAGATTCTCTAAGCTCGTCCTCGAAACAGGCTTGGGTCAGCAATGTTGGCAGGGCTTTCGGTTTCTCTTTTGGCAACTTTGGGGTGACGGTTGGGGGTGTCGGCTCACTAGAAATTGGCTTCAGGGGCTCCCTCTGCGGCACTAAGGTGATATTATAGTCATCCTTGCAGAAGGAGTAAATATTCTTCTCCCCATCATGGGTCGTCTTTCTGTCGTACTGCCACGGGCGGCCCAACAGAATGTGACAAATGCCCAAGGGCGCCACGTCACACCAAACAGCTTCCTTATACATCTTGCCAATGGTGTATTCAACTAGGCATCGCTCTTTGATAGCGACATCTGACCCTTTCTTAAACCAAGACAAGTTGTATGGCTTGACCAACTTCTCTGTCTTGAGCCCTAGTTTGTCAACCATGATCTGGGCGACCAGGTTCTCGGTACTACCACTGTCTATGATGAGGACGCAATGCCTCCCCTTTGAGGTACAAGTGGTGTGGAAGATGTTCCTCCGAAGCCATCGATCTGGTTCAGGAGCTTTTGGGGTCGACAAAACACGGTGCATGACTAGTGCATGCGTTGCCTCGTCAGCTTCAGCGATGACGTCATGTGTCTCATCATCCTCCTGATATTCAGCATCTCTAGGATCATCATCATGCCCTTCGTCAGCCATGTTGTTTAGGGTTTCCTCAGTTGGCTCTTCACCTTCTGTCAGATGGGTCTGAGGTCTCCTTTTTGGGCATTGGGCGATGAGGTGTCCTACTTCTCCACACTCGAAGCATTTATATGTCGCTCCGGGTGGTCGACTTCCTATGGCACCACGCTCACGACTTGATTGTTCAACCCGGCCAGGGGGTTGATTGGCTCTTGAGGGAGTTGTAGTCGGAGTGGGAACAGGTGGGGTGACTCTAGCAGGGGGTGCTCCTCTTCCAGCTGAAGGGGCACCTGGGGGCACTCTAGGGGCAACCTCTCTCCTAAAGGCTCGTTGCTGAATTTTCTCAGCCTTGAGAGCTTGCCTAGAAGCTTCCGTCACAGTGAGGATGGTCTGCATTGCGAGCGCATCCTGAATTTGGTAGCGCAACCCTGAGACGTAGCGTGCAGCTTTTTGTTCATCGTCTTCCGGGATGGCATTACGAGTGGTCAGGATGTCAAACTCTTCAGTGTACTGTACGCTTCGATTGCCTTGTTTCAGGCTAAGCAACCTCTGGTACAGCGTGGTACGGTAGTCAGGAGGGAGGTACTTCAGTCGCATTTTGTCCCGCATTTTGGCCCACGTGGCGACCTTTTGCTTCCCTTTCCTGAGACGACTTGTCTGCAACTCTCGCCACCAAACTAAAGCGGCTCCTTTCAGTTTCGTTGCCACGAGTTTGACTTTTCGATCATCGGGGAGATCTCTCCAATCAAAGAAGTGCTCGACGCTATCTATCTAGTCAAGGAATGCGTCAGCATCATGGCTTCCCTTAAAGTCATCGATGTCAACTCGGACTCTGTATCCTTGGGACCTCTCAAGGGCTCGCACAAGACGCTCCTCTATGCCGTGCTGATCACGCGCATGTTGCTCTCTAGGGTTTCTGGGACGACCGAACTGAACGTACTCTCGTTCAAAGTCCACGTCGGACTCGTCCAACTCAGCTTCAGATTCAGGGGGCGACTCAAGGTAGGCAGCTTGGTTCCGCTCTGGCGGTTGGTATCGGTTGTGATTCCGAGGTAAGGCATGGTTCAGGTTCTGAGGTGGGGTTGGGATCGGATTTCGATTTTGGCCCTGGTCTCGGTCTTGTTCTTCAACCCGATGCCCCTCGGCATGCGGATCGGTTTCTGCCCCTCCCGGGTCCTCTTCGACCGGTCGGGTATTAGGGTCAACGCCTCTATCTTGTAACAGCAATCCTAGCCTGTCCGTGATCTCTTGCAACAAGGTTGCATGTCGATCCAAGGTATTTTGGGTCGCTTCTTGCCAAGCACCACGAGGTTGTGGTCCCCGAGGAAAACGTCCTCGATTCCGGGCATCCCGGTGCAGATGGGTACGATCAGCCATGGGTGATTATGAGATATGCCGATGCTTCACGCGATGTAGTCCTAGCACCTAATGCAAATCAAGCACGCAAGATGATGCCTATGAAAATTTCAGCAAAGAAGAAGATGGGTGTTTGCTGAAATTTAGCACTCAAAAGAAACCCGAACAGGTTCTTTCGAGCTCTGATACCAACTTGATGCAGGCACCAATAAGGCACACTACAATCCTGAACCCTTTTAGGGTTTTCTTTGGTCAATGACTAGGGTTTAGTTATCAATATAGCGCAATAAGCCTCAAAAGGACAGCAAACAAAGTTATCTCACGCAGTTCTAAAATTCTATGCCGTCGACATTAAGCAGGATTAAGATTTAAACAATAGAAACACAATATTCTCACAAAAACAGATTTCAGCATATAAAAGGATTAATTCGCAGCAGTAAATATTGCAATAAAACAGTAGGCTTGCATCAGATTTTCATAAAGAAAAGGGCTACGGATGCTTGCTAGGGTTACCGACAGACGATAGATAGCGAATCTAATAAATAGGCACAATTATGGCTTCAACTAGCGATGAAAAAGATGATGACGGCTGCGATGCGGAGCGGAGGCAATGGAAACGAATGGAAAATGATGCGGATGCGAGGGAAAAGATAAGGAAAAGAAAAGGTACTGCCTGGGTTTCCCGCCGTGAGTCGATTGCAAGGATACGCCGATGATCCCGCACACGGAGCAAGGCCGGACGTCGGGAGAAGCCGGAACCTTCGGAAAAACTGCACCAAGGCCTTCACGAGGCGAAGTCGTGGAAGCGGCGATGATCGGGGACTCGAGTCTCACCCGGAAGCGCTCACGAAGAGGCACAAGTTCAGCAATTCTTCAAATCTGATTTCTTCTTTCTTCTTTATCTTTTTGTAGACTAGGGTTTTGTTTTTGGATGGTTAAGATCAAAGGCTAATTAGGTTTAGATGGTGTGGATTCAATGGCTCAAGAAAGGCAAGAAAAGAGAGAGAAACAAGGGAGAGAAGAGAGGGAACGGACAAAGGGGGGGATCGGTCTTGGGATCCGCGCGGAAGGATGTGGGGCCGGCCGGTTCACGGGAAAAGAGAAGGGAGGGTGCGGTAGTCTCAATAGCAGCCCTATTGGGCTTAAGATAAGCCCAATTACACCCTAATTGAAGCCCATATGTGCCACGTCATCTAAATTATGTTATTTCGCCATCTAGCCGTCGGTTTGAAGATCTAATCTCGTCCGTCGGTACCCCGCAAACACACGCACCCATAATTTTATTAATATAATGCTGAAACTCACCCGAGAAGACCCGGATTCAATCCGAAAAGCCCCCGGATGAGATCATGGACATCCCCCATGAACTGGGCAAGAACAGAAATACAACTAATTGCTGAAATAAGGCCAAAAATAGGGAAAAATGGCCAAAAACTGAAACAAACGACTAATAAGCCCCAATCGGCTAATGTCATCCAAACATAAAATAAAAACGACAGTAAATAAATGTCTCTGACGATAAATGGAAGATGCTGCGATGATCTGATGATGCTGTTCATGCTGCATCACGAGGTCACCCAAGGTGTGCCCAAAAACAAGGGCGATCTTCCTGAGGACTTATGTTGTCTCGGTGTGTCCTCCCCTGCCGCTGCCACGTGGACGACGAGCCGGTGACATTTTTCTGGCACCATCAATCACTACTCAACATCTTATGTAGATAATATAGTATACTTATACGTATTCGATAGAGTTAGGTTTTCATATCACATAATGGAGCTACACTCTCTTTGATCTCATTAAGCACATCGTAGTAATGATTTTCTCTCTCCTTCTGACACAGATGACAAAGCACATGAAGTCTTATGAGCTATCATATGTTGAATGGTTGATCCAATATTAGTCTATTATATGTCTTACATTTAAGGTTTCATAATTCCAGATGGTTCTCGTATCTTCTCCTTTTACTTGATCTTGTTCTTGGAACTTCACAATTATCTTCATATTTTTTTACAAACAAGCACATCATTGTCCTAACTGGCACACCCATTTTGTTTGGAACTACTACGTGGCACTAGTGTACACTATTGTTTTTGTTTAACAAGATTGTTTGGCAGGCAAGGATATTCCGAGTGATGGTCATATACAGAGGGTTATTCTTAACACCACTGCTGATCATGTCCTACAAAAGGTTGAGTATTTATATTAGCTGCATAAAAGCTGTTACTATACCAGTTTGTTCACTTGTTCTTTTCCTTTCGCTTATAGCCATCATTTCAACCCTTGTGCGTTTGAATGCCAGTTTTGGTGACACATTTTACCTTTAGACGTCGAACACATTTTATGTTTGATGGAGACATATTATTGGTAGGAAAAAGTGACTAGTGCATTTATGCGATTGATAATATCACCTTTTCGTACATGTGCAAGCAATAGAGTCTATTTCACCTTCTCGTTTTGGCATGGGAACTACCTACTGGTTGTCTTGGTTAAACTTATGGTGTACATTCATGTTTTGTGAGCTTGTAGCACAAGTTGGCATTGGGCCTTTGAGGTTATAATATCGTCTTGGAAAGAGTATCAAATAATGATGCTGAGAGTTCTGATTTGAAAATTATTTTCTATTTGATAAAAGAAGTGGTTGCTTTTCGTTATTTAAAATCCATACTGATCTTAGATCAATGATCAAGCATTTCTAGGGACATTGATGTGCAACTTTCAATTTACTAGCAGCTTTATGCTTCTTTTGAAAAGGATCCCAAACGAAACTAGGATTCAGAACGTCTCAATGCGTTGTTTTGAGCCATTTGGTGGTCCTTTATCGTGTTTTCACCTTGTACTGCTGAAGGTACTTCCGCTACCAAAGGAATGAAACTTTTAGCTGTTTATATTCTTTGGATGTGTTTGCCAATGTAAGCAGGAATATCAATAGGGCTTTTTAAATGCATAAATAAGCTAGAAAAAATAGACAATATGAGTCTAGATTAAGTACATTATCTGTCTTTTTACTTGTTTCGTTCTTGTTTGCTCTATGCCTTATGTTGATTTTTTGAGATTGTTTAGGATTTTTTAAAGTAAGTAGGGACTTAGTTTTTATTTTGGTAAAAGAGGGACTTAATTGCAATCCATATATTTGAAAGATATTTCAATCCCTATTATTTAAATTGTGTCCCCAATATGAGAGGAATAGTAGGTGGACCCAAACTCCTCTCATCGGAGGAGAGGGAGTAAGGGACCTCTAAGTGAAGACTCTTCACAAGATAGTGGAGTCCGTGACTCCTTTCCCCCTCGTGGGATGTGGGTCTGGGTCCCATGGGTCATCTAGAAGCTAAAAACAGGGCTTTTCTGAAATTGCTCAGAAAACAGCCCTAAACTATTCCAAAAATCATGAAACTAGAAAATATACTAGGTAAAAAAAAGTAAACATTCTTTTGAACCTGGTAAGAGTCCTATCATTTTTAAGTATTTTTTTTAGAGTCCTTACCAATTTGGATTTTGTTTGACAATTGTCATCTATATATGAAAGAGGGATGCAATCTCTAGATATAGATTTTGATCAAATAAATTTATTATTTCCAACATATTATATTGTTGTTATTTAGAAATTCGACCACTTTACTAAATCTCTTTTTAAATGATCCTGGATCTGGCCTTCTAGCTGTATCTTTGCCTTTTAAGTCTCTTTTACGGATGGCTTTTTGATGGATCCATCTCTATTGGATCTAGTCATATATTGGTTGTTATCAGACATACCAAATTCCCTACATCACAATGTGTAGTCTACCGACTGTGACTGAACTTGAAATATGAGGATGACGGGTATGAATGGTTATATAAGTTCTTTGGATTTACTCATGGTTCAACATTTCCAAATGTTTCATGAAATTTCACGAGTTTTCTTGTTTTCTAGCCCCCAAATTCGAATTGGGTCTTGGGGAAATTTCATAAATTTCGATAAAATTTCCTAAATTTTTCTGAACCCTAAAACTGTAAACTCTAAGCCTTTTGAGCAATCCATTTGACTTCCCCGGTGTATTTTTTTCTGCGAAAACCCTTGTTTTGGGCTGTTGGATCACAAATTGGGGAGATCCAATCAATGAAAAATGAATCGATCGTTCATTCCATCGGACCAAACTCCAAAGCGTTCTTCCCCAAAAAAATCGAAACGGTAAATTTACATTTCTTTCTATTAATTCGTTTTTAGTTGTTTAATTGATAATATGAAAGTGTATGAACATCAAATCTTAAACAGATTTGTAGATCAATTACTGCATTTATCGGATTTGACTTTCAAAACATTAGTGATTTAGGAAAACTAATTAGAAAACCAGTTCTTAATATTCATGAAATTATTTAAATTTTGGATATGTTGTAGATCTTAGACTACTGTGTATTTATACTACATGCATAGAAATACATGTTTCGTAGAGTTTCCATACACTTGATTTATTATAATCTAGTGTTTCAATGCAAAATCCCATCATTTAATCATTATTTCCATCGTTTCTATGCTTAATCTATTATGAACCTGTACAACATACATATAAATACACGCTCTTTGGAGCTCCATACCCCTAGATAGTGTTGAAATGTGATTTAAGTGTTCCGAAGTATGTATCTATTGATTCTATTCTATGCTTGATTTATGATTGCCCAAAGTTTCCTTTGAAAATGCAATCTTTTAGTCAGTATTTTCATAATTTCTATAAAATTGCAATGTTTCCACACTAGTGAAATATTTCCACACAATATCTATAATATGTGTAGTGTCGAATGTTGTCAAAATCGAAATTTCAATCCAATCATTCACTAATCACGTTGTCATGCCGAATGAATTTTGAGATGGCTATGTAGGATGTTCCTAGAAGCCCCATTAGTCCAATGCCCTCCTTATCTTATCTTATACTGTCAGTTATGAAGCATATTTGAGAAAATAAAGAACTATATGTCATGTATAGGTTGGATTATAAAACCTTATATTGTTTATCCTTGCGAGTGCTGTCTCATTCTCTACTGTTTTATGTGCCATCTTCCTTAAAGTTATTTTATCTTCTTCCTTTCAAGTTTCGTATTAAGAAGTGTTCAGCAGTCTCCTTGCAAACTATTTTAGACGTCTTTTCCAATTCTTGCTTCCTTGATTGCCATGCTAAGTGTTCTGAGGTCTCTTTTTTTGTAACTTAAGGTTCTTTGCTGGGAGAAGGGAAAAAGTGAATTGGAAAGATTGAAATCAAGGCTTTTACAGTTATACTACGAGAACCTTCTCAAGGTTAGATCACTCATCAGAAGGTTTCATTGATGGAAGCACTAATTGCTGAGTTCGTTCATTAAATACATAGTGGTTTCATGGTCGTCCAGCTTGATTCCCCAATAGAAGGATTGAGAGAATGGCTGGATGCACTCTATACTGCAGGCATCCCTTGTGCTGTTGTATCATGTCTCGATCGCAGAAGTATGCTTGAAGCTCTAGGTCGAATGAGTCTTGCCAAATATTTCCAGGTGGGGTATCTTGGAATTGCCATTGCTATTTCTTGAGTGTTCTTCTTATACACAGTTGTATATGCAGGCTGTTGTGACTGAGGAGGACGGAATGGAGTCAATAGCTCATAGATTTCTCTCAGCTGCAGTAAAGGTGTGAAGTTTCACACTCTACAGGCACATTATCTTATATTTAAATGTTAATTGTGTGATGTTTTGCTTCATTTTTTGCTATGTTCTGTTGTATTTTTTAAGTTACCTATCTACATGCTTCTTTAATATCACATTTCATAATATTTCTATTTTTTGGTTGGTGGTTAATATTTTGGGGGACTTAGCTGGTAAGAGATCAATTTGGTGAAAAGGATAGACAACAAGATGCCTTTGCATCAGGTCCCTCCCCAAAAGATGCAATGACAACAAGCCCCTCCGTTGACTTTTCACCACTTTAAATGCCCTTCTATTATCCATCTAACCTCCCAACCCTAAACCTGAATCTATACCTTAAATAGTGAACCCTAACCCTAACCCTAACCTTAATTCTATACCCCTATCAGTGAATCCTAACCCTAAACCTAACCAAAATTGCTGTAGCAGACCGAATCACAGCGTTCTAAAAATCGGCCCAGGCGGCGGCCTAGGCGTTAGGCAGCCCCCCACCGCCTCGCCTAGGCCCTAGGCGCTCCAGAAAAGCGGCCAAGCTTCCAGACGGAGCTAGGCGGGACAAGGCGGCCGCCTAGGTGGGCTCAGGTTGGTCAGGCGAGCTAAGGCTGGCCAGGCAGGATAGGCGGGCCAGGCGGGCTGAGGCTGGCCAGGCGGACCATGTTTGCTTTTGTTCTTGTTGTTAGTGATAGTGTATAGTTGAGATCTATGAAGCATAGACACGGGTATGGCGACACGACACGACACGACACGGACACGGCGACACGATATTTCTTCAAAAATGAAGGACACGACACGGCTAGGACACGGCAATTAATATTTATAATTTTATATAACTAATATATAATACATGAATACTACATAGAGATACTTAACTTCGAAGAATAATTCATAAAACATGCTCCAACTAGATGGGAAATTACTTTATGGTTATGTTTAAGAAATTTCAATGGTAGTACAATACCTCAATTTGACAACTACTAAATTTTTTATTTTGGTAATTTCAATGATTCAATCTAATCAAAATTGAAATGAAGAGGGCAAAATGAAGTTTATTTACTATGGGGTTGGGTTTGGCACTATGGGATCCTCACTAAAAGTCATAAGGGTAATGACAACTATCCAATAAAGTTTACAAAATCCACAAAGTTCTAGAATTATTGCTAAAAGATTATCTTAATATTTGTAAGAAAAATCCTATTAATTATATCCTATGATGTTATAACCTTAAAGGATATACGTTAAAGCCAAATCTTAATCACAACCGTCCATTACACCAAGCCCCAAACAAATCATCAAACTCATCCCCGATCCCATGCAAACGTCCTGGCCGTGTCCCAGCCATGTCTGGCAGTGTCCTGGACAAAAAAAAAAACAGGACACTTCGGAGACGTGTCCGACACGTGTCCGGGCCGTGTCCGTGTCCGACACGTGTCCGACACGAACACGGGGCCCTTTAAGAAGTGTCCGTGTTTCATAGGTTGAGATACATATACCCGTAGATAGCCTGTATAGGATACCCTTTGTTCTTTTCTTGTATCTTTCATATATATTTGGCCCTTGGCCTAATGAGATGGCTTCAATCCATTCTCCCAAAATCTAGCCTCTCTCTCTCTCCCTCTCTCTCTCTCACCATGCTAGGTGATCATCGTTACATGGTATCAGAGCCATCTTCTCCTCCGGCGTGAGATCCAGATCCGACCGGATCCTCCTCCTCCGGCGTCAGCTCCGGCGGGCGTCAGCTTCGGCGTGAGATCCGGCCTCCGATCTCCAGATCCGGCGCCGAAGAGATCCAGATCCGGCGCCGAAGAGATCCAGACTCCGGACTCCTCCCCTGCGACCAGATCTGGCTTGCCCTTCGACCTGACCCTCCAGATTTGAGCCACGACCGGCGGATCTGCTTCGTCCCCTGCCTCCGGCCAGATCCGACCTCCGATCTGCACCGGATCCGGCCTCCGACCTCCAGATCCGGCCTTCGATCTGCACCAGATCCGACCGGATCCTCCTCCGGCGTCAGCTCTGGCCTTCGACCT
Organism: Chamaelirium japonicum; assembly: GCA_947650365.1. Classification (NCBI taxonomy): domain Eukaryota; kingdom Viridiplantae; phylum Streptophyta; class Magnoliopsida; order Liliales; family Melanthiaceae; genus Chamaelirium; species Chamaelirium japonicum. The sequence continues at coordinate 59,645,919 of OX393551.1, read as the reverse complement.
CCAGATCCAACCGGAGATCCGACCGGATCCTCCCCTGCATCGGCCGTCAAACTCTCCCTTCTACGTGAGCTCCTCCCCTTCTACAGATCCGGCGAGGGGCTGCTGCAGAGACAGCTGCCGCTCCTGCTGTTGCCGCAACCAAGCATGAAGAGAGTAATCGGCACCGAGTGAGCCGCCATGGCCGACTCCACCTCTGTAGATGCTCCTTCGCCCGTGCCACCGCACTCTGAGAGCCTTCAATTCGAGTATACTCGTGACTTCCTGCCGAGCTCGACAGAATTTCCTCTCGCCTCTTCCGCCGACTGGGAAGCATGGGCAGCCACCGTCCAGACCACGCTTCTCGGATGTGGCCTTCTTGGATTACTCGACGGCACCACCACGGCACCGAGTCAGGCTTTCCCTGCCGCTCTTCAAGCGTGGCGTCTTCGTGATGCACGGGTCGCCGCCTACCTTGTCGTTTCAGTCGATCGGACGATGCGTGCTGACCTCGCCGCCCTTGGAGCATCTGCAACCATATGACGCTCCTTAGTTGAGCGCTTAGTGGAGTCTAGCGGCGCCCGTGAGTATGCTCTTCTCTCCCAGGTCCAGTCTGACCAGCAGGGTGATCGTACGATCCAGCAATTCCATGCGTAGATGCGTGGTTGCTGGCGGGAGCTTCAGTCACTGGTGCCTCCCGTCTCTCCCGAGTGCCGTGTCGTCCATCAAGCCTTTTGGGAGCGTCGTCAGTTTTACCAGTTCCTGATGGCCCTTCGACCAGAGTTTGGCCCACTTGCTGGCAGTGTTCTAAAAAGCGGTCTAGGCGGCCGCCTAGGCGGCGCCTAGGCGCTAGGCGGCCCCCCACCGCCTCGCCTAGGCCCTAGGCGCTCCAGAAAAGCGGTCAAGCTCCCAGGCGGAGCTAGGCGGCCGCCTAGGCGGGGCAAGGCGGCCGCCTAGGCGGTCTAGGCGGGCTGAGGCTGGCCAGGCGGACCAGGCGAGCCAGGCGGGCTGAGGCTGGCCAGGCGGACCAGGCGGGCTAGGCGGGCTGAGGCTGGCCAGGCGGACCATGTTTGCTTTTGTTCTTGTTAATCACTCAATCTTGAATTATGGTTATATACTTGTTCTTTAAAATAATGGTTTGGGATAATCTTGAACTTTTATTAATCTTTAAACATATATATATTATATAATATCAAAATAATAATTAAAATAATTTAAAAAAAGGCAAAACGCCTAGGCGCCGCCTAGGCCCCGCCTAGGCCGCCTAGGCGCTAGGCGGCCCCCCACCGCCCGACTAGCGCCTAGCGCTTTTTAGAACCTTGCTTGCTGGCGCCTTGATCCACCGAGACCCACTTCCACGCTTGGATATTGCCATTGCTGAGTTCGTCGCCGAAGAGACCAGGCTGCGCACCATCACCACCAGGGCTCCTCCGTCCCCCTCCAGCCATACGGGCGTCCTTGCTGCAACCCCAGCTGCCTCTCTTACTTCTGCTTCTGGTCGTGATCGGTTTGTGTGCACTCACTGACACAAACCAGGCCATGTCGTCGCCACATGTTGGAAGCTGCATCCCGAGAAGAGGCAGGGACCCCAAGGACGTTGTCGACCCGTTGGCTCTACTGCTGCTGCTGCTACTGCTCCGTCCTCTCCTCGCACGGTTCCATCATCACCCCGGGGTTCCTTGGACGCCCCTGACGCTACTCAGCTCCTTCAGCAGCAGCTTGCACAGCTTCAGTTCCGCCTAGACCAGCAGGCGAGCTTCAGCTCCGCCGAGGTTTCCAGCGCCTCCAGTTCCTCTGCTCACTTAGCCACTCCCGGTACCTTCGCCACTTGGATTCATGACTCTGGGGCCTCCCATCACATGACTTCCAATGCTTCCTTGCTTACCGACTGCCGACCGGCACTGCACATCCCATCGATACACACTGCAGATGGCTCTTCTTTAGCCATCTCACAGTGTGGATCGATTACCGTCACTACAGAACCGAGCGGTCGTCTCTCTTTACCCACTGTGTTGCATGTACCCCAGCTTCGCATGCAGCTCATCTCCATTAGCAGCCTTTGTGACTCTGGCTGTGTTGTGACCAAGGTACAAAATCTCGCGATATTTCGCGAAATATCGCGAAATATCTCGGTTTTCCTAGACCTCGGTACGAAATGTCTACTGTGCTATCAAACGAAATGGAAATCACGATAATATCGCGATATTTCGCACGATATATTTGTCGGCACGAAATATCGCGATATTTCGTGGAAATTTCGAGATATTTCGGAAAATTTCAGGAAATTTTGAGATATTTCGGGATTTTGGCACTGAAATATTGGGACTTACTGGTTATAAAAGGGGACTGGGGGTTTCGGTTTCAGCAGCTTATTTACATATCGTCTTACTTAATTTTTATTTTCTCCATTTACTTTAAGTTATTATATGTAAATAAGCAAATACCCCCCCCATTTGATTTCAATAAAAAAATCAAAAACCAAGTGAATCAAAAAGTAGGTTTTCAGTTTTAGTAGGAGAAAACAGTTTTTTCGGTTTTTCATAAAATTTGTATGTTGAGAAAAGTGGTTAAATCAACTCATTTTTAGCTCAAAAAATTCCACAAGATGTAGAACTACAAGTACATCTAGAAAACCATGGTCCGTCAAAGAAAATTTTGAATGTATAAAAACTTTTCTTTATAAAAACTCATTTTTTCAGACTTAGTAAAAAAACAGTGTTTTGCATTTCAGTACAATTTTTGCACGATTTCAAACTTGCACAACTTTCTTGTTTTAAGTTCATTTTCAAAATCGTTTGAAGCATTAATTTAACAATCAACTAATCTTTATTTTGGAAATATTTTTCTCCACAAAAAAGAGTAAAAACCATTTTAAAAACATAGATCAAAACAGGACCAAACAAGACGGCACAAGACTCACAGACTCAAATGCTGAATACATACTTTGTGATGCTCTACACCCGTAGATAGGGTATAAATATTATCTGAGTGTTCTAAAACGTGTATCTATACTTAGTTTATGACTATCCAGAGTTTCATTCAAAAATTCCATTAAAAAATCAATATGTCCACCATTTCCATCAAATCACAATATTTCCACACTGTCGAAATATTTCCACGAAATATTTTCATTTTCCAGGAGGTCGAAATATTGACCGAAATGGAAATTTTGAACCTTGGTTGTGACTTTCTTCCCTTCTTGTGTTGTGCAGGATCCACGTACCGGACGGGTGATTGGCGCTGGTCGTAGGTCAGGCGCTGTACCACCTCGAGCATCTCCATCTTCCCCTCATTCCCCCTTCTGGCGTCTGTAGTTTGGCTTCTCCCGATGCCGACTTATGGCACCGAAGACTAGGCCACATTTCTGAGTCTCGACTTAAGAGCTTACTCCAGACTGGAGCTCTAGGTCGTTGCACTTTTTTCTTCTTTGTCTACATGTACCGGTTGTAAGCTTGCCAAAGCTACAACCTTACCTTTTCCTTCTAGTATCTCTCAGAGTTCTGCTCCCTTTGACTTAGTACACTCCGATATCTGGGGCCCTGCACCTCTTCCTTCGATGTGTGGCTATCGCTACTATATCTCTTTCATCGATGACTTCAGCCGATACACTTGGGTCTACCTTCTTCAGCACCGCTCTGAGGTTCCTCAGGTCTACCAGATTTTCACCTCGATGGTCCACACACAGTTCGGTTGTCGCATTAAGACCTTTCGGTCTGATTGCGCCCTCGAGTACCTCTCCACTGCTATGCGGACACTTCTTCAGTCCTATGAGATCTTATTCCAGCACTCATGTCCTCACACACACGAGCAAAACGGAGTAGCCAAGCGGAAGCACCGTCATATCCTTGAGACGACGCGTGCTCTTTTTCTCTCTGCTTCCGTTCCACGCACTTTCTGGGCTGAGGCTATCTTGACATCAGTCAACCTCATCAACATCACCCCTTCTTCTGTTTTCCCGGGTGGTGCATCTCCCCACGAGCGTCTTTTCTCTTCCACTCCTGACTACAGTATGCTTCGTACCTTCGGGTGCACCTGTTTCGTTCTCCTTCCGCCCCATGAGCGCACGAAGCTGTCCGAACGAGCAGTTAAATGCATCCTCCTTAGAATCAGCGCCGAGCACAAGGGTTATCGTTGCTATGACCCCTTGACTCGTCGTCTTCGCATCTCTTGACACGTCTCCTTCGTCGAGGATGCCCCTTACTACTCCTCTGCAGCTCAGGACCTCACCTTCTTGGAGACTCCTACCACCCTATCTCCGACTCTCGAGCCCCTTCTATCACCCATTTCATCCAGCTCCACTTCCCCCCCTGCTTCCAGTTATTCTTTCACGGAGTCTTCCTCCGTCCCCACCTCTCCTCCGTCACCAATTTCTTCCGTAGGTCTTCCTCATACTCCCGACGTCCATGGTACTCCGCTCGCTACGCCCAGTCAGACGTCGCCAGTCGTGGATCCTCGCCCGCCGCCCCGCTATCCTCAGCGCGAGCACCACCCACCTGATCGCTTCAGCTTTAGCTCTGGCCCATCTGACCGTTTTGGCTTTGCCACGGTCACCTCCTACTCGCCTCAGTTTACAGCCTTTCTTGCAGCCCTTCACACAGACCAGGAGCCTCGATCGTACCGGGAGGCCGTACTGTCCCTGCAGTGGCAACAGGCTATGAGCGAGGAATTTCAGGCATTTGAGCAGACTCAGACTTGGGATATTGTCCCCCTTCCTGTTGGCGTTAAGCCTATCAGTTGTCGGTGGGTCTACAAGGTCAAGCGGCGACCTGATGGTTCCATCGAGCGGCACAAAGCTCGGTTGGTGGCCCGTGGCTTCTCTCAGGCATACGGAATCGACTACGAGGAGACTTTTGCACCCGTAGCTCAGATGACCTCCGTTCGTGCACTCCTGGTAGTTGCAGCAGTCCGCTGATGGCCTCTTCTCCAGATGGACGTGAAGAATGCCTTTCTCCATGGTGATCTTTCAGAGGTCGTCTACATGCAGCCACCTCCTAGTTTGCATACTCCTCCCCAGCATGTATGTCGCCTCCGTCGAGCCATCTACGGGCTCAAGCAAGCCTCTCGAGCTTGGTTTGAGTGTTTCCGACGAGCCGTCACCGAGATCGGCTACATTGAGAGCTCGCAGGACCACTCGCTTTTTGTGCGGTCATCTTCTCAGGACAGGGCCATTCTCCTATTATATGTCGACGACATGATCATCACAGGTGATGACTCCGCTGCCATTACTTCCCTTCAGCAGCATCTTCGGCGCCGGTTCCATATGAAGGATTTAGGTCCTCTTCGCTACTTCCTTGGGCTAGAGATCGCCCACAGTGAGCGAGGGATTTTGCTATCCCAGCAGAAATACACAGCTGACATCCTTAGCCGGGCTGCCCTTTCCGATGATCGCTCTGCTGTCACCCCTCTCGAGCTTCATGTGAAGCTTCGTCCCACCGATGGTGAGCCTCTCTCAGATCCTACTCGGTACCGACAGATCATTGGTCAGTTGGTTTACCTCTGCATCACCAGGCCCGACATTGCTCACGCTGTCAGCATCATCAGGCAGTTTGTCGAAGCCCCTCGCTCTGCTCACTATGCTGCCCTTCTTCGGCTTCTCCGTTATCTCCGAGGCACTATCACCCGGTCGCTCTTCCTATCATCGACTTCTCCTCTGGTTCTATGTACCTACTCGGATGCTGATTGGGCTGGTGATCCGACCACTCGTCGATCGACTACCGGCTATTGCCTATTTCTTGGAGATTCTCTTATCTCATGGCGCAGCAAGAAGCAGAGCGTTGTCTCTCTCTCTAGTACTGAAGCAGAGTTTCGAGCCATGGCCTCTACTACCAAAGAGATCGTTCACTTGCGACGACTTCTTGGAGATCTAGGAGTTGAGATCTATGAACCGACAGCCCTTCACTGTGACAATCGGAGTGCAATACAGATTGTCACCAACCCGGTCTTCCACGAGAGGACGAAGCACATCGAGCTCGATTGCTATTACTCTCGCCAGGAGTATGAGGCCGGGACCATCTCTCTCCCCTTTGTTTCCTCTGGAGAACAGATTGCTGACTTCTTCACGAAGTCACACCCTGCTCCACGTTTTCAGTTTCTGCTTAGCAAACTCATGGTGCATGATCCACCTTGAGTTTGAGGGGGGCTGTTAGTGATAGTGTATAGTTGAGATACATATACCCGTAGATAGCCTGTATAGGATACCCTTTGTTCTTTTCTTGTATCTTTCATATATATTTGGCCCTTGGCCTAATGAGATGGCTTCAATCCATTCTCCTAAAACCTAGCTTCTCTCTCTCTCTCCCTCTCTCTCTCTCACCATGCTAGGTGATCATCGTTACACTTGTTAATCACTCAATCTTGAATTATGGTTATATACTTGTTCTTTAAAATAATGGTTTGGGATAATCTTGAACTTATATTAATTTTTAAACATATATATATTATATAATATCAAAATAATAATTAAAATAATTAAAAAAAAGGCAAAACGTTTAGGCACCGCCTAAGCCCCACCTAGGCCGTCTAGGCGCTAGGCAGCCCCCCACCGCCTGATTAGCGCCTGGCGCTTTTTAGAACCTTGCCGAATCATAGTAGCAACCCGGAATATTGTAGCAGCCCGAAACACTATAGTAGACTGAAACATTGTAGTATTCCGAAATACTGTAGTAGCCCAAAATATTTTCTGAAATTGCTACAATGATTTGTGTCAACATTCGGATTCTATATAATTTTATGTACAACCATATGTAGGGGTAAAATGGATAGTGAAATTAAAGTTGTTTCAGAGGGACTATTTACTAAATCACTGGTACTGGGGCCGATCTGCCCTGGTACTAGGACCGGCCTGCCCTAGTACTTGGGTCTAGTTTGGCCCTAGTGCAGGGCTAGTTCGGCCCCAGTTTCGGATCCATTATGCCCCTGTATTTCGCCTCATGAGTCACTAATCACTATACGTAGGCAAAATTTGAATTCTTCCAGACTTAGCAAATTTTGAAGTCTTGAAGTCTTTTAGACTTAGAAAAATCCTGGGTCTCTAGATTTAGCCAAATTTGGAGTCTCCTAGACTTGGCCAAATTTGGGTCTTTCAAACTTAGAAATTTTTTGATGTCTACAACAATAGTTTCTTCTCTTTACTCCAGTTTATTTGGTATGTAAAACAATTATAGTGGCATGAATATCTTGAAATTTAGACTTGTGTAAAATAGTTGCATGATTTCCGAAGTTTGTTTCTTCTGAAATTCCCTAGTGATTTTCAATGCTTGAAACTTCCATTTCCTTCTTTTTTGTATTGTTTTGCCTATGAAGTTGGAGAAGAGAAACTAATGTCTGACATAATTTTTAATTTAAAACAAGCCCTTTGTTATCTTAGGTTCTGCATAACTTCTGTTTTATATCTAGAAATATGTTCAGTTTGATTAGGCTTTAATACATTACTTCTCTTACCCACAGTTGGACCGAAAACCATCTAAATGCGTAGTATTTGAAGATGATCCAAGAGGAATTGCCGCAGCTCACAACTGTACAATGATGGCGGTTGCCTTAATTGGTGCTCATCCTGCGTATGTATATTCTTTTCTCTTCTCTGTTACTGCATTTTTTGACACACCTGAGAAAATTTCTCGATGCAAACCACACTTCGCTATCAGATGCTGAAATGTTTGGATGCGTTTTGAGTTAGTCATATATCCAAACTTGCACTGATCAGTAGTCCTAGTTTTATTTATAAGAACCTGTCCTACATTCGTTGCGACACCCCTTTTGGAAACTGTTCCTGATCTGGCTCCGAGATGCTTTATGGCTTCCTAATGAAATGTTATCGTGAAATGTTACTAAAATGAAACCACGGAAATAGGCTTTGGATCATTAAGGTTAAAATTTATTGTTCAAGCACTTCATGTTGTCTGCTTCTGATCACTTTCTAGGACCAAGAATTTCCTCCCTTTGCACCCAATTCTCCTCTTGTTCCTGCTGCCACCATGTGTGTTCATCAATATTTTTAAGGCAACGGAGAGAAAATTTTAATTGGAGAAAAATGAGTTAGGAAGATTCAAGCAGCATAAGCAAAGGGGATAGCAATAGATAAAGTCAAATCCAATCAAAGACACTTGAGACAACATGACCAAATCAAAGATTATGGTGGATGAAATTTTAAGTTAAAAGCGATAAATAAATTTTAATAGATGGTGAGTCAAGAAATCACTAGGAATGGGAAGTGGTTTAACAACTATAAGACAATTTAACTGTGCTGAACAAATTAATGAGCTAATTGCAACCGATTATAAGATATGCAAATCGAATCTTCTGACGATATTTTATGAGTTACATTGAGCAATGTTAGCAAAACTATTTTTTAATTTATATTGCAAAGTCATCATGATTTTTTATCCCATCAAGATGGGGCCATTTGTAGGGTAGATGGACAAAACTTTTTGGATCGGCTTTCCACCTAATGTCAACTATCTAAGGTCGGTGTAGAAAACCTGATCAAGGTGAGGGGTATGTCAAGAATCATAAAAGGCTAGCTATTGTCTTTTGGTTACATAGTTTAAGCTCATGCAACTAGGAAGCAACCTCCTAGATTCTGCTAGACTAGAAAGGTGTCTAGACAAAGAGGGTAGGAATGTAGGATATAGGAATTACTTTCAACTCTATGGCATAGATTAAAGTTAAAGAACATAAAATAGGCATTCCCATTGTTTATACTCTTTCTAGAATTTTCATTGCAAACTAGCAAGAAGAAAAAACATTTCCAGTATCTTTCACAATCAACCATATACTAGAAAGCATGTTGATTTATAGTCAACAATTAACTCAATGCTCCCATGCACCCATTCTCTCTCTCTCTCTCTCTCTCTCTCTCTCTCTCTCTCTCTCTCTCTCTCTCTCTCTCTTATTATTGTGCTTTTTAAGACCCCACTATTTTTCTATGTGGTCTCACGGTGGGGTGGGACAGTGTGGCCGCAGGAGGCAATGCGGTCGTTCCTCACAACGGGGGAAAGGGTGTGGCCGCCGGAAACTCTCTCTCTCTCTCTCTCTCTCTCTCTCTCTCTCTCTCTCGCATGTGAGGGTTGTTCTCCAGAGGTTGGATGCCTGTCCATCGGAGGCCGGGGTAGTGCCGACTGACATGAGTCTTTCTGGTATTTATACGGGATCCATGGACATGTCATTTTGATATGTCATCAAGTAAACCGACATGGTAGTTCTAGAATTGTCTGATTTTTTGTGAGGATGCTCACCTTGCCATAGATGACCTATCCACCAAAAATCAACCGATACTGAAATCTCTTGGCACGCCAAATGTGCTTGAGTTTTTATTGACTGACTGCTTTAATATTGATTTAAATATTACATTTGACACACCTAGACTTTTTAGAATCGATTGATTTTTGGTTGATAAGCCATTTATGGCATGGTGAGCATCACACCAAGTAGCAAATTCTGAGACCTCTATATAGGTTTGTTTGACAACATGTCAAAATAACATATCCATAGATCTTGACCCTATATATATATATATATATAGGATGGCGATACACTGCGGCCGCTTAACATGCGGCCGCCCCTCTCGGGGGTATTTTTGGATTTTTTTTTTTGAGGTTGATCACCTATTCCTTGATAGCACACACAAAATTTCAGCTCAATCCAAGACCTATAGGGCATTCAAATATGATCGGCTTTTACCGGTCGTTCATTTTTACTGTCATTTTGATGAAGACATTTGAATGGCCTACACGTCTTGGAATGGGCTGAAATTTTTTGTGTGTGCTATCCAAGGGGAAGTGATCAATCCTCAAAAAAAAAAAAAAATCGAAAAAAAAACCCAGAAGGGGGTGCCGCACATTAAGCCTCACGTTAAGTGGCCGCACAGTATCACATTGCAGTTTTTTTCCCCCTCTCATAGGAAGGTTCTATCATGAATGGATAAAGGGAATGCAGTTTAAAATGCTACACAAGGTCTTGTGTGATACTAATTTCTTTCGATCTATATTCTCGGATATTTCACTTAACCCGTCATATCTGTGTCGACACAATATAAGACACCCGGATACTAATACGATAGCCCTTCTGGCCACTATTCACCTCTTCTTCAATGCCCATTTACACTAAAACCATACTTGTAACCTATTTTTAGTATCGTTTATCTTTGTGTGGTGATCAATTGCTACTATTCCTGTAATATGACAATGGGTTGCCATTTGCACTCTTGGCAACCGGCATGAATTTTACCAATATAAGGTCTGGTTTTATTCCCTGTATATCTAGATGCTGATTGCCATGTGTTGATGGTACAGAATATCATGTGTTTTTATGTATGTATCTAAATCATGTATGATTAATACATGTCATGTGTTTTTTTGTATGTATGTATGTCCTACCCGAGTCATTAGGTTTACAGGCCCCTTTTCGTTTGGCCATGGGAGCAGAGCATGTGTTTCTTTCCTTTTAATGCAAGCTCTGATCTGATGGAATGAGTGAATACTTTTTTGAGCAATATGCAGGTATGAGTTGGAGCAGGCCGACCTGGCCGTCGCGAGCTTTAACGAGCTCTCGGTCATCAACCTCAGAAGATTATTTGCACACAAGGGATCAAGCTTCATGGATTTACAGAAACAGATCATAGAGAAATCACCTCCTAAAAGGAAGCTCATCGTCGACACCCTCTTCTGACTTCTTTTTCGAATCTTGATTCTTTATCCCCTTCTTAGCCTCGCCTCGTTGTAACTAATAACGGAGTGACGATCTATAGATGACTACGGTCGATGGGTCTTGGTTACATTTTTTCTTTTTCAGTCCTTTGTGAAAAATGTGATAAAAGCCCTACACTAACACTGTTTGGGTCCAATGTATTTTTGACCTTAGCCATGTCATGCCCAAGTGCCAAGCAAGGTGCTCATGCGTTTAGCTCTATGGATTTTGAGTACCTCTGGATGTAGAATATTCATATATCCACATATATATGGATATGCGAATACATGCATATATGGATGTATATTAAACCTTCGTGTTCGATTTTACTCGAATCTAATCCTTGTTGCATTTTGCGCACTTGGTTCAGACTCAATCTCGGACCTGTAGGCCCCTGGTTGAACCTCATTTCTAGTTGGTTTTGTGTTGTTCTGATTCTCTTTCAATGCCTGCCACCTCTTTGTGACTGGGGTCTAACAGGTGGCCTCTTTCTTAGTTTTGTTTGGTCAATAATCACCATCTTATTATCTGTGGTTACTTGATAGGGCAGGTGTCCAAAGTTTGAGAGTGTTGCTATTTGTACCCAAGAAAAGACTAGGGCCCTCAACTTCAGACTGACACCCTAGCCCTAGCCCTAGTCCGATTCCTGTATTTACGAGAGCCTCCATTTTGATAGGGCACCCCCACATACGATCGCTGCCACCTCCTGGCTCTTTTCTCCCTAATCCCCAGCTTCCGACCACCGCCATGTTAGCCCTCCTCTCCTTTTTCTCCGCCTCCCCCTCTTCCTTCTCATGCTTCCTTGCTGAAACCCTGACCCTCGTCCAAGGTGATGAGGTTTTTGATGGGGAGGAGGGAGGAGGGGAGGAAGAAGGATCTAGCTGTGGTGGTCGGTTGCACGCACAACAGTGTTGGCGTTACCCTTATCAATAGACCTGAAAGGCTTTAATTTTTTGTTGAGTTGCGAGTCCGTAATTTTGTAGATGCAATTAGCACCACCCAAGTTTAAACCTTTAAACTTTGGTCAATCAAGCTATGATCATGAAATTGGCCTGGACCTTTGTGTCACACCCCGAACGTTTGTGGGTCCAGATCCTGTCTAAGAAGTACGGAACCCATTCAAATTTATGGATCCTCAATGCTAAGAAGGGAGCATCCCAAGTTTGGCAGAGCCTCCTCAAGGGTCGTGACCTCATCCGGCCATTCACATGCTGGAACGTGGGCGACGGGCAATCCATCAACCTGGCGGGGGACCAGTGGATCCCCATATTACCTGGGTTTGCTATCCGGAGCGACGTGCCCGAGAGATTTAAGTTATCTGTCTCTGAGTTTATTGACCATGTTTCCCGTAATTGGCAAACTGAGAAACTTCTGGAGTGCGGTCTGGGGGCACTGGAAGTCAATGCCATCCTCACTATCCATCTAGCTGCCGAGCCGGAACCTGATCGCCTCATTTGGACTCCATCATCTACAGGTCAGTTCAATCTGAAATCAGCATATTGGGCTATTTTTTCGCGCAGCAATGAAGCCTCCTCCTCGAGTTCTATCGTCAAATTTGACTGGAACAGACTATGGAAAACTAAGGGTTGTCTCCCTAAGGCGATCATGTTCGTTTGGCGAGCTCTTCAGGGGTGCATTCCAACCCTTAAAAACCTGGCTATTCGATTACCTTACATCGACCATAAGTGTACGCTCTGCTCCAGTGCAGACGAGCCAATTGAGCACATCCTATTCCAATGCTCCTTCGCCCGGGCAGTGTGGTTCGGCTCTCATCTTCACATCAACACGGAGGGATGCAACAACACTCTTCCCCAATGGATTGAGCTTCTACTTCGGTTGGATAAGTCTCAGGAATTAGCCTTCAGCTACGGCTCTCTCCTTCTGTGGAACATCTGGAAAGCCAGGAACTGCTGGATCTTCGAAAGAGTGCCTCCAAACCTACACGATATCCTTATTGCCTCCAACGTCCTTTTCCAGCAGCTCCAATCCACCCGTTACAAAGATTTAAAGTTGCACCCCTCCCACTGGCTTCCGCCAGACCCGGGTGTACTAAAGGTCAATGTAGACGGGGCTTTGAACCAAACAATGGCGGCTACTGGTATTATCATTCGGGATTGTGCGGGAGCACACGTGTACTCCGCGGGCGCCATCTCTCACGCCTGTGAGGCCATAGAAATTGAGGCTAGAGCTATCCTACACGGGTTGCAAGCTCTTAAAAGAGCCGCTGCTTCCTCTGTAATTGTGGAGGGGGACAATCAAGTCCTCATTCACCTCCTGTCGGATGGGGATCTATCCCCTCCATGGCGGATACAGAGCATTGTATCTGACTACAGGTTGTTATCTTCGGGATTCTCCCGGTGTGTTTTTTTCCATGTTCGAAGGATCCATAATAGCTGCGCAGATCAACTGGCAAAGCATGCCCTTCAGGTAAAAGCGACTTTTTCGTCTTTCTCTACCCCTCCCTGTATCGCCCCCCTCGTTCAAGCTGACATGGACTCGATTAATAACTGTAACCAGAATCCTGAATTTTGGGCTGGGGCGCCATGAATAGAACCCCCGTAGTTCCTGCCAAAAAAAAAAAAGTTTAAACCTTTAAGGTTTGTGGGTGGGTGAGGGTGAGTTAGGGGTGCGTGCTTAGGAAGGCCAGTGGGGGTCCACCTTTGAAATAAAAGGTACATGCAAATTTTCTTTTCTTTTTTTGGTGGGGGGGGGGGGGGGGAGTGTTTGCTCCTCTAACGAAAATGGCCAGTAACAAACTGATAGTATTAAGGAACATGCATTGTGGAACCAGCCGCCACAACACGCTAGCTGCCCACTATTTGACGGAAATGCCTCTATGCATTGTGGTTGTTGATTCCACATCGCAAGATCCTGAGCGCTACTAACCTATTTTGCTATTGGAGCAGAGCCGAGTCCCACACGGGCCTTTATCTGTGCTTTTTAGCTTTGCAACATACCAGGGGCCAAGACTGGTTGCTAGTGACAGCTGCCAAGGATGGAACTATGTAGTGACAGCCGCCAGATACTCTCACTAATTGCCTCTTACTAATGATCCCATCCATCGGATCGGATCCGATGGATGGCTTTCATTTGCACTCCCTCTCCCACTCTCTCACTCTCTCTCTCTCTCTCTCTCTCTCTCTCTCTCTCTCTCTCTCTCTCTCTCTCTCTCTATCTCTCTCGTAAACCCGGCCCCGACCCCGACCCCCTCCCCGACCACCTTCCTCTCCGGCGGCAGCCCCTTCCCCTCCGGTTCCGACGGCAGCCCAATCCCCTCCGGCGGCAACCCCTTCCTCTCCGGTTCCGGCGCCCGACCTTCCCCTTCCCCTCCGATTCCGACCTCGACCTCAACCGCCCCGTTCCCCTCCGGCTCCGGCTCCGACCATCCCCCCCGACGCCGGCATCTCACCGTCGGGGCTGCTGTGATCGGCACCGGAGCTACCGGCGTCGGGGGGGATGGCCGAAGCCGGAGCTGGAGAGGAACGGGGAGGTCGGGGTCGGAGGGGGTGGAGGGGAAGGTCGGGGTCGGAGGGGGGGTGGGGGGGGTTACACGATTGAGAGATAGAGAGAGAGGGGGAGTTTAATCCCAACCATCCATTAATCCGATGGATGGTTGGGATCATTAGTAAGGGCTATTAGTGAGAGTATATATATATATATATATATATATATATATATATATATATATATATATATATATATATATATATATATATATATATATATATATATATATATATATATAGGGTCAGGTTCAATAGACACTGTTTTTTGCACTCAATTTTTTACACCGATTTTCAAACCATTAGATAGAGGTTTTAGAATTTTTTGATTTTTTGTGAGCATAATCATCTTGTCTTAGATAGCACGTCCACAAAAAATCAGCACATTCTAAATCCTCTAGACTTATTAAATGTGCTCTTCAAATTAACGATTAAAATGGACGGTCTATAAAGCCTTTTAGTTTTGATGTACTTAGAGGCTTTAGAATGTTCTAATTTTTTGTGGACGTGCTATTTAGGATTAGATGATTATGCTCACAAAAAATCAAGAAATTCTGAAATCTCTATCTAATGGTTTTGAAAATTGGTGTAAAAAATTGAGTGCAAAAACAGTGTCCATTGAACCTGACCTATATATATATATATATATATATATATATATATATATATATATATATATATATATATATATATATATATATATATATATATATATATATATATATATATATATATATATATATATATATATATATATATATATATATATATATATATATATATAGGTCAGGTAGGGTAGCGATCCAGTGAGATATGAGATATATGAGATAACTTTGAGAAACCTATCTAGAGGTTTTAGAATTTGATAAAAATTGGTGGGCATGTTCTCTATGACAAGTTGATCATCCTCACAAAACATCATCAAATTCTAAAATCTCTAAGGGCATCAAATGTTAGAAGATTTATCGACCGTCCATTAAAACCAATAATTTGAATTGTGTATTTGATGCTTCTAGAGGTTTTAGAATTTAATGATTTTTTGTGAGGATGATTAACTTGCCATAGAGAGCATGCTCACCAATTTTTATCAAATTCTAAAACCTCTAAATAGGTTTCTCAAAGTTATCTCATAGAAGAGTTATCTCAAAAAAGAGCATGCCCCCCGCGCTCCCCTCCCTCCGCGCTTCCATAGCACTCCACATGGCCACTTCTAGAGAGAGAGAGAGAGAGAGAGAGAGAGAGAGAGAGAGAGAGAGAGAGAGAGAGAGAGAGAGAGAGAGAGAGAGAGAGAGAGAGAGAGAGAGAGAGAGAGAGATCTGAGATGCCCCATGCTGAGGTCACTTCACATGGGGATGATGTCTGCATTGGATTCGTGGACCACAACACCTATCCTGCGGTGCTCACAGCGAGAGAGGGATGCACAGCATTGGCAGCTCCACAAATTTTTATCAATGGGGTCAAAAATTATATTAAAAAATATTTTTTACGGTATAACGCGAAATAGGATTGGATGAATCGATATAGTGCTAAATCAAGAGTCAAACCTAAATAAATCATAATAAAAATAAAATTTTAATAGATTTCAATCGATGAGTGGTGCCCATTATGTAGCCGCCCATGATGCACAGCATTCCTTATAATATTATCGCATTACTCGTCAGTTCACAGCAGCTTGCCGCCAAAAGAGGGAGGGCCCCACGTGCGTGCAGCAGCAGGAATATGCAGCGGGAATATTGGATGTTCGCGCAGCGCGGGAAGGAATATCGCCACAACGGCTCCACTAATCCTCTCACCAATAATGGCGCCCACAAATGCAATGCAAATTTGCACACGTCCGCGTCAGGGAAGCTACTGTTTGTCCCGAATGAAGTGTACGGATCACACCCGTCCATTGCACTCAGCTCCGACGGGCAGGTAAAGGGACGCTGTGATTGGATGCCACGTCATTCGTGTTAAACGCTAGCTATAGCTGGTGTAGAGGGGGGGCGGAGAAGCGTCACTTCAACGGACGTCATGCATGCAGCCGTTCTCATGCAGACGAGAGATTTCATGGTCCATACCCCCCTAGCTTAAGAGAGAGAGAGAGAGTGTGTATAGCCGGCACATGGCATGATACAAGTCGCACGTTATCTCCGTTGCCTTCTTCTGCACCTTCCTCCTGCTTGTCACTGTAAAACGGTGGTTGTGCTCATTCCACCCCTCCAGCAGGATCTCTTGGATCCTTTCGTGCAGACACACTCTAAGGGTACGTGGATGCTACTGCCTTGTTTCAATGTGATGAGCTGGAGCCATGGGTATCCACACACCTTAAGAGAGAGAAGAGAGAGAGAGCTAGCAATGGACCCATCCCGGCGTAGGTCGACAAAAAAAAAAAAAAAAATCGGGAGCCAGCGGAGCTTCTTCTCGCAGATTCATGAAAATCGGAGAGTTGGGGCATTGATGTCAGCTTGTCAATCGGGTCATGTGGTGGCAGCTCATGGCTTTGTTTTGGACTTCTAAATTAATTGGAGTACGTTGATTGAGATGCATAAAGTTGGGAGCTAATATTAGTTTGTTTGTTTTTTTGGAAGGGGGGAGACTTTGCCTTAAGTCACTTTAGAAGATGCTATATTTGCTAAAGAAAATATAAAGTTTCAATATTGAACCAAATCTTGTCCGAACATTACGTGCTACAGCAAATTCCTTGTCTTTATTTATCCCCCAACGTGCTGCAAAAGAGTATCCATTCATTTCCAACAAAAGTATCCATTCACTGGTTGACACTGTACATGTAGCAGTTGCTACAGTGATTTCACTATAGCTACGAGATTGAAATCACTGTAACAATAATATCAATTCGATTTGGTAAGTGTGTCGATTAATTTAGCGAATTGACTGTAGCTGTTGTAATGATTTCACTGTAACTGCCACAATGATTCACCGTAGCAAGAGTATCAATTACCCCAATAAGTACTCATCTGGAGATGAATGGATACTCTTGCTACAATGAAATCATTGTAGCAACCGCAACATGCACAATGTCACTCGACGAATAGATACTCTTGTTGACGACGAATGAATACTTTTTCTGGAGATCGTGAACGGATGACTTTCAATCAAATTAAAAGCATATGCAACCAACTAAGGATATATTATTAGAGAATTACCTCTCGGGGCTTATAAATGTCTAAGGTGAAGAGCCGTACGAATTCATCTTGGTAGAAGATGAATTTATTGATGAAGTAAGAACGTCTCGCAATCCATCGAGAGCATCTCATATTCCCATCGTCATTATGAGCTTGGATGGCTTGTGGGAGCCAACTTCCGATCCATGTCCTTCTTCTCTTGCGAGGAAGACTCCATATGAGCTTGGATGGCTTATGTGGGCCTCATATGACCGGCCACTTAATGGAGAGAGGAGTATCCCCTCTCTCTCTCCATTAATATGGTCGGCTACTATGTGGGCGCACCACTTGGTGACTAATCCCTAAGGGGGAGGGAATCCTCGTCAAGCTTGGATCCCACTGTCCTCTATTACATGGTCCAATGAGTCACGAACATCTCATGTGCACATTCCATGCGGCATAACCACTTACACTTTGGCATGTTCTACGAAGCATGGCCCACTTAAGCAACCCTAGTGGGTCCTACTAGTGATGTCGGCCACCTGAGATTCCTAGTCCAACTAGGATTCTCCAAGAAATGGATTTTAGAAGGTCCGGTCAGGTAAACCTAACTTAAGTAAACCCTAATCCTTCATATGCACTAACCTTGTGTGCACTAGGATCGGGCAGCTTATCTGTATGAATAGGTTAGGAGATGGAATTTTTGCTCCATGACCTCAGCTCCAACTGAAGATGCGTGCAACCATCTGATCATGATCGCACCATCCTTAGTTAGCCATGACTACAACCACTGCTAGGTCACGACTGCACTCCGTGGTCCCTTGGATATTATGCAAGAACCATTCTCCACTGGGTTGTACTTAACCCCTTCTACTTTTGGTGTCCGTGAAACTATCTGGGATCAAAAGTCTATCTCTCCTAGTATATTACACCCGCTTGAGTCCTAATTTTTCATGTCCTTGTGATCATCTTTACTTAGAAGTGTTTGGCTAGACATGATGATCAACATTTCATGGAAGTTACTCAAGGAGACACCTTGTTCCCCTCGAGGAGTGAGGAATTCCCAAGCATATCTTCTTTCTCTAGTATCCAATACAATCCACTAAGCCTATCCAGATTTAGGTCTGCGATAGACCATATTGTTTCGAAGATTAAAGTGACAAGTAACAAATCTAGTATCCAAAGGATATCCTGAGATTTAGGGTTTAGTCAATAAGTAGAAGAGTGACTATAGTCTTAGTGATATCTTTATTAGACTTGGTTTACTCTATCGATTGATTTTGTTCAGTGTACTCAATGCACGTTAACACATATGATTTGAAGTCAACTACTCCAATGGTCAAAATAGATCATCTCTCCGTTATGAGAAGACCAGAATGTTACAGTCTTTCAATTCGAGTGTCTAATCCGATATACTGACTGCGAACCTTCTGAGATGTATGAACTGGCGCTCTCAAATCTCCTATGTACTGATCTCATCAATACACTTAAGTCCACTAGCACAACTTAGAGGACAAGTGGTAAGTAACAACTTAGTAAGTATGAAAAGATACATTGTATATATATTATTCAAATAACCAAGATTTATTATAATGGTATTTGGCATTGTCGAATGCAAAGTCCAACACATATACCCTTTGTGGACCTCCCCTTATGCTTGGGTTTAGGAAAGAGAGGGTATCTAACAAGAGTTTTCAGAGATCACACAAACAGAGAAAAAACGAACACACAAGCACAAACAACAAGAATACTGGCAATCAAGTACTATAATTTTTACTATCAGAGACTACAATAACCAGATAGTGGTTTATCGCTTATCGGTGTAAGAGCCGGTGTGTCCTTAGCATGGATTTTCTATTTTAATATTACTGAATAATGATTCTGGTTAATGAATAACTAAAATGATGTGTAATCCATATAAAATAAGGAGCATAGGGAATATAGTATGACACTAAGGTGCATGGTGGGTCCATACTTGGGATATCTAGTGGACCAGTCCTTTATAGACCCAGACTCAGTTCACAGCTTTGCTGATACTGGTCGTTTCACGAGGAATAAGCTGTTGGCGGGTAGAGGGATATATGGTAAAGCCTCTACCACGGGAATATTGGATCTCTATTCACCTAACCAAGTACGATGATCATATTAAACAAGAACTAGGACGATGCACGGATCAATAAGTCAGACACTACTACATTAACCATTTTATCACTTTAGATAATATGTCCTTAACCCTGAGAAACTATGCCCACTAAGCTAACTAGTTGTGCAATGCTTTAATGGGTCAACGTGTGTGGACTTACCATAATCCAATACCATAGTACATTGAGTTATCTGACTGGTGTTGAAGTGACATGCAACTCCTATAGGCTATCCGAAATCCAAAGATGTATGGGTGTATTCGATGTGTCATATTGTTCACATATTAAACCCAGACATGGTGGTCATCAATTAGACTGATGATAGTTCGGGTGCTAGGCATAGCACCAGAGTATATGGTGCTATGGTTGACAAGTTATCAAATCGAGTCAGTGATCGACTGATTCTGAAGGTGCTCCTCACCTCTCGAGTCAAGTCATGGCACCATATTGGAGGGATCAATGATTACCAGAATAAAGTGAAGAACATGAATTACGAAGGAGTAAAATAAGTTTGGGGTTACTGGAATACAGCCCATGGGGACATACTAGGTTAAGTCGCGGGCTAATCGGATTCGGATTGATTGACGGAACTCTCGGTAAGCTACCGGAATAGTCATTCAGGAATTCGATTGGAGCTAGAAATTCTAAGCCCTAAAGGTTCTACCTTGTCGTCACGTATAATAATTGTAAACCCTGTCCAGTTAGGCTTGCTAGATACGAAGTAGCGTGATGGAGTGTATGCCTAAACGCCGAAAGTTTATTTGCATACGTGTATGAGCCATTGGGGCATTATTGTGAATCTCTCTTTATGGTCATACATATATGAAATATGGTACTCATATAGACGAGAATAATTCCAAGAGTTCATAAGTTAAATCGGTTATCGATTTTGTCGAGTAAAACTCTCTCTCTTAGTCAAACAATGGGTCTCCTCCATAAGGGCATTAGTGTCCTAGATTATAGGAGGTGGGTGGCCACCTCGTGTGGAGATAAAGGTAAGGGAATTTTGTGTTAGGATTGATGAGATCTATAGCTCGTAAAAGCCTATAGTTTAACTATATTGTTGATAGGATTGTATCTTGGTACATACCTTAGTACGTGTTCTGATTACAGAACAGAGAGCCATGGCTACATAGTAATCCACTTGAGTGGAAGACTCAATGGATTAGCCCCATATAACCTAAATTTATTCTCAGCACTGATTAGGGTTGGTTACCCTATCAGGATAAACTGTTGGGATAATAGAGCGTTAGTGTTTCTACTGCGGTCATTACCAGACACAGTGTCTGTGGACAAATAGAACAAACACGATGCATAGATCAGTAAGCAGACACCGGTGTGCTAAGTCGTGTTTCTACTTAGGGTAAAACAATCATAAACCCTAAAAACCCACGATTGGTAGGCTAACCAGTTATGCAGTGCTTTGGCGCACCAATATACAAGGGTCCAGTTACGTGACCTAAAGCCCCGGTGTGCTGGATTACACCTACAGGTGGTACGTTCCTTGGTCACACCTACGTTGTATTAAACCCAGGTCTGGTGGTCATCAGTTGGACTATTGATCAGATTCAATTACTCGGTAGGGTAATCGAAGGTATGGTGTATGTGGTCAATCTGGAAGGAACCGAGTCATATGAGTACTCGAGTCTAACAGTATTCTCCATCACTCGAGTCGAATCATGGCACTTGCACCAAGTGGAGGGACAGCGGGTTTACCACTACTAAGCGGAGAGCAGGGGTATGCGGAAGACCATAGTAAGTCCAGAGGAATTGGAATGCAGCCTGCGTCATACTCTGGTGCTACACAGGTTAACTTGAACTCAAAGGGTCAATGGTACACTCGAGTAGTGTGTTGATCGAGTCTAAGTTGGAAGCCATAAACCTTGGTTTTTGAAGGCTCCACTATATCCACAATATGTACGGTTCTTGAACCATCTCCTTAAAACACAGGACATAGTTAGAGAAAGCAAGAGTCAAACCTTACACTCCGTGAGTGCTTCGCACTAGTGCATGGTAGATGTGTAACCTCGTGTATGTGCTAAAGGAAAATCATAGAGTGGTACAGAGACATACGTAGTCATCCCTTGCCATATGTGGACTCTGCCATATGGGTGCGATGTACTGGGACATGTTGCGAGTTAACTTTACTTGGGGTACCCTATGTATTTATTAAGAGAACCCTAGTGAATAGTGAAATCACTAGTTCATTCCACTTATATGTATCATGCGAGTTCTCATGCATATGGGATGGCCAACTAGTGCCATGGGGAAATTTTGGTAATACCAAGTGTCATCATGGACTAAGGGAGCTGGCCCTAGGTATTGGAAGACTACAAAGGCTGGCCCTAGTATCTAGGAGGTTGTTACCTCCATTATATATAGGCTGGCCTATAGGGAAAAGGATTAGGGTTTGACTTGTTCTTTTTCACTCCTACAAGTTAGGGAGAGATAAAGACTAAAAGAAAGAGATAGAGACTAAAGGAGAAAAGGCGGGGCCTACCCTAGCTTCTAGGAGTGCCATCCCAAGGGAGACCGGTCATATAAAAGAGTAAGGGGAGAGAGGGGGTCGGCCCAAAAAAGGTGCATGGATTGCCCTAGCTGCCCCTTTCTTCTTCTCTATCCATCGTGTCTCGTCTCTCTCCCTCTTGCGACTTCGGTCCTCGACACATCTTCCTCATGTGGTGTTTCATAGACAGAGAAGGCTCATCGCATGGAGGCACTTAAAGATCTATCGACAAGGTATCGTGCATCATGCGAGATCGAGTAAACTAGAAGGCGCTTCTCGCAATTTTATACTGTCCAAATTTTGTACAAAGGATCAATGATGTTTTTATTACTATGGGAGCTACAGAAGTCCAAATAACCTCAAACTAGGTGTAAATGTTGCGTCTCAAAATCCTCTACCTGCAGTACAAATTTAAACCCAATCAAAGTTTGAGATCAAAAGTTATGGCTGTTGCACTGAAGTCTCTACGAGTAGATCCGAGCCCGTCTCCATCGACAAAGAAAATATTTGTCGCGGTGAAAGAATCCGCACGGAGGTATGACTTCTAACATATAGATCTAGTGTATAGATAAAATCTGCATGCATACTAAATTATTCTTTTCGCTAGATCGACG
Source organism: Chamaelirium japonicum (assembly GCA_947650365.1). Taxonomy (NCBI): domain Eukaryota; kingdom Viridiplantae; phylum Streptophyta; class Magnoliopsida; order Liliales; family Melanthiaceae; genus Chamaelirium; species Chamaelirium japonicum. The sequence goes on along the minus strand of OX393551.1, from coordinate 59,623,392 downwards.
ATAGGGGGTCGCGTAGTTGCCATGCTAAATTCATAAACGCACATGTAGAACGTTTCGATGAAAATTTTGATATGTAACGCACACTACCCACGATCTTCGGACCTAACCTTTGCTTCTGTTGTAGTCCTCTACCATAGGATTATTTTCAACATTTCATGCCCCTCCTTTCTCTCCTCTAGATATACATGATCGACCTCCCCATTAGGGATTTGACCAAGTTAAACCCTAATGAGGGTCAGCCACTATATATTGATAGGGGGAGAGGGGGTCGGCCCCGAAGTGCCTTTCCCAAAACCCTAGTTACCCCTCTTATGCTCTCCCTCTCTCTTGTGGTTTCGGCTATGGAAGAAGAGATAGAAAAAGGAGAAAGGCAGAGAATGAAGGAAAGGGAAGAAGAAGAGAAGAGATCAAGAAGAAAAGATCCTCCGCTACAAGACTACTCCGTCTTTTTCGTTGTAAGCCGACCGATGGTGGGCTCGTTGGCTTTGTACCTAGTGGTGAGCCATCGAGGGATCCTCCCTTTACTAAAGACTCGGTGTCATCTGACAGTCTCTCTCATTCCTCGACATGGAGGTCGTCATCTCCAATGCTTTGTTAAGAGGCAACATCGATAATTTATGATGCCCAGATTTCGGTAGACCAGCAGTCAGCCTGAGAATTTTTTTCGGAGCTACAAAACTTGGATTGTGGTGATTCCATCTGAGGAGTTCCGTATCGCTGATCTTGACGTCTATGAAAATTTTTCATAACAATCAGAGCTATGGAGAAAAACTGAAGATAGTTTTACTAGACGACTTTCTACAAGATGTCCTTAAAATTTGTTCTCCTTGGATAAAAGACCTGATCAAGGTATGACGATTCAAATCCTTAACAATAGCCTTTCATTCTAGTTAGTCTTCGTAGATCATTAGTAGATCTTAGATCGTAGATTGGCTTTAGGGGTTCATGCTCATCCGTGTGCATATCGATTAGTTTGCTACATATCTAAACGAGAATACATACTATTAATTCATGCATCTTTTGGCACTATCTTTTGCTGCGGAGCTCCGATATTTCCAACAGTAGGAACCCCGAATATGTATCTCTACTCTCTTTCTCAGAACAATCACGCGATGAAGACAAACTGTGACGACCAAGATCCACTAGCTAAGAGTCAAGACTCCTGAAGCTGTGATGCCAAGATGGATGAGGTGAGGTGTACAAGGCCATGAGTTATCCCCACATCGCCTGGATAGAAGGAGATCCTGAGCTACTTATATAATTTTCTCTCCCAAATATAGAAGATGCGTTGTAAAACCATGCGCCACTATGGATTTCGAAAGAACTCCGTAGTTAAGCGTGCTCGGGAGTAGTACTAGGATGGGTGACCCCCTTGGGAAGTCTTCGTTTGGGCACAGTCATAACGGACAATATCTTGTGTGTTCGGGGCGTGACAACTTTATATCAGAGTCGGTTCTCCTCGTAATGGGCGGGGTCTAACCCTACACGTGGACGTATAGCTCTAAGGGAGGTGGATTGTGACGATCAAGATCCAATAGCCAAGAGCCAAGACTCCTGAGGCTGTGATGCTAAGTGGATGAGGTAAGGTAAGGTGTACAAGGCCACGAGTTAGCCCCACATCGCCTGGAGAGAAGGAGATCCTAAGCTACTTATATAATTTTTCCTTCCAAACATAGAAGACGTGTTTTAAAACCGTGTGCCGTTATAGATTTTTAAAGAACTCCGTAGTTAAGCGTGCTTGGGCAAGAGTAATATTTGGGGGATTTTTTGCTGGTCCGTGCGGGCTGCCTGCAAGACAAAGAAAAAGCGTAAGAACGGCTGGCTCCCTTAGGAGCGAAGACCCTCCGACGCTCAAGTCAGTCTCAGGTGCACAACGGCGAGCTGTAGTAGACGAAAGTGGTAGGGAAAAGGGTTTCGAACCTGTACTCTGGAGCCTGGGGGTGGGCATTTATAGACATTGGCGACCTATCGTTGCCCGACACGTGGAGATTCTTTCCAGCGCCTTCTAGACCCCCACGTTCTGGCTCGCGTGGGTCTCTGACAGTCCTTGGAATTTGTCCCCCCTGACATTCTTTGTCGTCGAGCCTGCCAGGCGGTTTGAGTGGGGGAGAGCATCTTTCTAACTCAGGCGGGCTTCCGTGGACTACAATTGTCCACGTAGCTTTAGTGGGGTTTCGACACCTGGCAGCCCTTTCTGCGGCTCTATGGTGGGCGACCTCAGGGGGGAAGCAAAGGCGAGCTCGCCCTCCGTAGCTCCTTCCTATCGTCCATATCTATCAAGAGTCGGACCTTGCGGGAGCCCTCTTCGATAAACAGGGGTCTGGGCGAGCTTGGGCGAGCCCCCTGAGCGAGCTTGGGCGAGCTCCTGAGCGAGCTTGGTGAGCTCCTGAGCGAGCTTAGGGCGTCTGTAGTGCCGGTGCCTTTGTATGCATGACGGTCTAACTCCCGCTGCCACTACAAGCTGACTCTTGCACGAGCTTGGCGAGCTCTTGAGCGAGCTGGGGCGAGCTCCCGGCGAGCTTGGGCGAGCTCCTGGCGAGCTCCTGGCGAGCTCGATCGAGCTCCTGAGCGAGCTCTTTGCCTAAGGCCCCTTCAGCCCAATGTGGATCTCGCTCCCTGTCAAGATGATTCGGTGAGCATGGGGGGGGGGGCAAACTCCTGGGCAGATTTCAGCTACCCCCAACATTACCCCCTCCTGAGGGAGCGACCAAGGAGACTTTGACGCTTGCTCAGGAGTCTTGCGGCACACGCTGGTCGGATTGGGAGCCCCCAGTCATTGGTGACCTCGATTCTGTGGACTGCGGGCACCTGCCGTAGGCGGTCTGCGCCGAGAGTTTTGACTTCCAGTATTTCACAAACGCCGGGCTGGCCGCGAGCATCAGCCACGAGCGATCTCCTTCCGGTGCGAGCTTGCCACACGCGGCCAGGGTATGCTTCGGGCGAGCTTCGTGCACCTACTGTGGGCGATCTGCGCCGAGAGTTTTGACACCCAGTATTTCCCAAACCCCGGGCGGGCCGCGAGCATCAGCCACGAGCGATCTCCTTCCGGTGCGAGCTTGCCACACGCGGCCAGGGTCTGCTTCGGGCGAACTTCGGGCACATACCGCGGGCGATCTTGTGACTGGGGTATCGCTCCAAATCTCCGACGGTCGTTTCATCATAAATGCGGTGCGAGGCTCGATGTCGATACAATGAATCTCATCATGAGATCCCGATCGGCACGAGACACGTGTCTCCTTCCCATTTGCCTCTCTCTCTGTCAGCAAAAGACAACGCCGGCGCCGGCGCAGCCCTTTCCACGCGTGGTCCACGTGGCACTTCCTGATTGGAGAAAGACGAGTTGTCGCTTCAACCGTCGGCGTGTCGCCTCGTTGGGCACGCTCGAGTATTAATTGCGGCCCGATTCACTTGCCTTTCACTTGCCTATAAATAGGGGATGGGGGGCGATTTTTACTGCTGCGTGAAAAAGAGCTCTCCCTTCCTCCTCAGCTTTCAGCTCGCAGCTCGCTAGCACCCTCTCGCTCTCATGGCTTCCTCTGCTGCCGCTTCTTCTTCTGCTGCTGCTGCTGCTGGGTCCTCCCGAGAGGGGCCCCTTAATGTCGCTCCCCTCTCAGTGCGCGCTCCGGGCTCAGGGGAAGAGGCACCTCCGAAGGAGCCCGCCGTCGTCTGGTTCAATGACATCGGGGGTGCGCCCATCCCCGATAGTCTGCGAACCGCGGTGGGCATTCCCCAAGAGCTCGCCATTCTTCCCCTTCCGAGCTCTGGGAGGCCGCTCTCGGGGACCGCGGTCTCCGTGGGGCAGATATGGTCAGGGCTCCGACTGCCCCTGAACCATCTGGCCAGCGAGCTCCTAGAACTGGCGGGCTTATGCCCCGCCCAGCTTCCGGGAAACTCGTGGGGGATCCTCTATGGGCTTGCTCGCATCGAGGAAGCCCTCAACGTGAGGATCCCCCTAGCCTACCTCAAGAAGAAGTGGTTCCTCAAATCGGGACCCGTCTTCAGCGAGGTAGATTGTGGCCTGTTTTACCTCACGGGCCGCTCCGGTGAGGTGCTTCCGTTCACCGCCGTCGAGAACAAGGACCGGTACTGGAAGGCGTACCCGTTCGTGATCGACGACGAATGGCGAGGTCCTTGAGCCGGCGTTCCCTCTCTTCCCGGCAGACCGCCTCTCCCTGTCTTCAAGGAGATCACGGAATACCGGGCAAAGGGGAAGAAGTGCATCACCGCAGCCTGAGAGAAATCTCTCGACGAGGCGATTCTGTACTTCCTCGGGGGTCGAACCCCCGAGAGAGTCCTCGCGCCGGACTTTTGCTTCCTCTGGAAGGATCTCCGGACCGAAACCATCACCACCCGGCAGAAGGTGATGAGGAAAAAGGTCGCGGTCTCCCGGCGCGCTGTCGCGACCTCCACGGCGGCCCCCGCGACCTCCGGGGCGGGGACCTCGGCGAAGAAGGGGAAGAAGCGGGCTTCTCCCATCAAGGTCGCCGACAAAGACACCCTCAAGATGCTCCACGAGGAGGACGTCACCCCGCCGCCGCCACCAGCCCGCGAAGCAGCCCCAGGTCAGGCGACCACCCTCTCTATCCTTCCTCCGAGGATCCCAATCCCGGAGCCTCGACGTCGTCGTATCTCTTTTGTCGAGCCCGAGGATCCGCGCGTCGAGCTTCTCCTCAGCATGGCGGAAGTGGAGTCCCCAATGGCTGAAGTGTTGATGCGCGGATTCCCAGGTGACCCTTCTAAGACTTTGTTTGTTGCGGTGATGACCCCAGAGATGGAGGGCGCCTCGCAGAAGAAGAAGAAGAAGAAGAAGGCTCCTTCTGCTCGCCCGTCGGGAGAGGACAACGCCGTTCGGGAGGCTCGCGAAGCCTTCCAACAAGTCCTCGAGGAGCGGAGGAAGGCCGCCCTCGCAGAGGCGGGCTTGGGATCTGCCAACGATCTCAACACGATCTCCAGCTCCGACGACGAGGAGCGGGCTTCGGGAGATGAGCCCGCGCCGGCGACTGCGGGGCTTCCCCCACCCTTCGAGGGACCGGCTCCGCCGAGCTCGGACCCTCCGGCACCCGCTCCCAACACATCCTCACCACCGGCCGCGCCTGCCCCCAGCGCGCCTGCGCCCGCTGCTTCCAGCGCGCCCGATGCTCCTAGCGCGCCCGCCGTTCCCAGCGAGCCCGCAGCTCCCGGTGCGCCCGCACCCACTGCTCCCAGCGCGCCCGTGCCCGCTGCTCCCAGCTCGCCTGCGTCCGCTACTCCCTGCGCGCCTGCGCTCGCTGCTTCCAGCGCGCCCGCGCCCGCTGCTCCCAGCGCGCCTGCGCCCGCTGCTTCCAGCGCGCCTGCAGCTCCAAGCGTGACCGCTGCCACGCTTCCCTCGACCTCCGAGAGTCCAGCCTCAGACCCCGCCCCCCTCACGCTCACGGCTCCCATCCTTTCGGAGGAGCTGAGCGGGCTGGTCTACTGGTCCCCGGACCTGGGGGCCATCCTCGAGGACCTTCCAAGCTCAAGCTCGGAGGCCTCGGACTTGGCGTGCCCGAAGAAGGGCGAGCCGCCGCGCCACCCTCGGCCACCGAACAGGGCCCCAGTGCCCAAAGGATTGAGGCTGCTTCGGTCGTGGCGCCCGCGGTGCTTGAGCTCGCCGATGCTACCGCTGCGGCGCCTCCCCCAGCCGCGCCGATTGAGGGAAGTCAGGCGGGCTCCTCCTCAGGCGACCCTGAGCGCGCCCCTCAGTACATGCGGGAGATCCTGGGGCGCAACATCTTCGCCCAGACTCCCTATATCATCCTTGTCAACCGGCTCATCGAGGTAAGATTACCTTTGCGCTTCTTTGTCCCAAATTTTTCTTCCAACTCTTTTAACTGTTTCATCTTGCCGTAAGTGGAGCGGGTCAGCCGGGCTCTCGCCGATGAGGTCGCTGGCGTTGCGGGGGACACGGTCGCCCTCTACGATGACACTCTCCACGGCTCGGAGAGGAGAGTAGACGAGCACATCCACCGTCTTCGCCAGATGGACAGATCCGGCGAGCTCCGGGTTGAGGTGGACCGACTGCGCCAGCAGGCCACCTCCGTTGATACGGAGGTTGCCCAGTTGCGCCAGCGGGCCGCCACTCTCACCACAGCGCTAGCCTCGGTAGAGGATGACCGTGCCTGCATCCTCGCGGACCTGCAAGAGGCGATCAAAACCAAGGAGGCCGCTCAGAAAGAAATCCTCGAGCTTCGCAGCCAAGCGGCGGCCTCCAGGGACGAGATTGCGGCGCTGAAGGAGGCGCATCTCCGCGACCTCAACTCCCAGTGAGAACGGCTCCAGTCGCAGCTGGGCGAGCTTCTCAAGAAGGGCGCCCTGGACGCCATCGAGAAATATAAGACCGAAAGGTCAAAAAAGAGGAAGCGCGGCGACGACGAGGGCGCTGGTGCGGGCCCAGCCTAGGCTATATTTTTTGTAACCCTATGGATGTAACTTTAAACAATGAATAATACATCTTTTTAAGCTCGCCTCTCTGTCTTATTCCTCTATGTTTCTTTTCTTTCTTGTGTGAGTCCGCTCCTGAGTCCGCTCCAAAACCTTTCACAGCGGCCTTGAGGGTCATACCCTGGGCGAGACAGCTAATTTCGATTCAATCATTTTATTTTAAAATATATGCAAACGAAAAACTCGGCATGCTCGCTAAAACTCGATAGTCTCTGAGCCCGGAAAAGATAAGCGAACCAAATAACTTCAAAAGCTTCCCTACACTCAGAGACTTAAATCATTTTTATTTTTGAAGAAAACTAATAAGTGCTAGCTGCCCCCTGCCCGGTTAAATTCCCCCGAAGGTCCTGTTCGCTGGTCATGCCCTTAGAGGGGTTAGCAAGGGAAGTTCGGGCTATTTGAAAGGGTGGTCGCCCTTCTCAAGTTTCCCTAATTCACGCCAGGATACTTCCGTTCATGGCAGGTGAACGCGAAGGATCCTGGTTGGGTTTTAAGTCCTCTAGGCAGCGGACTACCCTGGAAATCTCAAGGTCGCTCACTTGCGGCCTCTGAGGATTCCAGTCTTGCTTTAAGTCCACACAACGACGGACTGCCCCGGGAATCTCAAGGTCGCTTATTGGCGACCTCTGAGGATCCCAGTCTCGCTTTAAGTCCGCACAACAGCGGACTGCCCCGGGAATCTCAAGGTTGCCTACGGGCGGCCTCTGAGGATCCCGGTCTTGCTTAAAGTCCGCACGACGGCGGACTACCCTGGGAATCTCAAGGTCGCCTACTGGCGGCCTCTGAGGATCCCGGTCTTGCTTTAAGCCCGCACGACGACAGACTGTACTTTGTCGTAGATCACGCATGCTCCTGCTATGCCGGGCTTTCGGACTGAATTCCTTGGTGAAACCGCCATTGTTCATTCATAACTTCTTCAGAAAATGACTTACAAAAAACCACTGGTCTTATGCATAAAACTTTCGGAGGTGCAAGGCGTTCCAAGGTCGCTCTAACAGGTCGCCTTCAGCGGTCATCAATTGGTAAGCCCCCGAACCTCATGCTTCGCGCACTATGTAGGGACCTTCCCAGTTCGCCGCGAGCTTCCCTACATTAGGCTCCTGTGTGTTTGCGAACACCTTTCTCATCACCAGATCGCCAGTCTTGAACGCTCGATGGCGGACTCTTTTGTCGTATGCGCGCTTCATTTCCTGCCTGTATCCGGCGAGATGCAGGTTGGCGCGCTCTCGTCTTTCTTCGAGCTGATCGAGGGAGTCAGCGAGCAGTTTGTCATTGTCGACCTCCTCCGACGTAAGCCTTCTTTCCGTGGGCAGCTTGGCTTCTACGGGCAGCACAGCTTCGCAACCATAAGTGAGACTTAAGGGTGACTCGTTAGTTGAGCGACGTGGAGTAGTGCGATAGGCCCATAAGACTCCATCGAGCTCCTGCTCCCACAATCCCTTCTTTCCTTCCAGCCTTTTCTTGAGGTTGTCTAGGATCACGCGATTCGTGGCTTCGGCCTGCACGTTGCTTTGCGGGTACCTTGGAGACAAAAACCTCAGGTCGACTCCATATTAAGCACAAAAGTTTCTGATTAAGTGATTGTCGAACTGTCGGTCATTGTCTGTGATAAGTATCCGGGGCAGACCGAAACGACAGAAGATATTCTTCCAAAGGAAGTCTTTTACCTGCTTTTCTCCTATTTTAGCTAGCGGGACCGCTTCCACCCATTTGGTGAAGTAGTCCGTAGCCACTAAAATGAATTTCTTCTGCCGGGCTGATACGGAGAAAGGTCCCACAATGTCCAGTCCCCATTGCTGAAAAGGTCAGGGGCTCGCCAGAGGGTGCAGCTCTTCTGCGGGCATATGAATTGTCGTGGCGTGCTTCTGGCATGGGATGCAGCTTTGAGCGACCTTCAAAGTGTCTTGCTCCAGCGTAGGCCACCAATACCCTTGTCTCCTGATTTTTGCGGCCAGAGACCGCCCGCCGGCATGGTTCCCCAGCTCGCCAGAGTAAATGCTATCTAAAACTTCTTCGGTTTCGGGGTGCTCGATGCAACGAAGATTTGGCCCGCCGAAGGATTTCCTAAAAAGACGATCCCAGCGAATGAGATAGCGACTAGCGCACTTCTCCATTCACCGAGCTTCTTCTCTGTCTTCCGGGAGCTCGCCCTTCCGGAGAAAACTGATAATAGGCGCGATCCATCCGCCTGGTGGCACACCGACCGATACTTGGTTAACAGCGGGCTCTACTACTTGGAGCCGAGACTGATTTTGGACTTCGATGAAAATCTGGCGAGCTTCCGACCCTCCTAGTAGGGAGGCGGCATTTGCCAGCGCGTCAGCCCGCCTGTTATCGGCTCGAGGAATTTGCTCGAAGGAGATCTTTTCAAACTCCGCGGCCTTTCCTTTTACCAGATCCACGTAGCCCGCCATTCGTGTATCCCGGGAGGCATAATCTCCGTTGACTTGACAAATGATCAGCTGGGAGTCGCTGAAAACCTTCAACCGTTTGGCGCCTACTTCTTGAGCGAGCTCTAGTCCGGCGAGCAGTGCCTCATACTCTGCCTCGTTGTTGGTAGCAGCGAAATCCAGCCGAACTGATTTCTCAAGAAGCACCGACGGGGCGATCAGTGCGACCCCTATCCCGGCCCCCGAAGCGTTGGAGGATCCGTCGACGAATAATTCCCAGCCCGCCATCTCTGAGTGCTTAGTTGGAGGAAGCTCGCCTTGGTTGTCCAAGAACCTCGCCCTCCCAGGGTGTGCCTCAGTTGGCTCATCCTCCTGGTACTGGACCGGTTCTTCTATGGGGAAGCCCGCCAAGAAATCGGCGAGAGCCTGCCCTTTGACAGCAACTCGAGGGACATACTCCAAACCATAGGCGGCGAGCTCGGCGGACCACCGATACAGCCTACCGGCTACCGAGGGTCTGGAGAGCGCGCTCTTCAGAGGGTGCTCCATGATGACCTTGACAGCGTGCGCCGAGAAGTAGGGGTGAAGTTTTCTCGCGGTAATGACCAAGGCCAATGCGACCTTCTCGATTGGTCGATACCGGAGCTCGACAGGGAGCATTGTATGGCTTACGAAATAAACAGGCCGCTCCACCTTCGCTTCTTCCACCACGAGGACCCCGCTCACCGCATTCTCCGTGACTGCAAGATATACGCCAAGCTCGGCGCCATCTTTTGGTGCCGCTAGGATGGGCGGGCTTGCCAAATAGTCCTTGATCTTCTGAAAAGTGTGCTCACACTTTTCATCCCAACAAATGCTCGCTCCTTTTCGAAGTAGCTCGAAAAGAGGTCGGCAATTATCTGAAGATTTGAAGATGAACCGATTTAGTGCGGCGATTCGCCCGCTCAATCTCTGGACTTCCTGCCGGGTTCTTGGTGCGGGCATCTCGACAAGTGCTCGGATTTGCCCAGGGTCGGCCTCGATCCCCCTGTGGGTGACCAGGTACCCTAGGAATTTTCCGGAAGTCACCCCGAATGCGCACTTCGCCGGGTTTAGCCTCATTTGGTATTTTCTCAACACTTCGAAGATTTTACGGAGATCGGCAACATGCCCTTCTTGCTCTCGACTTTTTACCAGGAGGTCGTCTACATAAACTTCGACATTTCTGCCGATCTGATCTTTAAACATCTGTGTGACTAACCTTTGGTAGGTCACTCCCGCGTTCTTCAGTCCAAATGGCATTACCCGATAGCAGAAAAGCTTCTGGTAGCCCGCCCCAGAATAGAAGGCGGTCTTCTCCTGGTCTTCAACGTGGAGAGGTATCTGGTTATACCCCGAATATCCGTCCATAAAAGATAAGGCCCGGAATCCGACAGCTGCGTCGACCAACGCGCCTATTCGCGGAAGGGGGAATCCATCCTTTGGGCATGCTTTGTTAAGGTCGGAGAAGTCGATGCACACTCTGACCGCTTCGCTCTTCTTTGGCACTGCCACGATATTGGAGATCCACTCGGGGAAGTGCGCCTCGCGTATAAACCCAGCTCGCTCTAGCTTGTCTATCTCCGTCGCCACTGCAATGGACTTCGCAGCAGGTATGTGCCGAGCTTTTTGCTTGACCGGCGGGAATTCTTTCATGGTGTGCAGACGATGACAGGCGACCTCCGGGTCAATCCCTGGCATGTCCGTGAAGCTCCAGGCGAATACGTCACGGTATTCCCTGAGTACGTCGGTTAAGGTCAGGACCTCGCCCTTGGTTAGCGAGGTCCCGAGATGGACGATCTTCGGTCTGTCCTTGCCACCGATGTTGACTTCTTGCAGCTGCTCGGCAACGGGAAAACTTCCTCTCTGGGATCCCGACAGGCGACCTTTCTCCTCGAGCTCAAAATCCGCACCGCTCCCACCCAGGGGTGAAGTAGGAGATTTAAGCGAGGAGACCTCTCTCGGGCTTTGGAGGAGCCCGCTCGAGGTGGGTGCTAATTGCTAGGAGGGCGCGGGCCTCTTGGCCTCAGCGACCTCCACATCTGTGAGGTGAAAAACGTCCTGCTCGCACCTGGTAGCAGCGACCTGGTCTCCTCGAATTACCACGACCCCTCCGTTGGTGTGGAACTTGAGGGCCTGGTGATTAGGCGAGGACACCGCTTTCATCTGCCTCAGCCAAGGTCGCCCTAGGATGGCATTGAAAGCGGACTGCCCATCCACCACCGCGAAACGAACTTGACGTACCTCCGGGCCCGCCGTTACGGTGAGGGTTATCTCCCCTGCCACCTTGGCGACCTCGCCAGTGAAACCGGTGAGCGAGCCCGTTGAGGGAGACAAGTCAACTTGTCTCAACCCTATTCGCTGGAAGGCCGATAAAAACAAAATGTCTACGGCACTTCCTGGGTCGACCAGGACCCGCCTTACCTCGATGTTCGCCATCATAAGGTGTACGACGAGGGGATCATTATGGGGGGTAACAACCCCGGCCATGTCCTCCTCTGAGAACCAAATGAAGTCTCGGGCTTCTACACTTGGTGTTTGGAGCAATACAGGAGTTAGAGAAACAGAGAATACCTTCTGAGCCCGCTCCATCTCTCTAACTTGTCGACGAACCTCGTTGCTGGATCTTGGGCCGTTCAGGCGCCCGCTGATAGTATGACAGACCGCCGGCCCTCCCGGGGGAGGTGGAGGCAGGGCGGGCTCAGCGGGCCCCGAGCGATCTCCCTCCCAAGGAGCCCGTGCTGATATCACCTCGAACCTCCTTGGAGGCGAAATAAACTGATCCAAATGGCCTTGCGTGACCAAGTCCTCGAGGTGGTTTTTCAGAGCCCGGCATCTGTTGGTGTGATGCCCAGGGCTGCGATGAAAGGCGTACCGCTGCGTGTTGTCGGTAGAGCCGGGCTCCCCGACCTGCAGGGGTGGTGGGTACTGGAAAAAGGGTTCATTCCGGATCTGGTGAAAGACTTGCCCTGGGGAGTGGGTTAACACGGTGAAATCCCGCTCCCCGGGTCCCGGAGGCAGGCGCCAGTTCGCCGGCCTTCCAGCGACCAGCGCTGGGGCTTGAGCGGGTTGTACGGCAGGAGCTGCGGGCGGTCCGGGCAAAGGTACCGCCGGTGGCACCTCCTGCCTCTCCACGGCCTTAACGACGAGAGGTCGCAGGGCCGGAGGAGGTCGCTGCTCGACTGCCTTTCCTTTTCGATCTAACACTACATCTTCGAGCTTGATGTGTTGCTGGACAAGGGCGAAGAGCTCGACCATCGTGCGAGGATCTTTGATCACCAGCGCGTCATGAAGTTTGCTCCCCTCGGGGAGGGCGTTCCGGAAAGCGCTCACCGTCGTGCGATCTTGACCGACCGTGTCCTCGAGGGCGAGGTAGGCGCTCCAAAAGCGCATCGCGAAGCTTCGCAGGGTTTCGTGGGCTCCCATGGCCAAGGTGAAGAGGGACTCGATCCTCTTAGGGGGTTGTCTGTTGCAGCGGTACTGCTCCAGAAACAATCTGGAGAGAGTTGGGAAGTCTGGAATGGTGCCCGACGGCAATTTGTGGAACCAGTTTAACACCGAGCCCGTCAAGCTACTCGGGAAAGCCCGGCACAAAACATGATCTTGGTCCCGGAAGAATAACAGCTTCCGGTAAGCCAAGAGATGGTCGACTGGATCTTGCGATCCATCGAACAGTACGAACTTGGGCGGGGTCCAATGGTGGGGGAAACCTCCTTGGTGTACCTCGCTCGTGAAGGGCGAGCTGCCTCCGTGGGCGGCGAGGTCCTCCAGCAGGTCTACCGTCGCGTTAGGTCGCTGCCAGTGCCCGGGGAAAACTCCCAGAGGCGGCTGCGCAGGTCCTAGGCGGTCGTGCACGCTTCCTCGGGGGAGGTTCGGATCCACCCCACGGCGGCCATCGGGGGCTACCGCTCGGCGGCCTCCTTGCTGTTCGCCCGCGGGTTCCTTTAGTGCAGCGGTTGGTCGGTGGGAGGTCGTTGCCTCTCGAACTTCGGAAGGTATAGCCACCGCGGGCTCTTTCCCTCGTCGTCGATGGCGCGGGTCGCGATCCCGCTCTAGAGACCTCTCCTCCGACTCGTTTGAATCGGCGCTCCGGCTACGGCGGCGAGGGATGGTCGCCCGTGAGGTCGCCTGGTTGCTAGACCGCTGGGTTACTAGCTTCTGCAACCTCGTAAGCGGGGTTTCCGGCACCCCGCGCACGGCCGCTCTCTCGACCGGGGTTTCCCGGTGGGAAACCTGCCGAGCCGGAATGGTCGTGGGCGGGCGCGATGTTGAAGCTGGTAGTCGCACCGGAGATGCCGTCTTCGCCTGCCCAGACCGTCGGCTGGCCGCCGGAATCTGACGCAGTCGCGTCAGTTCCTCCATCATGGCCCGCTGGGTGGCCAACATCTCCAACAGGAGCTGGTCACTGAGCAGGACATGGGGCTGGGGGGTCTCAACGGGAGGTTCGCTCCGCGCAGACCTCGCACGGGTCCTAGGTCGCCTGCGTCCCCTTGTCGCGGGAGCCATCCTTGAGTTACGAGAGCCCCCGGCGCTCAACCGTGTGGTCGTGGGCGTCCTCGCAGGAACCAGTCGATAGATCCCACAGACGGCGCCAAAATGTTTGGGGGATTTTTCGCTGGTCCGTGCGGGCTGCCTACAAGACAAAGAAAAAGCGTAAGAACGGCTGGCTCCCTTACGAGCGCAGACCCTCCGATGCTCAAGTCAGTCTCAGGTGCACAACGGCGAGCTGTAGTAGACGAAAGTGGTAGGGAAAAGGGTTTCGAACCTGTACTCTGGAGCCTGGGGGTGGGTATTTATAGATATTGGCGACCTACCGTTGCCCGACACGTGGAGATTCTTTCCAGCGCCTTCTAGACCCCCACGTTCTGGCTCGCGTGGGTCTCTGACAGTCCTTGGAATTTGTCCCCCCTGACATTCTTTGTCGTCGAGCCTGCCAGGCGGTTTGAGTGGGGGAGAGCATCTTTCTAACTCAGGCAGGCTTCCGTGGACTACAATTGTCCACGTAGCTTTAGTGGGGTTTCGACACCTGGCAGCCCTTTATGCGGCTCTATGGTGGGCGACCTCAGGGGGGAAGCAAAGGCGAGCTCGCCCTCCGTAGCTCCTTCCTATCATCCATATCTATCAAGAGTCGGACCTTGCGGGAGCAACCTCTTCGATAAACAGGGGTCTGGGCGAGCTTGGGCGAGCCCCCTGAGCGAGCTTGGGCGAGCTCCTGAGCGAGCTTGGTGAGCACCTGAGCGAGCTTAGGGCGTCTGTAGTGCCGGTGCCTTTGTATGCATGACGGTCTAACTCCCGCTGCCACTACAAGCGGACTCTTGCACGAGCTTGGCGAGCTCTTGAGCGAGCTGGGGCGAGCTCCCGGCGAGCTTGGGCGAGCTCGATCGAGCTCCTGAGCGAGCTCTTTGCCTTAGGCCTCTTCAGCCCAATGTGGATCTCGCTCCCTGTCAAGATGATTCGGTGAGCACGGGGGGGGGGGGGGGGCGGGGGGCGAACTCCTGGGCGGATTTCAGCTACCCCCAACAAGTAATACTAGGATGGGTGATCATCTTGGGAAGTCCTCGTTCGAGCACGTGCAAAACAGACAATATCTTGTGTGATTGGGGCAAATATTACACAAACCATCGAGAAGTACATCAGAGATTTATGACGATGGCTTTGACAGATGATCTTCTGATGTCCAAAAAATTCGCCCAGCAATCGATTTATTTGACTTTGATGTGACTAGAATATAGATTAATGTAGAATAGATAGTAGAGTAGACCTATGGGTTCTTCGTGTCTAGTGGGTCCCATTATGTTGTCATGATACCTAGATAGGGCTAGTAGGTCCCACTGTGTCGTCGTGAGCACGTGCTGCCTGCTGCCCGCACGCGGGGCGCACCCAAAACCGACGCACGAGCAAATCGACCAAACCTTCTGCCTACCTGTCAGCACCCGATCACCCCCTGTCGAGCACCATGGCAAATCCCTCGTAGCTGGTATCCTCGCGTTTGGTTTTAAATAGGCCAAAAAACCCAACAAGTACTAGTTTGTTAGGTTAATTTAAGGGAATCCTATGGCTACAAGTTTCTTGGTCTGTCTTGTGCTGGAGCAGTAACAGATGTACTCACAACTTTGGTCATCCTTACAAAAAAAAAAAAAAAAAACAAACAAACAAACATAAATTTAGTTATGTAGATAAGGGGGAATTTATGGCCGTTGAGCATGGTGTCGGTTGAGTTTACCCCAAACATGGAGACCAACCAACGTACAAGGACTAGATGCCAAGCTGAAAATGGGGACATGGGGCGTGAACCACACGCCTCTCTCTTGATTTGTGAAGTATCACTCTCATTCTTCCAACTCTTACCAGACATTGATGACTCAACCCACATGCAGCAACTGAGTGGTTTCCATACCCTAATTTCATGGAGGAGCCAAAATAGGGTTGATTGGCCCATGTGAATCTCATATTATCATCAATAGCATACAAAAAAAGGAAGGGGTAATTGATGGTTAGGTCCTTAAAAAAGTTTTCGTTTAATGTTAAGGATGGGCAAGCTTTGCAGTTAATGTTGAGTCCCTGTGGTTGGACTCTGGTATGCGCAAGATCATTCTGTCACATACTTGTAATAATAAAAAAAATTTAAATGATGACCGGTAACAAAAAGTAACAATTGGTACATAATTACAATATTGTTGCAAATAGCTAGTTACAATTTGATATGGTAACATGCATTGATTATAGCTTATTTTAAATAGTATTTATATACATTTGATCACAATACGGTTATAAAAAATGAATTTAATTGTGGCAAACAAAGTTGATTCTATCTTGTATATAGAAGAGCAACAAATTAGAAAAAAAAAAGAGTTACTATTTGTTAAATAGTATTTTTGCATATATGAGCACAATATGATTTTTTTTTTTGCGATAAAAAATAGATTTAATTATGCGAAACCAATTCAAGTACATTTTGCACATAAAGAGTAACAATCTGGTAAAAAAGAGTAACTATTAGTAGTTTATGAGTGATGTGTGAGTGGAGGAAGATTAGTTTTGCGGTAATCTTTATGTATCACTCGATAGCTGGTGGTTCTTTACTTCATGTATGTGTGATGCGTGAGTGGAGGAAGATTTGTTTTGCGGGGTTCGATAAGCGGTGACTCGTTGCATGTGTTTTTCTTTCTAGTGATAATTCAAGTCCTTCATTGTCGGTAATATTTTATTGTTTGTTCTATTGGTTGGTACTTCGTATTATCTGGATATAATCTCCATAGGGCTCTAGTTCATCGATCCTTAGCACGACTCTTCTGGTCTCACCCGGTGGATTGCCGGGGTGTGTGCACCACTCTAGGATCGGAGCCTGGTATCCGCTTGGCATAAGGGGGTATCGGGGACTCGAATCCATAACATCATCATTGTCTGAGTATATATATCAACTCATCTATTTTGGTGCTATATAATGAATGTGAATCGCTGATTAAAGCTAGCATATGTTAGACCGTCGTGACTCCATTTGAAAAAATTTGCCTATTGGTTGGGCTTATTGGTTATTTTGATTTGAAGGGCCAAAAGTATGAAATATAGTACGCTGGATAACCAACTCAATAGTTGTAACATCCGCCCCAAACACACAAGATTTTATCCACTTTGCTCGTGCCCGCACGAGAACTTCCCAGGGGGTCACCCATCCTGGTACTACTCTCGCCCGAGCACGCTTAACTACGGAGTTCTTACGAATTCTGTAGCGGCGCACGGTTTTAAAACGCGTCTTCTATGTTTGGGAGGGGAAATTATATAAGTAGCTCAGGATCTCCTTCTCTCCAGGCGATGTGGGGCTAACTCATAGCCTTGTACACCTCATCTCACCTCACCTCACCTCATCCATCTTGGCATTCCCGCCTCAAGAGTCTTGGCTCTTGGCTATTGGCCTATTGGATCTTGGTTGGCACAATCCACCCCCCTTAGGGCTACACGTCCTTGTGTAGGGTTAGACCCCCCCCCCCCCCCATTGCGAGGAGAACCGGCTCTGATACCATTTTGTAACATCCTCCCCAAACACACAAGATTTTGTCCGCTTTGCCCGTGCCTGCACGAGAACTTCCCAGGGGGTCACCCATCCTGGTACTACTCTCGCCCGAGCACACTTAACTATGGAGTTCTTACGAATTCCGTAGCGGCACGGTTTTAAAACGCGTCTTCTATGTTTGGGAGGGGAAATTATATAAGTAGCTCAGGATCTCCTTCTCTCGATATGGGGATAACTCATAGTCTTGTACACCTCACCTCATCAATCTTGGCATTCCCGTCTCAAGAGTCTTGGCTCTTGGCTATTGGCCTATTGGATCTTGGTCGTCACAATAGTAGGCTCCCTATTTTGAGGAATACCACTTTTTCTAAAAAAATTTAGCTAAAGAATAAGGAGCCCCATTGGAGATGCTCTAACAAGGATGCAAATGGGTTAGGCTGCTTAGTATGTGTTGATTGATTCAGTAGGATCAAATTTGAGTAGAGATTGAATTCAAGGCCAGGGGAATCAGACCCATCAAAACAGATGTATGGATATATAGGAAAACGTGGATCAAGACCTTATCGACCGATTCCTCGCCAAGCAGATTAAGCAACTCAAGCCACCAATGGAGAGCGATCGTACAACCAAAAGCGGGGTAAAGAAGTGATCAACCGTTTGTGATGCTCGCCTATTTGTGATTGTATTCTGGTGAGATCTTTTAGTTAGAGAGGTGTTATGTTGTCTGCGCACAGCTGCATGTCTTGCTCTTTAGGAGCCTTCCGCTTGCTCACACTGAGTATAGCCTGGATCTGTAATTTCCTTTCTCTTCACTTTATGGGTTCCTAATGAAATCTTAACCATTCAATATATATATATATATATATATATATATATATATATATATATATATATATATATATATATATATATAGAGAGAGAGAGAGAGAGAGAGTAGTGATACATTGCGGCCGGGTAACGTGCGGCACCCCCTTCCGGGATATTTTTGGAATTTTTTTTTTTTGGGGATTGATCACCTACCCTTGGATTGGACACACAAAAAATTTCAGCCCGATCCAAGACTTGTAGGCCGTCCAAATGTGTTGATCTTTTATTGGTCGTTCATTTTTTTCGCCATTTTGATCAACACATTTGGACGGCCTACAAGTCTTGGATCGGGCTGAAATTTTTTGTGTGTCCAATCCAAGGGTAGGTGATCAATCCCCAAAAAAAAAAATTCCAAAAATACCCCGGAAGGGGGTGCCGCACGTTACCGGCCGCAATGTATCACTAATATATATATATATATATATATATATATATATATATATATATATATATATATATATATATATATATATATATATATATATATATATATATATATATATATATATATATATATATATATATATATATATATAAAGAGAGAGAGAGAGAGGCAAATGTGGAGAGCGGCTTTCCCTAAAATGGGAAACAGACTTGTGAATCAAGTGGATGTTAGGGATCCGAGTCCCCGGATACCTTCATGAGAGTCGGGCAAACACCGAGCCCAGACCTTGTCGAGTTGTGCGCGCACTGCGGTGATCCGCCTAGTGCAACCGAAAGCGTCGTGTGCTATAGATCGAGGAATGAGAGCCTACGAAGATCATGCCTAACAACCGTCATAGAGAATATGAAGTAACACACAATAGTACAAAAATACAGTGTACCACCGGCAACAAGGATTTGATTATTATTGATCAAAGATTACACAAGCGGTGATCAATATTTGTCGGACCCCCGCAAAACACTCTTTGATCCCTCTCACAAAACACCCACGAAATAGAGAACACCCGCACGAGAGATACAGAGTTACTAGAGGATTCTCCAAGAGATAAAAACCCCAAAGTAGAAGCCGAAGAACCCGGAAGATGATCAACACACTGTATCCTCTTCCTCCATCTTTTTTCTTCCTTCTCCTTCTCTTCTCTTTCTCTTTTCCTTCCTTCCTCTCCCATCTCTCCTTGTGGCAAACCCTAGACCGGTATTTCCCTTATCTCCTTGTCCATCAATCTGCTCTCCAACCTACTACCGAGAAGCCACACTCCATCGTCTCATCATCGCCTTGAGCCTTCAAGAGCCCCGAGAGAGCGCCGCACCGATGTTCTGGGTGTAAAAATTGGCTAACGGCTGACAGTGGAACTCGCCAGCCCTACCTGGGGCCCACAAAGATGACAGTGGGACCCGCCAGTCCTGCCTAGGGCACACGAATACGACAGTAGGACCTGCAGTACTGTCTGGGGCCCACAAAGATGATAGTGGGACCCGCAGTACTGCTTGGGATCCACAAAGATGACAGTGGGACCCACAGCCCTGCCTGGGCCCCGCGAAGAAGACAGTGGAACCCGCAGCCCTACCTGTGACCCATGAAGACGACGGTGGGACCCGTAGCCCTGCTTGGGGCCCACGCATGCCATCCGAAGACTGGTAAATCTTCCGGATGATTGTCTAAACTCCTGATGTTTCAGGAAATATTCCTAGAATATTCTTAAACCCTTATATATAGCCAATCTTGTAAATAATCTAGACCTGAATTCATTATTCCATATTCCACTTTCTATTTTCCAGAGCTCTCTAAGCCTTTTGGTCTTCATACTTCTAAACCCTCACTACCCTCTGATTACTGGTAACAAGCACTCCTTGGCTTGTCGAGAGTAGTTCTACATTTCTAGTAATAGTGGATTCAAAAGTTGCGTCTTACCGCACAGAGACGTAGGTTTTGGTCAAACTTTGTTACCACATCTTGTGTCAATTCTCTATCTTCCTCTTTCTCTACCTCAACAGTGACTGTGGGCCAGCTCAGCACTTAACATCACAGAGCTTCACTGCGCACCACACCTCAAAGTGTTAGACCTTCAATCGACTGTTGGAGGGGGATTACATACGATGGTCGAAATCCTCCCCCACAGTTTGGTGCCGTCTGTGGGATCCTCCTTATCGACTTGCGACCTCCAGGCTTCTCAGCTCCTTCGGTCAAGCGGCAACTACCGATTGCCTGAGCAATCTATCTGTCTCCTTCGCTACCTGAATGACAAAGACACGACCTACGAACTAGCTGGAGGGAAGTCAACTTCACCCCAACGTTCCATATCCTGTCACTCACTCAATGAGTCTTAGGCATGTGACAAGTCAACCTCCTGAGCAACACCTAGCTGTTAACTCGAGGAGCCATCGTTCGGTAGATCGTGCAACTCCAGCATGGCCTTGACAGTCTCCTCGCCCTTCCGATTAGACTCATTAACGCCCGGGGAAGGAGCACGTCTTGCCCGTCGCTGATCTCCCAACTGTTGTAGCTCGTATGTCCTGAGCTTGGATTTTCTGTATTAACATTAATAAAAATGACTTTGGTTATTGCTTTAATTAGAATACTACTTTGGTATATGTTAATACACATATAATAAAGGACCCTAGGGAACACAGTAGGCCACTGAGGCGCATGGTGGATCCATGCTTGGGAGACCCAGTGGACTAGTTTTGTGTAGACCTAGAACTAGTTCACAACTTTGGTGATGCCGGTCGCTTCACCGAGAATAAGCTGTTGGCAGGTAGAGGATGTGGTGAAGTCTCTACCACGGGAACATGGGATTTCCATTCACCTGACCAAGCACGATGATCGTGTTGAACAGGAACCAAGACAGTGCACAGCTCAGTGATTCAGACACTGGTGCATAAACCATGCATTTTACTACTATAGATAATCTATCCTTAACCCTGAGAGACCATACACACTGGGCCAACCAGTTGAGTGGTGCTTTGATGTGACAACGTGTGCGGACCTTCCATAGTTCAATACCAAGGTACGTTGGGTTACCCGGCTGACGCTTGAGTGGCATGAAATCCCTATAGGTTATCCGACGTCCAGTATTGGATGGGTGCGTTTTGATGAGTCAATCTATCCATACAGTTAGCCCAGGCCTGGTAGTTGTCAATATAACTGACGACGTTCATGATGCTAGGCATAGCATCGGAAGGTATGTGGTGTTATAGATGACAAGTCATCAAATCCTAGTCAGATGATCGATCGGGATCTGACGGTGCTCCCCATCGCCCGAGTCGTATCATGGCACCAGTAATAGGAGGGACTAAGGATTATCAGAGTATAGTAGAGAACAGGGTTACAAGGGAGTAACATAAGTTTAGGATCACTAGAGTTCAACTCGCGTCGCACTCTGGGTGGCTACACGGGTTAATCGAATTAGGGCTGATTAACGGAACTTTCGGTGTATCACCAGAACAGTTAATCAGGGATCCGATTAGAGCTAGATATCCTGAACCCTGAAGGTTCCACTCTGTCGTTGCGTATAGGAATTGTTCCTGACCTGGTTGGATACGTTGGATGCGAAGTAACGTGATGGAGCGCAAGCCCGGAACCTAAGAACCTAATTCACATGTGTTAAGGGCCATAGGGGTATTTTGGTAAATACTGAAATATGGCTCAGAACATATTGAATATGAATCCTAAAATAAGCAGAATAATTCCAAGAGCTCATAGGTGCTGACGGAACTCGATTCCGAATAGCGCACCTCACTTAATCTCTCTTACAGTGTTTCACTTTTCATGAAGGGCGTTTTCATCCAGGCTTCACGATAGGTATTCTGAAACCCTAAAAACCGATCCCCCTCATCCTAATCCCCTTAGGGACGGCTCTAGCTTGCGTAGAGCAGTAGGGGACCGGGCCTATATGAGGAATAGAGAGGAAGGGGCCGGTTCTAGTTCTCCCTTCTCTTGAAAAACCCGAACCCCTTTCCCTCTCTCCCTCTTTGTGGTTTCGGCCAAGGAAGAAAGAGGAAGAAGAAGGAAGAAGGAAGAGGGAGGAAGGAGAAGGAAGAAGAGAAAAAACGAAGGAGGAGATCTCGCAGCTCGCCGTTGTCTTTGCAACGAATTCATCTGTCGGCTCGTAATCCTTGCACTCAGAGATAGGACTTCGAGGATTCCTTCATTTGCAAAGGACAAGGTGCCATCCGACAGCTTCCCTTGCAATTCACGTGCCGTTCATCATCGTTCCGTTCTCTTCGGATCATAGATCTGTTGGAAATAAATCCATGGTAGAGGCCCGCAGCGGAAGTAATGGGAAAGTCCTAGGACCGTGAGCGGTGTGCGTTACATATCAAAATTTTCATCGAAACGATCTACATATGCGTGTATGAATCTAGCATGGCATCTACGCGAACCCCTAACGACGATCTAACGCGAAAGAACAATCTAGCATGCATGCATGTTCTAATTATGTTAGATCTACTTGTTAGAGATCATACCTACGTGCGGATTCTTTAACCGCGACAAATTTCTTCTTTGTCCATAGAGACGGGCTCGGATCTGCTCGATATAGGTTTGGTGCGATGGCCATAACTTTCTGTTCCGAACTTCGATTGAGCTGAAATTTGGACTGCAAGTAGCCAACTTCGAGATGCAACTTTTGCAATAGGTTTCACATAGTTTGGACTTCCGTAGCTCCCGAAATCACAGAAACAACGTTGATTTTCTATGCAGATTCTGGACAGCAAAAGGTTGCGGGAGACGCCTTCTAGTTCACCCGATCTCACACGATGCACGACACCTCGTCGATGGATCTCTGAGTGCCTCCATACGACGAGCCTTCTCCTTCTATGAAACACCACGTGAGGAAGACGAGTCGCCATCCAATGGCGCAAGCGAGGGAGAGAGAGATGAGAGAGGAGATGCGAAGAGAGGAGAGGGGGGTGGCTAGGGTTTCCCCATGCATGGGCCGGCCCTAGGGCTTGCTTGGCTCTATTATTTCGTCCCCCCCTCTCTCCCTATGCCTTATATAGGGCCGTCCTTATCTTTATGGATAAGACTAGCGGATAATGGTTGATTGAATCAAACCTTCTCCCTATATATCTCTCCTTTATCTCTATCTTTTTCTTGTTTTCGAAAACGGTCCAAACCAGTCCGTTTTCTGTACCTCATGACCGGCCCTTTCATCGGAGGTAACAACCTCCTGAAACCAATAGGGCCGGCCTTGACCAGTCTCTCAACACTTAGGGCCGGCCCCCTTAGTATATAGTGACGCATGGTATGACCAAAATGCTCTTATGTCACTAGTTGGCCGTTCCTCGTGTACGAGACTTTGTAAGGCACACATAAGTGAGTGCACCAGTGATTTCACTATTCTTTGAGGTTCCCTTAGTGTGCCCCTAGTGAAGTTAACTAGTCAGCTCGCAACATGTCTCGGTGCATCGCACCCATGTGGCAAAGTCCACTTATGGCAAGGAATTGCTACATGCGTCTCTGCACTAACCCAGGGTTTCCCCTTAGTGCACACACGTAGCTACGCATCTACCGTGCACTAGTGCGAAGCACTCACGGAGCATAAGCTTGGACTTCTCGCTTCCTCTAACTGCGTTCTATGTTTCGATGAGATGGTATAAGAATCGTACATAATGTCGATAAGGTGGAACCTTCAGGGACCAGGGTTCATGGCTTCCAACTTAGACTCGATCGACACACTACCCGAGTGTACCATCGTTCCTCTGAGTCCGAGTTAACCTGCGTAGCCACCCAGAGTGCGATGCAGGCTGCACCCCAATTCTCCCGGACTTACTATGTTCTCCCTCATACCCCTGCTCTCCGCTTAGTATGGTAAACTCGCTGTCCCTCCACTGGTGCCATGATGCAACTCGAGCGGTAGAGAATATCGTCAGACTCGAGTGCTCATATGACTCGGTTCCTTCCAGGTTGACCATATACATCGTACCTCCGATTACTCTTACGAGCAACCGAATCCATCATCAGTCCAACTGATGACCACCTGACCAGGGTTTAATATGACGTAGGTCAGACCAAGGAACACACCTCCCATTAGGGGTGTGGATAGCCTGCAGGAGTGACATGCTGATGCAACGCCAGCCGGGTAACCCAGTACACCGTGGTTTTGGATCACTGCATCCGGATCCTCACACATTGGTGCGCCAAAGCACCACACAACTGGTTAGTCCACCAGACATGGCTCCTCAGGGTTTAGGACCGTTTTACCCTAAGTAGAAACATGGCTTAGTACACCGATGTCTGCTCATCGATTTGTGCACCGTGTTGGTTCCGTTCGGCCACAGACACTGTGCCTGGTAATGACCGTAGTGGAGACACCCACGCTCTGTCATCCCAACAGCTTATCCTGATAGAGCGATCAACCCTAATCAGAGCTGCGAACTTATTTAGGTTACATGGGACCAGTCCCTTGAGTCTCCCACTCAAGTGGATTACCATGTAGCCATGGCTCTCTGTTCTGTAATCAGAACACGTACTAAGGTACGTACCAATATGCATTCCTATACTATCAGCCATACATAGCTAAACTATAGGTTTTTACGAGCTGTAGACCTCACCAATTCTAACAATCTTCTACTAGGTCTAACGAGGAATAACGGTGTTGAGCTCTGTAGCTTCTACATGCTGCCCAAAAGCCTTTGCAGGAATTCCCTAAAGGAATTGGCAACATTGTCTGTAGATTCCACCTCAGTACCGCTACTTGCATTTCCTCCTATAACTGTCAGATCAAGTATAGTTTGTACTTGATGGGTTTCCCCTCACGGCGGTGCCTAGTCTCCTTGGACCTTGCTTACCACTCTTATGTTTCAACAACAGATAACTGAGCCTCTGGTATGCGTCCCAAGTTCTCTAAGAACTTCCTAAGCCTTACCACCTGATATACTACCTCGCACGCAACAACGTGCGAAGCCTCTATGGTAGAGTCTGTGATGCACTCTTGCTTCACACTCTACCAACTACCGCTTCTAATCCCAAGATAAAAATAATCCCTGAAATCGATTCTCTGGAACACACATCTGACACCAAAGTCAGATCTTGTGTGTCCAATCGATATTAGGACCTGTGAAGTGCAAGCTAACTCACAATCCTTACTTAATGAGGATTTCTGAGTATACCCTTCACATCGGTCCAGAGATCTGGACCCGGGTTCGACTGAAACCGACCCATCTTCCTGCTGTGCAATAGATATCTAGCCTCGTAAACCGAATCTGGCTAGAATCTTATCGTCATGCGTAGCCTGTGACAGCAAGAGAATCTTGCTCTGGTTATCTCGAGTTACCTTGATTCCCAAAGCATAACTCGCTTCACTAGGGTCTTTCACATCGAATTGTGATGACTACAAACCTTTACCGTAAACAATATTCCTACGTCATTTTCAATCAATAGAATATCGTTAACGTAAAGTACTAAATATACCCTTGTAGCTATTTCACCTTTTCTGTACCATCTTGGTTTATCCTTATTCTGATCAAATCCGTATGAGCGGATTCCCTTGATCAAAATAGATATTCCAACTTGGATGCTTGCATCAGTCCATAAATGGATCGTTGCAACTTGCATTTCATATCTTCCTAACCTACTGACACAAAGCATGGGGCTACTCATCCATATGTCCTTTCCAAATTCCCGTTAGGGAATAACTGTCTTGACATCCATCAACCAGATCTCCCAACTATAATGGGCTGCGATGGATTAAGAGGATCCGAAATAGACTTAGGCATAGCTACCAGTGAGATGGTTTTGACATAGTCAATCCCTTCTCCTTTGGCAACTAATCTAGCTACTTAAGTCTTAATCGGGTGCTCTTCTAATACACCTTCTACACCCTGAAGGGTGACAGTGCTATAAGTGTCAAGATTGTTCCAAGGGACATTGATACAAATTTGCCTCCATGGTCTTTTGTCAGTCAGAGCTGTCAGAAGCTCCCACTACTTCTTCGTAGCTCTATGGATCATCCTCCTGAAACTCTGGATTAACTATCAAAGTCTCTCCATAGTATCTTTCAGGAGCTCTCATGGTCCCACAACGACGAGGTGGTGGTGGTTCAAAAGTGAATTGTTTCTACAGTGTCTGGTATACTAGTTTCTTGTATCATCTACTCCCACTACGTTTTCAGATGCGCACTCTCTACCAGTACCCAGTAGTTCACCCAGAACTACCTTACTGATAAACTTATGGTCTATAATATAATTTTGGTCTAGGTAGATGGTGTTCGTAGAAACGATTACCTTCCAAACCTCAAGATCAAAAAACAGTCCACCTTATGCCTCCTAAGGGTAACCTATAAACAGATATACCTGAAACTACATCTCCATCTCATCCCTCTTGTCCTTTTGCACAAGTGCAGGACAACCCTATATCTCAAGACTCTATAGTGTCAGCTTTCGCTTAGACCATAGCTCTTTATAGGTATGAGGCACTAATCTAGATGAGAGATAGTTTCAGATATAAGCTACTGTTTTAAGGTACAACCCCACCAAAAGGTGGGTAGTACACTTGGCAATATTCATCATACTACGGACCATGTCAAACAGGGTCCGATTCCTTCTCTCGGAGACTTTATTCTGACGTGTCATTCTTGGAGCATTTAACTGGGAGCTAATCCCATGCTCCCTTAGGATCCTATGGAACTCGTTCGATAGTGACTTATTCCTTCGATTAAATCGAAGAGACTCCTATCATCTGGATGCTCTTGGAACCATAGACGTCAAAATTAACTAACTCCCATACCTATCATGGCCCTTTTAGTTATTCTGACTTCCAGATTACACTCATAGGTTAGAAGAATCTCCGATGAATCTGTAAACAGAAACTCGGCCTTCTTTTACCTCTGAATTTATCTATGGCAGAATATCTAAATCAGAGGGGTCACAAATGGGATAGCTTCTCCAAAGGATTTAGATGAATTTCAATTAGACGCTGCAGCTGTCATGAAATCTATTTCCGAATTAGGATTAAATACAAAGAGATTTTTCTGATCTATTCCTCTAGTAATGAAGCTATCTATTCAGTTTAAGATACACACCTACGGTGCTGTCTAAAACTAAAAACTTTATTTACCAAGGAGGAAACAGAACTACATCTCTAAAAATCAAAATCCGTATTTTGGAAAAACTAAGACAATCATATCTAACAGCTTCCACAGTGGCTTATGGCATCAGTACCTATGTTAGGATTATTTCACTATAAAGTAGCCTTCTACTTTCCTTGAATCTTTGTAGATACGAAGTCTACATTCCAAGAAGCAGAAGAACGACTACTAAATAGTGTCTTAACCCCTAACACCCTGAGTCCATACTCAATCTTCAAATACCCCCTAGAATCGCCAAAGCGGAGACTTTTGTCCTTAACGTTACCATACTTAGGAGTCTACACCAGGTTCTGCACTAGAATAGTTTTTGATCTCTTATAAGTTACTCCCTTAGGTTCTTCTAAAGAAGACCTAGGTTAAGCACTAAAGGCTTTGCCTTTAATCTTGATCATATCCTTTGTCTCTTGGAAATCTTCTTAGAAGTTCTGCGTTTGTCATCTTTAGCTTGTTAAAGCTAAAGTCTCTGACAACGCCTTCGAAGGTTCCAGACAAGAATGCAAGACAGACGTCTTCCACCACCTCGTCATCTGGCACCATATCTTTGGAATCTAGTTCGATCTGGAACTCAAGGATGTGTTCCCGAACAGGCATACCCTCTGACATCTCGATACCGACAAGTATCTTGGTGGATAAGCAATGAGTCTACCGACTTCGCCTTGCAGACATCTAATGCAAGTAAAACTTTATTAAAGAAGACTTGGCATATGTCTGACTCGCTTCTAAAGAGTTGTCTGCAAGTCTGCTATAACATAGCACTTGCACATCTTCTTAGACTCTCGCTAGTCGTCATATGCCCTAGTTAGTGCCCTAGTGATATCTGGACCCGTTAGGTCTAGTACAGGGATATTTAAATTACAAGCCAATGTACGTTTACTACCCTAAGCATAAGCTAAAGATAGCGCTTCCGCTCTACGTAGTTAGAGACCCGATAACTGGTTTTCTTATGGGATAGCGGATAGGGGAACTATATGGTTGAATAAAAACGAATGCAAAATAACTTATTTTATGGATTTTGAAAATAAGCTAATTATATCCAAATGTCAGTGCTACCCTCACAGCGAAGACACCTCTATGGATTAATTAACCATGTATGTAAGATCTCGGAATCGACTACACCTGCCCTAGGGGGCATCATGCAGCGTCAATCCGCTTACACTGGCCTTTCCTTGACTCTATCCAAATCTGCCAACTAAGGGCTTTGATGGACCATGGTTGTCCTTTTGGTCAGTGCCACGCGATCCCCATTGTGCAAGCAACGGATGCCTCACGTCCACTTCGGATGCTTACCCACAAGCCTAGGTAGTTACGACACAGGAGTTCATGCGGCCCCCACTAGGGTGGGATAAAAAGTCCTTCTCTCCTGGCCCCGTAACCGCCATATCCTGAAGGAGACCGCTAAGTTATCTGGCATGGAAAAACATAACCCTCACCCTAGGGGGTGTCGAGCTACGCCCTTCCACCCAGACACAAAGCAGTTGGTTGTGGAGGCCAGAGGATCTCGACGAGTCCTCTTACACATCTCTTATTATAGTTGAGGGTTATTTAATGCAAGTATGAGTGTACACTAAGGTCATGACAACCTATACACTAGACCCTGGTCATACCATACTCTCACTAGCGTTTCAAGCCTTTCGCGAAGCATTAATCGATCTCGGAATATCATAGTCCCTGCCTCAAGTGGATTTCTCCACTCAAGGGTCACATTATATATCCCAAGAACATTGATGCTCCGCAAACCTAGCTATCACGCTAATGCCCTGGAGCCTAGCCTAAGGTCAGACTGACTGGAAAGGTCTCCCACTACCATGGCGCCTTGTTTATAAATTTGACGATTGATGTCATAGTAGAATTCCAACTCATTCTAGGTTTCGATGCTGGCCAAATAGGCACACCCGAATAATCGGATGTTGACCTAATGGTGGCATAACCAAATGTGAGAAATTCTTGCTATCATCAAGGGTTAATTAAATAATAGGCGACACTAGTGGAATCCTATCCTAATAAGGTCGCTAGGACCTGAGGGGAAAGGACATCCCTCTAACACAGATAATTAAATTATCGCATCGGGGTTCTCTACAGAAATATAAAGAACTACTGAAAGAAACACGCACACAACTGAATCAAGTTCAGGGTCCGACCCCTGAACCTGACTGGCACAGCGCAGGCTCTCTGTCTCCTTCGCAAGGCTCCTCGATCTAGTGCAAGCCTCTGTATACGATCTCCTGACGCTTTCTGCCATTTGCCGTCATCGTGTACGCTTCGTCGGATCGTCATCGTCCTCCAAGGTTCCGCTCGTCTTCCCGGTGGTGGATCTCCACGGCAAGTCCTCCTCTTTAATCTGTAATCGAAAAAGATCTAGTACGCTTCGAGCAAGTTCTCGCTCGTACATAATTTCCTAGAAAGAAAAAGAAAACAAACCTAGCAAAAGCCTGGGAATCAAGGGTGGTCAACTTCCACCACTTGCCCAACTATGACTCTAATACCTATCCACACACAGAAGAAAAAACATCCAGACAATATTCGCTAACACGGGGTCCGACCCCCGGTAGCAAGCATTCACATATCTAGAATAATTTTAGAAGCGGCGCCCTGCAAGAACAATTCATAGAACATACAATATATACTATGCATGATCTACTCGTAGAACGCCGATGGCAGCACATACTATTCATGCGCGCACATGACGGTTTCATGAAAAACATGAAACGCACACCACTAGCGTGGCTCTGATACCAATTATTGGAAATAAATCCATGGTAGAGGCCCGCAGTGGAAGTAATGGGAAGGTCCTAGGACCGTGAGCGGTGTGCGTTACATATCAAAATTTTCATCGAAACGATCTACATATGCGTGTATGAATCTAGCATGGCATCTACGCGAACCCCTAACGATGATCTAATGCGAAAGAACAATCTAGCATGCATGCATGTTCTAATTATGTTAGATCTAGTTGTTAGAGATCATACCTGTGTGCGGATTCTTTCACCGCGACAAATTTCTTCTTTGTCGATGGAGACGGGCTCGGATCTGCTCGATATAGGTTTGGTGCGACGGCCATAACTTTCTGGTCCAAACTCCGATTGAGCTGAAATTTGGACTATAGGTAGCCAACTTTGAGATGCAACTTTTTCAACAAGTTTCATATCGTTTGGACTTCCGTATCTCCTGGAATCATAGAAACAACATTGATTTTCTGTGCAGATTATGGACAGCAAAAGGTTGCGGGAGACGCCTTCTAGTTCACCCGATCTCACACGATGCACGGCACCTCATCGATGGATCTCTGAGTGCCTCCATACAACGAGCCTTCTCCTTTTACGAAACACCACACGAGGAAGACGAGTCGCCATCCAATGGCGCAAGCGAAGGAAAGAGAGACGAGAGAGGAGATGCGAAGAGAGGAGAGGGGGGTGGCTAGGGTTTCCCCATGCATGGGCCGGCCCTAGGGCTTGCTTGGCTCCATTATTTCGTCCCCCCCTCTCTCCCTATGCCTTATATAGGGCCGGCCTTATCCTTATGGATAAGCCTAGCGGATAATGGTTGATTGATTCAAACCTTCTCCCTATATATCTCTTCTTTATCTCTATCTTTTCCTTGTTTTCGAAAACGGTCAAAACTAGCCCGCTTTCTGCGCCTCATGACTGGCCCTTTCATCGGAGGCAACAATCTCCTGAAACCAATAGGGCCGGCCTTGACCAGTCTCTCAACACTTAGGGCCGGCCCCCTTAGTATATAGTGACGCATGGATGACCAAAATGCCCTTATGTCACTAGTTGGCCGTTCCTCGTGTACGAGACTTTGCAAGGCACACATAAGTGAGTGCACCAGTGATTTCACTATTCTCTGAGGTTCCCTTAGGGTGCCCCTAGTGAAGTTAACTAGTCAACTCGCAACATGTCTCGGTGCATCGTACCCATGTGGCAAAGTCCACTTATGGCAAGGAATTGCTACATGCGTCTCTACACTAACCTAGGGTTTCCCCTTAGTGCACACACGTAGCTACGCATCTACCGTGCACTAGTGCGAAGCACTCACGGAGCATAAGCTTGGACTTCTCGCTTCCTCTAACTGCGTTCTATGTTTCGATGAAATGGTATAAGAACCGTACATAATGTCGATAAGGTGGAACCTTCAGGGACCAGGGTTCATGGCTTCCAACTTAGACTCGATCGACACACTACCTGAGTATACCATCGATCCTCTGAGTCCGAGTTAACCTGCGTAGCCACCCAGAGTGCGACGCAGGCTGCACTCCAATTCTCCCGGACTTACTATGTTCTCCCTCATACCCCTGCTCTCCGCTTAGTATGGTAAACTCGCTGTCCCTCCACTGGTGCCATGATGCAACTCGAGCGGTGGAGAATATCGTCAGACTCGAGTGCTCATATGACTCGGTTCCTTCCAGGTTGACCATATACATCGTACCTCCGATTACTCTTACGAGCAACCGAATCCATCACCAGTCCAACTGATGACCACCTGGCCAGGGTTTAATACGATGTAGGTTAGACCAAGGAACGCACCTCCCGTTAGGGGTGTGGATAGCCTGCAGGAGTGACATACTGATGCAACACCAGCCGGATAACCCAGTACACCGTGGTTTTGGATCACTACATCCGGATCCTCACACATTGGTGCGCCAAAGCACCACACAACTGGTTAGTCCACCAGACATGGCTCCTCAGGGTTTAGGACTGTTTTACCCTAAGTAGAAACACGGCTTAGTGCACCGATGTCTGCTCATCGATCTGTGCACCGTGTTGGTTCCGTTCGACCACAGACATTGTGCCTGGTAATGACCGTAGTGGAGACACCCACGCTCTGTCATCCCAACAGCTTATCCTGATAGGGCGACCAACCTTAATCAGAGCTGCGAACTTATTTAGGTTACATGGGACCAGTCCCTTGAGTCTCCCACTCAAGTGGATTACCATGTAGCCATGGCTCTCTGTTCTGTAATCAGAACACGTACTAAGGTACGTACCAATATGCATTCCTATACTATCAACCATACATAGCTAAACTATAGGTTTTTACGAGCTATAGACCTCACCAATTCTAACAAGATCCATAAGGTATGATGATTCTAAACACCTAACTAGATACATGCATATCTTCCATAGATCATAGTATGCCTCTAGGGTGTCCACACATATGCTAAGATCATAGATTTGCATGTAGATTGTTTTGTAGAATTAATTGTAATGAAACATACACCGTAAGATCTT
The DNA here is from genome assembly GCA_947650365.1 of Chamaelirium japonicum. Taxonomy (NCBI): domain Eukaryota; kingdom Viridiplantae; phylum Streptophyta; class Magnoliopsida; order Liliales; family Melanthiaceae; genus Chamaelirium; species Chamaelirium japonicum. The sequence continues at coordinate 59,591,387 of OX393551.1, read as the reverse complement.
CGGATCTACCTATTGCTTCCATTGCGTTTGATAATGGGATATAATTCCAACACCAATGACGTACAAAATCTCATCGGAAGACTTCAAACTCCTCACTTTGATAAAGCAGAATGTTGTTATCATGGCGAGAGAGATTCTATCTGACAAGTGGCTATCAGAGCAGGAGCCGACCTTCCTTGGTCAGAGGCCGGCATCAACGACAAGGTGGATGTCCGCTGATCGCTTGACCCCTCCCCGGCTCCGTCCAGATATTCAGTCGTTGATACCTTCGAGAGATCTCTCGATCCCCTCTCGAGCGGACCCTCGCCTGTTCCTTCCAAGCCAACAGTTTGGGAATAACTCAACCAATCGGCTCGTGTTCCCGAACCACTTAGCTTTGGATCATCCTCGGACCCCTGCGTCACGAGAGATATACATCATCGTGAACGCCACCCTAAGGATCGGCACCAACGTAACTACGACCAGACGCTTAGCGAGCTTCGCTCGTCAAGAACTCCAACACCTTCGCTCCCCCCTCCTAACCTTCTGAGACACCTCTCAGACTAACGAGGTGACCGCGGGAACAACCATAGTTTCGAGGGACCTCTTCATCGATAAATCCTCCGGGCTCCGTTCCCTCGAAGCTGGCGAACTCCAAGCCTCCCAAAATTCAATTGCCTCACGGGAGATCCGACACTGCACGTCCTCACTTTCAAACAAGCGTTGACGCCTCACGATCACGACAATCCAGTTACCTCCTCTTCCGCTAGCGACATCAGAGGCCCAAGGACACAAGTCATCTTCAGGATGGTCTTCAGTTTATAATGGGCGGTTCAGACATCTAGGTCCTTATGCCTCTTCATCCCCTTTCCAGTACCAACATGACCACTGGGGCCGACAGAAGCAGAGTCCGATACCTTCTTTGACCCAGATCCCCTGCTCTTCGAGGGGATGATGTTGATCTTCTTTTTTCCCGAAGCAGGAAGGGGGGATGGAGCAAAAGCATCCCAATAAATCTGCGTGGGGGTCATCTTCAACCTCAACTTCCCGGAGGAAGTCAGAACAAACGGAATGAAAGCACCCTCAGACGCCATTACAACTCTTCATTCGAAGACTCAAGGGAATCCAATCAAAAACTCAAGCTTTGGAAATTCTCAAACTGTGAAAATGATTTTTTCACTAAGGGCCATACATATAGCCCTCGAAGTCCTACGCCTCGAGAAATGTGAAGGCGAGAAACGAAAAGACTTGTCCAAATTCAACTTACAGAAGCTCAACACCTCACCTTCCAGTGAGACCTTTCACCTCCCAGAGAGCCATGTCAGCAACCCTACATGAGTGCCATGTCAGCATCTGTGCCATATCATCACCTATACCACATCAGCATAAAAAACAAGTGGTCTAGTCAATTTTTCTTAGATTTAGATTCGCTATCGGCCTCACGAGACAGATACCTCTATCGGCCTCGCGAGGCCGATACCCCTATCGGTGTTATTTCCTTAGTGATCTGCCTCAGAAGGCCCTTCTGAGGCCGATCACCAAAACTTTGAGGTTGATAAGTCCCCGTTACATGATCTGCCTCATGATGTCGACACCCTGATCAGCCTCACGAGGCCGATACCCATATCGGCCTCACAAGGCTGATATACCCTATCAACCTCATTTCCTTAGTGATCGGTCTCAAAAGGCCATTCTGAGGCCGATCACCATAACTTCGAGGCCTATAAGGCCACTTTCCATGATCGGCCTCATGAGGCCGATACCCCTATCGGCCTCGCAAGGCCTATATACCCTATCGACCTCATTTCCTTAGTGATCGGCCTCAAAAGGCCCTTCTGAGGTCGATCACCAAAACTTTGAGGCCGATAAGGCCACTTTCCATGATCGGCCTTATGAGGCTGATACCCCTATCGGCCTCGCAAGACCGATATCCCTTATCGGCCTTGCAAGGCCAATATACCTTATCGGCCTCATTTCCTTAGTGATCGGCCTCGGAACGCCCTTCTGAGGCCGATCACAAAAACTTCTAGGCCGATAATGCCACTTTCCATGATCGGCCTCATGACGCCGACACCCTGATCGACCTCACAAGGTCGTACCCATATCAGTCTCACAAGGCCAATATACCCTATCGGCCTTATTTCCTTAGTGATCGGCTTCAGAAGGCCCTTCTGAGGCCGATCACCAAAACTTTGAGGCTAATAAGGCCACTTTCCATGATCGACCTCATGAGACCGATACCCCTATCGGCCTCGCAAGGCCGATATACCCTATCGGCCTCATTTTCTTAGTGATCGGCCTTAAAAGGTCATTCTGAGGCTGATCATCAAAACTTCAAGGCCGATAAGGCCATTTTCTATAATCGGCCTCACGAGGCCGATACCCCTATCGGGCTCGCATGGCCGATATCCCCTATTGGCCTCGCAAGGCCGATATACCCTATCGACGTAATTTCCTTAGTGATCGGCCTCAGAAGGCTCTTCTGAGGCCGATCACTAAAACTTTGAGGCTGATAAGGCCACTTTCCATGATCGGCCTCACGAGGCCGATACCCCTATTGGCCTCCAGAGGCCAATATACATACCATATCAGCCTCAGCCTTCTTGAGGTCGATCATGCTCGATCCAAGGCTGATATTCCTCTACCTCTGGAGACCGTCATTCCTCCCTCAACATTCAGTTACTTACATCCAACGATCAGCCCCGAACAACTGGTCGGCAGACAAAGTCCTGGTTGGCCCTTGGCAGGGGGTCGGCAGACTCTTCTCAAGCATTCGTCAAGCTGCTCCAACATTGAGAAAACAGTTTTGCACCATAGAGTCCCAGCCAGCCAAGTTAGCACCTGCCTAGCTGGGAGGGGGTAACTGTGGGTGCAAAAACTGGTTAGTGCCCGATAGTGGAACCCGCCAGCCCTGCCTGGGACCCACGAAGATGATAGTGGGACCCACCAGCCCTGCCTGGGGCCCACGAAGATGACAGTAGGACTCATAACCCTGCTTGGGACCCACGAAGATGACGGTGGGACCCGCAGCTCTGTCTGGGGCCCACGCATGCCATCCGAAGACTGTAATCCCTCAGATGATTGCCTAAACTCTTGATGTTTCAGAGAATATTTCCAGAATATTCTCAAACCCTTATATATAGCCAATCTTGTAAATATTTCAGACCAGAATCATTATTCCACATTCCATTTTTTGTTTTCCAGAACTCTCTGAGTCTTTTAGTGTTCAGACTACTAAACCCTTTCCAGGGGCGGACCTACGTTGGGGCGAGGGGGGGCTCAAGCCTCCCCTGACTTTACCCCCCATATTCATTAATTAGACTTTACCCCCCAAAACTAATTGTTCCCTCAACTCACACCCCAAAACTTTATTTCTTTTCCGTCAGCTCACCGTTTCTCTTAGATGGTGTGAGCTGACGGAACAGTTAGTTTTGGCCTTTTGGAGGGTAAAGTCTAATTAATGAAAACATGGGAGTAATGTCTAATTCAAGGCAAAATTTGGGGGCAAAGTCAAAATAATCCTTTTTTTTAAGGGAAATTTTATTCATACCCCAAAAATCTGTAATTAGCCTCCATTTTCAACAAACTTAAACACACCCCTTTTTTTTTTTTCATACCCCATTCCTGTCCCAAAAATACTCTTACCCCTTACCCCCCACCATCAATACACCCCAGTTAAATGGCCCGCCCCAACTTGATTATACCCCAATCAAACACATACCCCCTTAAATATACCCCAATTATATGCACTCTTGAATACACCCCACTTTTAAATAAACCCCATGTTGTTGGCTGGTACTTGAAGGCACAGGTAGGGCTGCAACTAGGGCTAGCAATTTCGGACCCGACACGAAGTTAGCGGGTCTGGGTCAGGGCTAAACGGGTTCGGGTCGTAAACGGGTCGACACGATAGACCCGTTTAATAAACGGGTCGGGCCCGAGTTTAGGGTTTTACATTACTTTAAAATGTTATGCCCCCCCTGAGAAAAAATTCTGGGTCCGTCACTGACCCTTTCTACCCTCTGACTACTTGTAACAAGCACTCCTCGACCTGTCGAGAGTAGCTTTGCATTTTCAGTAATAGTGGATTCAAATGTTGCGTCTTACCGCACGAAGATGTAGGTTTCGACCGAACTTCGTTACTACATCTTGTGTTAATTCTCTATCTCCCTCTTTTTCTACCTTAACAGTGACTGTGTGACAGCTCAGCACTTAACATCACAGCGCTTCACTGCGCGCCACACCTTGAAGGGTTAAACCTTCAATCGATTGTTGGAGGGAGATTACGTACGACGGCCTAAATCCTCCTCCACAGATGCCACCTCGGATCCTTCCTTCTTCTCTGATGAACTCTTCTTCTCTGTAGACGCGCGATCTCTTGTCACAGTGAAGTCACTGCAACAAAGAGTAACATTCTGCAAAGTACTCCGGCTAAAGAGTAGCATTTGCAGATTGTTACTCTTTAGCTATAGTACTTTACATATTATTACTCTTTGCTACCGTAAATTCATTGTAGCAATCACCATATTTGCTACAGTGAAATCACCGCAGCTAAAGAGTAATATTTACAGATCGTTATTTTTCTACGTGAGTATTAATTCAATGCAATTTTAGTATTATGGATAGTTTTATCATTTTAAGGGAAGAAAAAGTCAACGAATGACTTGATGTAAAATGTATCTTTCTTAGGGGTGCCTGGTGCAAAACAATCTTGTTGTCTGTCCTTTTCGCCAAACGGATCTCTTGTCAGGGACCTAACACTCTTAAGTCCCCTCTTTAATTTTTTTTTTTGGTGTTATCATATGATTGAGTTGGTGGAGAGGATCCAACCAGAGGCCGTTATCGTTCAGACATTTGACGAGGACTGTTAGGCACGCCAAGACCCCAATGGTTGGATGGCCCAATTCTTCCCCCCCCCCCCCCCCTTCCAACGGTCCCCATTAGATAGCCTCTCGTCAACCACTGATCGATCCAATGGCTACAAAAGTTTTTCCGAGGGCAAGTGGTTTAGTGGGCCTCAAACGATTGGAGTAGTCGAACTCGTCGGAGTGGCGGCAGCGTGGCAGTCAGCTTGTGATGGGCCTGACGGCAAAGCCCATTGTGTGGTGTGGGTTTATCCCGAGGGAGGCGGGAACCGGAAGAATCTCCAGCGGGGAAGCACCGGCCTCAGAATCTCCGAGGGCTTACTTCCCCCTTTTTTAATTTTTAATTTTTTTTTTTTAATCTGAGTATCCATCTTTGTCACATCTGAGGGAGGTTTGGCAGGGACCTCTACCAGTTAACTACTAGATGGAAGCAGACTTCGATCCTAGGTCTCGAGTACTAACTTCTCGAGACTTTACCAACTCAACTAGCTGACACGTCCGATGTGTAGTTCTCGTGCTTCAATGGCACAGATATACCTAGTCTCTTTATTTTTAACCAGGTTCTATTGCTTTCGTACGGAGGTCAGGCAGAGTCATTGAAGCACGGGCACCATGCAACCAAGTCCGAGTCGTTGGAGCACGAGCACCACACAACCAAGTCCTGGCTCATAAGACTCAAAGAAAGTACTGACTAGATAGGAGCTGAGTCAGCTAACTTGGGAATCTCCATAACACGAGGCGGCATTTGGTGAAAGAGTTGCGAGAACTGAGTGGTGAAAAACACCGCACACTTGTCAGAAGCACCCACCGTCGAAGGAGAGATTGTAATTATCTGTGGATGCAGGGACGGAATTATGTATGGACCAAGGGGGGCCATACCACCCCCCCCCCCCCCCCCCCCCCCCTTCGATTAAATTTTTTAAAAATTATATAGTAAAATGTTTGAATTTTAGTATATAAATTTATTTTTGTTTATGCTTTGGTCCCTCCCAATATAAAATCCTGGTTTCGTCCCTGCTTAGATATAGACTATGGGACACATAAAAATGAGGGCCGAGTGCGATTCACCTGTCCAAGTGCATGCATCGTACAATTGTGAGATGTATGTTTCACCATGTCAGCCCCTGCAACCGTTTCACTCAATATTTTCTAGACAGGACACACGAGTCCTGCAAGAACTATACGTAGCTGTCCACGGATGAGTCGATAAGTATCGGGCATGCATGGATAGGACGGTGAGTGCGATTTACATTGGGACTGTCTGCATCGTATGGTCGATTGTGATTCACTGACCAGTCATGGATGGCTGCAATGGGACCAATCAACCAAGTTGTTAGGCCGGGGAACCGCTTGCTACCTTAAGTTGAAGCTGGGAAGTTTCAAATTAAAAAAGGGTTTTTTATAAATCAACCCCTATCATTTTCTTATTTTTGTATAAACCCCTATAAAAGTGATATTTATATATTAACTCCTCAATTAATTCAAATATTATATATTGACTCCTTCAGTTAGCTGAATTCCAAAACGAGAGAATATTTTCGATTTCATCCTTAATATTTTACCTAAACTTTGTAAATGCCCCTCTAATGTGAGAATTTTTCAGATTAGGTCTAAGTTAGATTTCGGGTTATGTCTATCTAGCTTTGCTTTGGGTTAAGTCCATGTTCAATAAAGATAAGTCAATTTAAGTAATTAAAACCATAGGTAAATCGGTTATTTTTTCTTTGGATTAATGAAGGAATATTTCAAAAATATTTTTTCATTATGGATGCCACCTAATTGTAGGGGTCGATATAAATATTGGATGATTTAAGGGGTTTAGATATAAATAGACTTTACAGAGGTTAATATGTAAATAGAGAATATTACAGCGGTCAATTTGTAAAAGACCCATTAAAAATGGGTGAGGCAATATACAGGCCACAAAAATATTATAGACAGCCCTAACTTAAAATTGAGAAAAATACCCAACATGTACCCATAACATCCCAAAGGCAACCCACACTTATTACCGTCGTTGCTGCCATGTGCAAGCCGTCATCCGCTTCTATTGTCGGCAACCCACCACTGTCGTCTCCCTCCTCCCTTCTCCTTTTTCCTCCCTTCCTTCTTCTATTTTCCTCCTCCTCCTCCAGAGATCAACGCGCGATAATGGCGGGTGACAGCGGGGGTAGAGCTACATGAGAATCAGGGGGGACAACTGCCCCCCATGGATTTTTGAGTTTTTTAGGTATACAGCTTTGTGGGGTGGACTGTGCAACATCCGCGTAGCATAGTAGTACTACTTGCCCCCTCCTAATGATTGCTTACAGCCCAATCACAGTGTGCACGTCGTCCATTAAAAATGGCATAAAGGAGGGGAAATCCGGTTCCCCGTTGTCCCTTTTATTGGACGACGTGGTATACTAAGCAACCAACAACTATATCCTTAAAAAAAATCAAATAGTTTTCAACATCTAAGCAAATTGAGCAGATGGCGAGGTGACGGGTTAACTAGTGATATCATGAAGTGGGTATGGTATCCAACCGTTGGATTTAAGCCAACTAATGAAGTTCATTGTCGATGGGTGAAAAAAAAACCAAAATCCCACAAAGTAGTACCCCCATAGCGAAGACTAGCAAATCTCACCGGGTCACCATCATATGCCTTGTAGCCGTTGGAGAAATTTTTGTGCCATCTTGATCGGAAACCTCACCCCATAATCTTCGATTGAATGTGGATGGTTTGTATGTTGCAGAGGAAGAGATTAGAGAGTAGTGAGAGATGACACAAGGCTTTGTTATCGAAGTTCAGTCTTTCGACCTACGTCTCCTGGCGAGAGGTGTCATCTGGTTTGCACTATAATGTATGTGAAAGAGGGGGATAAGCGTTCTCTCGACAGGCCGAGGGAAGTTTCTTACAATGAGGTTACACGGAGCAACTAGAAGAGAACTATAAGAAAGAGTTCTGACTCTTGAATTCTCTCCTCTCTTTATCAATTGATCAGCCAACCTCTTTTCTGTAAGCTATAGGGGTCATTTTATAGCTGAAGTATATACTGATATGGCAGTGATGACATGACAATGCTGAGGTGGCGCTGGTCCTGGGCCTCCTTGTTGGGCTCTTACTTTGGCCTCTGATAGCTCCAAATAAGGCCCTCTTAGTCTGTGGGCCCTGTGGCGTTGCTTCTTGGGCCTGAACTCATTATTTGGGGCATTGTGCAGGCCCAAATTGCCCGATTGTAGTCTCGAATAAATTTTGCACCCACAGTTACCCTCTCCCAGTTGGTCCAGGATCCTATGGGTCGGTTGGGATCTTCTTGTGCAAAGAAGTCCCTATTGAGCGGTGTGGCTCAAGTTCGTACAGTCCTAGGTGCTTCGAGGTCGGTAGGCTCGGGCCAGTAGAGTCGTCAGTTCAGTTACTGGTCAAGATTATAGACTTCTTAGACTTAGTTTTTCTGCTGAGATCTTACCCTACTTTGGTGTGCTAACTTTGGGATGCGCGATCCAGACTTAGTTTTTTTGGCGAAGTCTGGCCCTGCTTCGGTGTGCTATACTTCGAGATGCGTGTTTCACATATAGTTTTTCTGGCAAAGTCTGGCCCTACTTCGGTGCGCAATACTTCGGGATGCGCATTCGAGACTTAGTTTTTCTAGCAAAGTCTGGCCCTGCTTCGATGCACCATACTTCGGGATACGCGATCCAGACTTAGTTTTTCTTGCAAAGTTTGGCCCTATTTCGGTGTGCTATACTTCGAGATCGTGTTCCAGACTTAGTTTTTCTGGTAAAGTCTGGCTCTGCTTCGATGTGCCATACTTCGATATGTGCAATCCAGACATAGTTTTTCTTGTGAACTCTAGCCCTACTTCGGTGCGCCATACTTTAGGATACGTGTTCCAGACTTAGTTTTTCTGGTGAAGTCTAGACCTGCTTCGGTGCGCCATACTTCGGGGTGCACGTTCCAGACTAAGTTTTTCTGGCTAAGTCTAGAACTGCTTCGGGGCGCCATACTTCGGTGCGCCATACTTCGGGGTGCGCATTCTAGACTTAGTTTTTCTAGCAAAGTCTGACCTGCTTCGGTGCGCCATACTTCGGGATGTGTGTTTCATGTTTTATTTTTCTAGAGAAGTTTGGCCTTGCTTCGGTGCACCATGCATACTTCAGGATGCACGTTCCAAACTTAATTTTTTCTTCTATATAAAGACCTGATTTTTTTCTATAATGTAACTATATTATTTTTCTTCTGTGGAATGTTAGTGGAATGTCATATGACATGTGAGGGACTATCCAGTGGCGCTTATGGGAATGTAAGTGTACAGGGGTTAAGTCCGAGAGAAGGTACTATTAGGCCCTAGCTCCGGAACTTAGATGAGTCTTCCGGAAACACTTTAGCATCGCCTCAGAGGTAGAAAACATTCTCCCCCGGTGCGTTGTCACTTCGTCTGGGATCTGGGCTCGTGTACAGAGAAACCGGATTCCTTTCGCACATGAAGGGTAAAATCATTTTTTTTGAACAATAGACTTGTTTGCAAAATTATCAAAACTTATTTTTGGACCAAAATATAATAAAAAATAGATGTTTTGAAGATTATTTATATTTTTTTGGGTTTTTAATGATAAACCTTAATCCGGGGTTAATTAGCCTTAATCTAGTTTACGAAACGAGATTAACTTATCCTAATTGTGTTTAGCACTAACCTAACCTAATAGTACTATATGACAAACTATATGGGGCCTACATGACATCATCCTACGTCACACCATGTGCATGCCATGTGGAATAATACATAATCTAATTAGGGATTAAACCGAACTAGTTACTAAACTAGCTAGGTTAGTTTAGGGCCTAATCTAGCCTAAATTAGACCCTACAAACCTAATCAAACATATCATAAACCTAATGAAACTTTTATGACAGCAAGGGGGGGCCCACATAAGGTCATCTCCACCCCCCCCACCCCCCCCCCTTGTGCTTCCCACATAGGAAGGCAAGCCATGGCAAATAGGGTGTGGACACCTATTAGAAAAGGGACTAAATCCTTTTGTTTTACCTTTCTTCCTTATCCTTTCACCCCCTTCATCAAAGCCACAAAATTTTCTCTCCTTGGCAGCCAAAATCAGTCACCAAGAACCCCTTCCTTTCTCCAAAAACCTTAAAGAAAAATCCAAGTGAGAGATTCAAACTCACTAGTTTAGGTTTGCACGAAAAGATAAGGAAGAAAAGAAGGACAAGAAGAAAGAAAGGAGTGGTGGGCCAAAGCTTGTGGAACTTTATCCAAACCAAGCAAGATAAGCTATAAAGAGTAGAAATAGGTTGTCATGATATTTTAGATAGATTTTTAGGTGATTTCATCCATGAATTTTATGTTTTATTTATGGATTTTGGTAATTTGGAAACATACAAATAGGTTTTGATTTTTAGCACACTTAGCATGATTAAAATCTAAAATTGAGGCCATGAGCATACTCCCAAATTTGTTTCCACCTACTCTCGTGTTTTACGAAGTTCGATTCGAAGTCGATTCGACTCCTGAATCTTGTATTTTCAAAAGATACACCAAAATCAGGATTTAATAACGTAGCCAACTATTATAAAAATGTCTAGAAACACAAAAAAAACCGTTAGGAATATGACGTTAAAAATATTTGTAACACTTTTTGTAACAACCGTTACTACTTGACCATTACAAATTTTCTGTTTTGGTGTAACACGTCGTGTTCTTCGAGTTTTAGAAATTTTGTGATCGAAACTCAAAACCCTTAGATTTTGATCTAAAGTTTTATATAAGTGTCATCAAAAACTTGTTAGGCTTAATAATAATGATGCTAGGATCAACTTTTGTTTTTGGTGGGATTCGATTTGGCGTGAATCGCACCTTCGAATCATCAAATTTTCAAGAACCGACGATTTTCCTTGAGTTCTTGAAGCTTGAGATGAAAATCACAGAAATGGTGGTTTTCAATCCAAAATTTTATATATCTTATATCCAAACTTATTTGTAAATAATTAAATAAATTATTTATGACATCATAATATAATATTTTAATAAATAATTAAATAATTTAATTATGACATCATCGTGATATCATAAGAATATAATAATTTAAATAAATCCTTTATTACACCACAATGACACCATTTAAATAATAAAATTAATTATTTAATAAATTAATAAAGAATTGAATTAATATATAATTATTAATTTTTAAAAATAAAAATATTATTAGCTCGAGTCGTGTGCAGTCGATATAGTATAGTGAGGGAGCGGTTAGAATGATGAAATAGACTGTTCAGGCCACCTGTTCGGGCCTGATGAGAGAATTAGGGTTTTGACTAGTAGACGTTATAGTAGGTGGTCAAACCATCGCTTGTGATTGTTAAACCCACCACGTATCCTTAACATAAGGAAACTCTATAGATTCTAAGGACAGATGTGTGAGGATCGACCTTCAGGCCATGGACCGCTTCAATATCCGTGAAAGGAGTGGAAGCTCTACCTGTTTTCCCTCCAAATATTGAGTCAAGTCCCTACCCTATCTAAAGGTTTTATCCCACTCTCTTTGAAGAACGTGACACCTGTAGGTCCAATGATAGGTGTGGCTTGACCACAGTTGAGGAACGACCTTTCTTGCTTCGTTACTGGGTGGCGGTCGCACGAGTACAACATAGAAAATGGGATGTTTTTTAGACTGAGACTGCCTTTAATAAAAGGGTTGGATGGATTTTAGACGTGAGCTACCTAAGATAAAATGTGGGTTGTGTATAGCCTCACCCTTTAAAAATCTACATAACAAGGGATGTCGGTTTTGTGTTGACTAAACAAAACGGAACTAAAAAGCTGACTATGACAAGCTGACTGGACAAAAATGAACCGAATAGATCAAACCATTCGTTCAAAAATCAACACACGATCTTTATTTCCTCATCAATCAACTCCCTCCCCTTGGTTTCAAATCCCAACCCATTTAAAATACACTAAACCCCTAAAATCTCGGTCCATTTAAACTGCACTAAACATTTATATAACAAGGGACGACAGTTTTATGCTGACTTGACAAAACGGAACTAAAAAGCTGACTGGACAAAAATGAACTGAATATTTCTAACCATTCATTCAAAAATCAACGCACGATCTCTATTTCCCCGTTAAACCAACTCCCTCCCCTTGGTTTCAAATCCCAACCCATTTAAACTGCACTAAACCCCTAAAATCCTGGCCCATTTAAACTGCACTAAACATGATCGTTCATCCCGTGATCGTTGTTCATATCAACGGCTATAAATCCGCCTGCTGAAATTTTAGCCGCCCCAAACCATCAGGTTGATCTTGAGGAATCCGTTAGAACAGATATCTATATAACAATGGACGTTGGTTTTGTGCTGACTAGACAAAACGGAACTAAAAGCTGACTAGGACAAGCTGACTGTACAAAAAATGAACCGAATAGACCATTTGTTCAAAAATCAACGCACGATCTCTATTTTCCCGTCAGCCAACTCCCTCCCCTTGGTTTCAAATCCTAACCCATTTAAACTGCACTGAACCCCTAAAATCCCGGCCCATTTAAACTGCGCTAAACATGATCGTTCGTCCCGTGATCGTTGTTCGCATCAACGACTATAAACCCGCCTGCTGAAATTTCGGCCGTCCCAAACCATCGGGTCGATCTCGAGGAATCCGTTCAAACAGAGACAACTGATTGATCGATTATAGGGGGAGGGGGAGTTGGTCGCGACGAAAGCACTCGTTTCGTGCCAATCGGCACGGGCGAGGAAATGGGTGTCCCTAATAATGCCAGTATTGTCATTGAAAGTGTTCCGAACGCGTTCAGGTGTGTTGCCACCGAACGCAGCCCATTGCAGTGCCGACAGGTGTATTGTCGCTGAAGGCGGCCCGCTGCAATGCCGACAAGCACAGGCATGCACTAGTACATAATATAATAAAGCTTTTCATAAAGAGAAATGCTACTCAGCCTGAAGGCTTTTCCCGATTTCTGCGGCCCGATTGACATGACAGCGTGAAACTGGTGGCTGAAACCGACTAGCAACCTTATAGTCATTTACACCACCAGTTGCACGCTACCACGTCAATCGGGCTAAGCGGGAAAACCTTCGGGCTGAATAGCATTGCTCTTTCAGAAATTAATAAAAGCTAATGACAAGGTCCGGCTTATGGGTGACGTGAAGAATAGCTAAATAAAGTAATAAAATCGTGAGATGTCGGTTTCTAAGAGTTTCTAAGAGGGTGGGGGTTGATACTTAGGGCTCAATCATGCATTATAAGATTGCGCACATCTCATATTGCCCCTGTTGTTTCCTATCATTTAGTGAGAAGTCCTTCTAAGACTGAAATTACCCAATTACCCATTGGGATATGGCAGGATCCAACCTAACCTAACCCAACCCAACCCAACCCACTCGGGTATAAAAGGATCCATACTTGATCCGTACCAATTCAGATCTATATTTTTGTTCAGATTTCGGGTATGTAATGGATATAGTTTTATCAATTTTTTATTATAGAAATTCACATATTTAATTGTTTGATGAAAAATCAATTCATTACACTGCGGTTTAAAAGTCTCAAGAATCACAATCAGTGCTTAAAGCACAAGAATGATCAATGCTCTAATCTTATATTTGCATGTAATATTGTCACACGATAACACACATAAACTCCCCATAAAGACGATTTACATGACCTGCCAGCAAGGTGGGAGGCAATTTGCCACTGGGATGCAACCTCCTTCGAGGATAACTTACAGGTGAGGCCATATACAATACACGAAAATATATATCAAAGACAACACTAACTTAAAATTGAAAAAGGAGTAATGTGTGTAAGGTCCATGACAAAGAGATCAGTCTAGCCTAAGGATAGAAAAGAGTTCGGTTTTGGATAAAGTCCCTGGATTAAATATCGTTGTAGGCTACAGTCCCGATTTTTTAAAAAAATCTCAAAACCTCTCATTTCTTCCTCTATCGAGCAGAGCAGCCATGGCGGAGCAACATTACCCCACGTGAGCAGCGGTGGAGGAGGCGGCAGTGGACGCGAGCAGCGGAAGTGGCAACGATGACGGAGACAAGAAGCCACGAGAGAGGCGGAGGGGTTCGGTTTCAGTTTAGGTTTATAATTTCTAGATCTAGGGTGGTTCATCCCATGGACTATAGATCTTTAGGGTTTAGGGTTTGTTTAGTTTAGGAGAGTGACATAAAACAAAAGTTTAAAATGAGGTGAAGGCGTTTTCATCCATAGGGGTTTGAGCTTAAATGAACATTTTGTCTGTCCTTATGCTAAACCAATCTCTTTGTCAGGGACTTCTAACTAAATCCCTCAAAAAAATATCCAACATATCTCTGTAACAATCCAAAGGCAGCCCATGCTCCATACCGCCATCGCCGGCCATGTGCAGATCGCGACAACCCAGCCACTCTAGGCCTAATGCACATAACATAAAAGATGTGGCATAAGACAAATGATGGAAAATCGGAGGAGGCAACGATGAATTGAATGTGTGACGTCGGGCGACGCACGGACACGGACAGAGGGGAAAAAAAAAAAAACAGTATTCTATAGACGAGGGCTGCCTATGGAGAAAAAAAGAATATGTTGCCTTTAGATGACAGGTACCCTTGGTATTTCGTTCGTTGTATATAGCCTAGCGGTGGAGATGGGCGGGCCATGAGCCTCATTTTATATTATATCGGATCGGGTCTATTAAAAAAAAAAAATGTATGGACATCATTTTATACTAGAGAATTTTGCAAAATAACTCCTAAACTTAGAACTAATTATATAAACCTTTTAAATTAGACTAATTTCAAATCGACCTCTACAAACATGTTAACGTGCACAACTTAACATACTTTGGGTTGATATACAAATAGTCTAGATCGAGAGGTGTACACGTAATTCTCCCTAATATGAGGGGTTGATTTGCAAAAAACCCTTTATACTATATCTGATCGGGTCGTTTATAAAATTGCACTATGCCCTATGGGCCCGTTGGGCCGTTTGAACTCTTCGACGGTGAACTGCTGAAAAGCATTTGGGGGGGGTAATTTCGGTACTTTGAAGGTTCGTTCAGTTGTTTATTGCAGGCTGTGGGAATCTCGAAGTCATCGAAGGAGGACTATAAATAGAGGAGGGTCGCGAGGTCTAGGGTTTTTGTGTCCCGCTCCGCTCCTCCGACCCCCCAGGTCCCCCACCGAGCATCCAACCCAATTTCGCTTGCTCCTCCTCTCCTTTCATTCTCCGATCCCTCGGAGTTTCGATTCCGATTGGTGGATCGCACCGGATAGGGTTCGATCGCCCGAAAGGTAAATTTCTGCTGATTTTCCTTCCATTTCTTTTATTTTCTTGAATCTGAGATGTCCCGGAACCTGATTGATACTGATAATCCCTGAGAAAGAAAGAAAAAATTGGCGTTGAAAGGATTTTTTTTTTTCGCTCTAAATCTGCTCCTTTTCTTGGTCCTCAATGGCTCAATCGTGTCGTTGATTTTTTTTGGATTTTTTTTTTTTTTTGAAATCGATTGTTTGGTCCTTCTCCGATTGGAGCTGCATCTTAGATCAGATCTGGTTTTTTTTTTTGTGTGTTGCATGAATTTTTCGTATCATCTTGTGGGTGAAATTAAGAATTTTTCCCCTCACTAAATTTGGCACTTTCCACCAAAACAATCACTTTTTTTAAGCTTCTAATGTCAGGATCTGATCTGTTTATACTTCTTAACGTTATGATCGTTCCTTGTTCCGATCATAGGGGGGGGGGGGGGGAGTTCACATAATTTTCTTTATTCATCTCGAGTTTTTTTTTCTTTTGCCTTCTGTGTTAATCCTTAATATCTTCCAAGGATTCATCAGCCTTCAATCATAATCCCTTGTGTCGACTTGAATTTTGATTATATCGACTTGAATTCTGATTATATCGACTTGAATTCCGATTATATCGACTTGAAGTGGCGGGATGATGATTGTGCGAGATGGGTTTTCTTGTTCGTGTGGTTTTCTTGTTCATGCGGTAGTCGTATCATTTTTTTCTTTTGCCTTCTGTGTTAATCCTTAATATCTTCCAAGGATTAATCAACCTTCAATCATAATCCCTTGTATCGACTTGAATTTTGATTATATCGACTTGAATTCCGGTTATATCGACTTGAATTCCAATTATATCAATTTGAAGTGGCGGGATGATGATTGTGCAAGATGGGTTTTCTTGTTCGTGTGGTTTTCTTGTACATGCGGTAGTCGTATCATCTTGATTTCGAGCCTGTGACCGGATTTCTCATGCTCATTTTCCCTATGAATGAAGTAGCTTGTTTTTTGATTCAAATTATCTCATGCTTCTTTAATGGGTTGCTCTGTATTTGGGTTTTGTTCCAAAGTTTTGAATTTTGGGTTTTTTCTTTCAGTAATCCCAGTCGAAGAATTGGAAGACAAATATCTGGGAATGCTGAAAGATGTGCGAGAACGCAAAGGAATTCTGTTCTAAGTTAAATGAGATTGTAGCTCCGTATGAGCTGCCCTTCTTCATCCTCGATGAGATTGGAGAGCAAACTTGTGTCCAGCCCGTGCTCCGTGCACAAATGCATGCCGGAGCTAGAAATACAGGAAACCTGGTCGTGCTAGATCATGACCTAGGTGACGACGGTTGAAATCTTCCAAGTTAGTAGATCCTTATATACTACAACGTGGGACAAGTAGCATATTATTTGTGTGTTGGATTGGTAGATGAGAATGGAAAATAAAGGGAGTGTTCTGATGCAAAGGTATGAGGTTGGGAGATTGCTAGGTCAAGGAACTTTTGCCAAGGTTTATTATGCAAGGAATCTCAAAACTTCGCAGAGCGTTGCTATTAAGGTGATCGACAAAGAGAAGGTCTTGAAGGTCGGGCTCATAGATCAGATCAAACGAGAGATCTCAGTGATGAGATTGGTGAGGCATCCGAATGTTGTGCAGCTTTACGAGGTCATGGCAAGTAAAACCAAGATATACTTCGTCCTCGAATATGTCAAAGGTGGCGAGCTGTTCAACAAGGTCGCCAAGGGCAAGCTCAAAGAGGATGCTGCACGGAAATATTTCCAGCAACTGATCAGCGCCATAGATTTCTGCCATGGGAGAGGTGTTTACCACCGTGATCTGAAGCCTGAGAACCTTCTCGTGGACGAGAATGGGGATCTGAAGGTTTCAGATTTCGGTTTGAGTGCCCTCGCTGAGTGCAAGAGGCAAGACGGCTTGCTCCACACCACTTGCGGGACTCCGGCATATGTTGCTCCTGAGGTGATCAACAGAAAGGGATATGACGGTGCAAAGGCTGATGTTTGGTCTTGTGGGGTGATCTTGTTTGTTCTCATGGCTGGCTATCTGCCTTTCCATGAATCGAATCTGATGGAGATGTATAGAAAGATTGGGAAAGCAGAATACAAGTGCCCTAATTGGTTCCCCACCGAAGTTCGGAGGCTAGTATCAAAAATCCTCGACCCGAACCCAGCTACCAGGATCTCCCTTGCAAAAATTACAGAGAATCCGTGGTTCAGAAAAGGGTATAACGACAAAATTATGGAAATCGGAGCAGAAACAATGGAAGTCTCTGATCCTGCTGATGTAAATGCTGTTTTCAATTCCTCCGAGGGCAACGCGGTAGATGCGAAGCAGGAGGTGATGAAGCCCACAAACTTGAATGCCTTTGATATCATCTCCCTTTCAGCGGGGTTCGACCTTTCTGGTTTATTCGAGGAGAAGGACGACAGGAAAGAGGCGAGGTTCACTTCTACTCAGCCGGCTTCAGCCATTCTATCGAAGCTGGAGGATGTCGCCAAGAGACTGAGGTTAAAAGTGAAGAAGAAAGGGGGTGGGTGGCTGAAGATGGAAGGTTCCAATGAAGGGAGACGGGGGGTTTTGGGTATCGATGCTGAGATATTCGAGGTCACTCCTTCATTGCATCTGGTAGAGATAAAGAAGACGAATGGGGATACGGTGGAGTACCAGAAGCTGTGGAAGCAAGAGATGAGGCCGGCCCTGAAGGACATTGTTTGGGCATGGCAAGGTGATGAGCCCCCGTCATCGCTGCTGCAGCCCTGAACGTCGAGGGAATCCATATTTCTACAGCTCCCGAGAGATCTTTCCTTGTCCAAGCAATCTCTTTATGTTGTATTTGCTTGTTTATACTCTGTTTCTGTTTAAGCTTTGTTGGTCCTTATAAAACTGCGTGAGTTGCTTATGTACCCATGAGTTGTATGAGCTTGTTGATTCTTATGAATTTCATTTCAACTTTTCGGCGTTTATCGTCATGATTTGTGCCCCAGAGATGGATGGGGGCGGTTTGATTTCATAATTTGTGCCCTAGAGATGAATGTGCTTCCCTCTTCGTCAGATTCTTTCTTAATAATCTAGGGCAACCCAACCGTCGAGGGTTGCTCTAACCAACAAGGTAGGCCTCTCTACTCGCTCGCAAACTGACCTTTTAGGGGGTTGACAGCTGGACAACTAATTGGAATTCTGATCAATCTTCCTTACAGTTGAACTCATCTTGATTGTATATAGATGATGATGATGAGATCCAATGAAAGTTCAATACACCATATAATTACCGACTCCGAGATCATCACATCTATACTATACTTATAAAGTTGAGGCCATTGGTTCCTCACCCGCACATCCCTCTCTTTCTTCCTCTTTAAGTTTTTATAAGAAACTTTTAGCTGCCAACTTCATATGGCATGATTGCAGCCGTTCATTGCACACACATTTGCATCCAGCCAATGAGCAGCTGCCAACGGTCACCTCAGATGGTTATGAGTAATACCATCGACAAACCAGACCATGAAGTGGTGGCAAGGTCCATGGCTCATTGCTTGTTCAAATCGCATTACTTGATGGCTATATAGCATTACTTTTTTTATAATTAAGCATTCTCCCTTTGTCTCAAAATACGATGTGGAGTGGGAATCAATGCCCCGGATATGTGATCCGATCGAGCGGTATCGTAACCGTCTGTGCATTGCATGGGATTAGTACTAGTGTGATGTATATAATGAAGGATAGAAGGGTGTGTTTGGTTCCTGAGAAGGTTTGTAAGAAAAGAATTTATCGAAAAGGAAAGAAAAAGAAAAAAAAACATGATTTTTTTTGCTTTTATTTGGATGTCGGGAAAAGAAAGCAAAAATAATTTTTCTTTTTCTTTCCCATGTTTTTTGTGCTTTTGGTAGCAAAATTTTGTACCATTTTGACGGAAAGCTGGTTTTCACAAAAAAATTATTTTTCTGTGGGGACTACTTTTTTGTTAACCAAACACAATTTTCTAGAAAAACTAATATTTTTTTTTTCTTATTGTGTTTTACCCGCAACCAAACACACCCTCAAGAATCATATCATCATAATTTGACAACGAAGCGCATTGAATTCCCTATAACCGACATGTCATAAAACCCTCACGCCACACCTATGGAAAAATCTATAGTATAACCATAATGTCAGATCACTAGTATCACGAGCAAATCAAACACCGGAGCACTCGTTGAGCACCACTACAATTGCATCATAACCACACGATGGCAGCCGCCACGACATATGCATCGCACTCAGCCCCAATTGCACCTCGACCTTTTCTCTAATTTGAAGGATGATTGCGAGGAGAGAGATTGGCATCAACGATTGTGAATGATCTGTGATGCCACGTCAGCAAAATTCACGATTATACCAAAGTTCTTTCTCCACACCTAGGCCTAGTTGGCCTACGAAGACTGCCACCCAGTAATCCGGATGATTACGCCCAATACTCTGATGCTATGTGCACCACTTAATGTTCAATTATGGTGAACTTCCACGCATAATCGACCGAAAGTTGGCAATCAACTAATTAGTAGCTTTCAGCCCAAAAGGAAGCAATGGCATAGGACCTTGTCAACTTAATTATCACCCGCCAACTCCACCACTAACCACCAAGAAATAATAAATTGGATACTTTGATTATAAGTTCAAATCTCCTCCAGTCGGTGGACCCCGGTGGGTGGGCCCGGCTGATCCAGCCGATCATGTATGGCTGTGAAGCACGCCGGACCCACCGACCCGGGCCGATCGACTGGAGGAGATATGAACTTCTTGATTCTTGGCTCCTAGCCCTCTTTTTCTCGCAATCATTCTTTAAAAGTGAATTGTACTCTAGCCTGACCGCGTGCGATTATGATGTATGCCGGGCCCACCGACCAGAGCCGACTGACTGGAGGAGACTTGGAGCTCTTCGATTCTCGGCTTCTAGCTTTCATTTTCTCGTAATTATTTTTTAAAATGAATCGCACTCCAACCAACCTCATGCGGTTGTGACGCATACCGGGCCCACCGACCGGGGGCGGCCGATTAGAGGAGATTTGAACTCTTTGATTCTCGAGCTCATGACCATCCGTTTTCTCGTAATAATTCTAATCAGGTTGGTGAACACCTGATTAGAATATTACTATGAAAGCTATGAAGAATCTGGAGAAGGCCTTGCAGTGGACATGCAAGTGCATATTATTCTGAACTAGCCTTGGCTAGAATTTCCATAATAGAGCAAGGCTATACATCCAAATCTTTAAGTCTGTGTTCTTTTTTCTTGGGACTTGCAACTCTCAGAAATTGGGGAATCAGGAGCCCACCACCAACTTCTTGTTTGTAGGTGGCCTAATATTCAAGTCATCTTTCCAAAGTTGATTCTAAACCTCCAAGTGAAAAATGTTTATCATGGTTTATTTAAGCCCTGATTGGATAGGATTCTGATTATGGGATTCTTGGAGGCCAGAATCATAGAATCCCAAAAAAGGGCTTTGAAACCCTGAGCCTTGATTTTGGACTCCGGTAAAATAGATCTCAGAAGCACGTTTTGAGCTCTCCAAAGAAACACTTTTCGGGATCCGGTTATATTCAAACAGACTGTTCTTTGTCTTTCTTAAAAATTATGGGCTCCTAGAATTCCGGACCAGGAGCATATCCAAAGAGACCCTTAATTAACCATGATCGTGCATCTCCATGGTAAACTTTCTACGTGCTCTCCATATTCTTAAGGAGGGGAAATGGAGCAATGCTATTTAACCAACCCCATCACCAACCTGCATAGATGGATGTTCGCCATTGGGCAACACTCACACTGGATGTCGCTCGTGATGTTTGATATGACACTAGAGAGATTCATGACATCGCTAGTGATATTCAAAAGCCAATAAGTAGTTGCCAGCCTAGGCAGGTTGGTGATGGGGTTAGCTATTGAGTTGGTTGAATAGCATTTCCCTTCCTGCAATATAACCATTTACATTTTTCTACTTATAATAACCCCCTTTTCTGCTTCGAAGTCCTTTTCCGCTCTTATCGATGAACGATCCATAAAACTAATCCAAAATAGATGGTGATAAGACTTAGGGTGTGTTTGGCATTGGTTTTGGAGGCCTAGTTTTGCGTCAAAACTAGTTCCGCTTGCCAAACTGGTTTTGATATAAGATTTTAGTGCGTTTGGGATTCGATTAGAAAATTGGTTTTCCAAAACCAAAACCAGAAAATCATCAAAACCCAAAAGCAGAAATTTTCTGCTTTTGGGTTCTTCTTTTGGGTTCTTGAGGCAAGAAGGCAAAACAATAATTAAAAGAAATTATTGTGAATAGTATATATGTTGTAGAGAGAAACTATTGTAAAGAGAAAAAATTAAAATCGGGAGAATATATGCATATCATATTGTAGAGAGAGAAAACTATTATAGAGAGAATACTTTAGAGAAAATATATGATAGATATAAAAATATTATACAGAGAAAATTCTAAAGAGAAAAATATAGAGTATTAAATAAATAAATATATAGTGAGAGAAAATATTGAAGATAAAAAATATTATAGAGAAGAAATATTATAGAGAGAGAAAATATTATAGAAAAATAAAATATTATAGAGAGAGAAAATGTTATAGAAAGAGAATATTTTAAATAGAGAAAATATTATAGAAAGATAATATTTTAGAGAAAGAATATATTATAGAGAGTAGTTTAGATAGAAAATATTGTAGAGAGAGAAAAATATAGAGAGGAGCAAAATATTAATAATAGAGAGAGAATATATCATAAAGAGAGAAAATATAATAGAAATAGAGTATTTTAGAGAGGGAAAATATTATAAAAAGAGAATATTTTAGAGAGAGATGTTATAGAGCGAAAACTTTGTAGAAATAGGATATTTTAGAGAGAGAAAATATTATAGAGAGAGAATATTTTAGAGAGAGAAAATATTATAGAGAGAGAATATTTTAAAAAGAAAAAATATTATAGAGAGAGAAAATATTATAGAAATAAAATATTTTATAGAGATAAAATATTATAGAAAGATAATATTTTAGAGAGAGAATATATTATAGAGAGTAAAATTTAGAAAAAAATATCATAGAGAGAGAAAATAACATAGAGGGGAGAAAAATACAAATTATAGAGAGAGAAGATATCATAGAGAGAGAAAATATTCAAGAGAGAAAATATTATAGAAAGAACATTTTAGAGAGAGAAAATAGTATACAAAGAGAATATTTTAGAGAGAGAAAATAGTATACAAAGAGAATATTTTAGAGGAAAGAAATATTGTAGAGAGATAACATTGTAGAATATGATATTTTAGAGAGAACATTTTATAGAAAGAGAATATTTTAGAGAGAGAAAATATTATAGAGAGAATATTTTAGAAAGAGAAAATATTGTAGTAAGAGGAAATGACATAAAAAGGAAAAAATATTATACAGAGGAAATATCATAGAGAAAAAATGGTATAGAAAAAAAATATTGTTGAAAGAGATCGAAGATATTGCAAATAGAAAAAATGTTACAGAAAGATAATATTTTATAAAGAAAAAATATTG
This sequence comes from Chamaelirium japonicum, assembly GCA_947650365.1. Lineage (NCBI taxonomy): Eukaryota > Viridiplantae > Streptophyta > Magnoliopsida > Liliales > Melanthiaceae > Chamaelirium > Chamaelirium japonicum. Next base: position 59,568,704 of record OX393551.1, on the reverse strand, counting down.
TAAAGAGAAAATGATGTAGAAAGAGAATATTTTAGAGAGAAAAAATATTGTACAAAAAAAATATTTTAGAGAGAAAATATTGTAAAGACAAAATATTTAAAAGAGCAAATATTTAAAAGAGAAACTGAATGAAAGAAAATATTATAGAGAAAAAATATCATAGAGAAAAAAAATGGGGTAGAGAGAGGAGAAATAATATTGTAAAGAGAAAATATTAGAGAAAGTGTTATAGAGAGAATATTTTTAGAGAGAGAAAATCTTATAGCAAGAGAATATTTTAGAGAGAGAAAATATTATAAAATGAGTATATTTTAGAGAGAAAATATTGTAGAGAGATAAAATGTTGTAGAAGGAGAGTATTTTAGTTAGAAAATGACGTAGTGAGAAGAGAAAATATTATGGAGAGAAAATATTATAGAATGAGTATATTTTAGAGAGAAAATATTATAGAGATAAAATATTATAGAAGGAGAGTATTTTAGATAGAAAATGACGTAGTGAGAAGAGAAAATATTATAGAGAGAAAATATTGTAGAAAACGAAAATATCGTAGAGAAAAAATATTTGAGATAACATTTTAGAAAAATAAAATATTGTAGAGATAAATTGACATAAGAGAGAGAAGAAGAAAATATCATTGAGAGAAAATATTATAAAGAGAAAATATTGTAGATAAAAAATATTATAGAGAGAGAAAGTACTCTAAAGAGAAATATTATATAGAGAGAATATAAACATAGAGAGTGTTACACAAATAATGTTTTAGAATGAGAAATTATTGGAGAGAAAATATTATAGAGAGAATATACTATAAAAAAAGAATGTGACTGATAGAGTATGTTATATAGATAATGTTTTACAAATAGAATTTTTAAAAATAGAGGAAATAACTGCAAAACTAGTTTTAGACTCAAAACTAGTTTTATTGCCAAATGCTCAAATGTTGATAATTCTAGAACTGGTTTTCGATAAACTAAAACTGGTTTTGCACAAAACTAGTTCTTGGTATTCCAAAATCAAAACCTAAAATTTCAAAACCAATGCCAAACGCACCCTTAATGGTCATGCTTAAAACTAATCCATATCCATTTGGGCATAATTAGATGGCATTTGGGCCGGGTTGGGTTCGAACATCCAAACCAGATTGTGTTATGGGCCAGGTATGTACAACCACTAACCCGAGCTGAAACCCAAGCCGAAGCCCAAAATATTTTATTTTTATTTTTAATATACAACGTTTATATGATTTTAAAAAAGCCCACTGTACAAATATAAAGGCTTCATACTTTCGAAGCATTATTTCAAATACATATCCATTTAATGTAAATCATAATCAATACTTTTTTATTTTTATTGTGTGATCAAGAAAGATTTAGGCATATACCGCACTAGAAATGCAGGCTTAATTAGGACCGGGTTTGGACTTGGGTTTCATAAAAAAGTTTCGGACTGAGTTTGGGCCAAGATTGGCAATATTAATTTGGGCCCGGACCGATTATGGACACACATAAATCTAGGCCGGGCCAGGGCATGGGGTGACCCAACCCGAACCCGGCCCATTAACAGTCCGAATGGCAGAGGAGGATCTAAACAACAGCAAGGTAAACAGGAGATATTCTTTTTCCAAAAAAACAAAAAACACGAGATATTCATTTTGACATAGCACCAAACCTGGAGAGAGAGAGAGAGAGAGAGAGAGAGAGAGAGAGAGAGAGAGAGAGAGAGAGAGAGAGAGAGAGAGAGAGAGAGAGAGAGAGAGAGAGAGAGAGAGAGAGAGAGAGAGAGAGAGAGAGAGAGAGAGAGAGAGAGAGAGAGAGAGAGAGAGAAGAATGCACCTAAATAAACAAGAGAAGCAACTAAACCATCGCTTTCAAGTAGGGATGAATGGAAACATGCAATGCCATTCTACTGATGTTAATGGAAGTGGAACACAGCATCATCTCATCAGCTTTTATAACAGAAGATACAAATGAAACTAGTCTCTCCTGTACTCTGAATCCTGTCGTGTTTGTGGTCCGTCGACGTATCTAGTGTCCTATGTAAACCTCTCTAACTGAATGACCAAAGTGTCTGTACATCCGGGTCCGCCGGGAACGAAGGTCCTCCGGCCAGTGGCCTGGCGAAAGGTGAGTTCCCGCCGCCCTCGGGGCCAGGGGAAGAACAGTCCCTCCTGCAAAAGTGACGAGGCCAATTTATGAACATCGATTAGCAATGTACACACGAAAGCAACAATGTTCAAATTTTTTTTTTATTAAATAGCATGTTAAATCCAACTTGAATCATATTTGGAGTAAATCCATTAATGGCAGATAAGCATACATAAATTAGAAATTAATAGAACCTTGACATTATTGAGAATTCATCCCTGTTAGGTTGATTTATGTCGCATGCATCCACATATCCATATACACCACGTCTTTACTTATTTATACGTGCATTTTTCCTAGAAAGAAAAAAATTAATAAAATAAATGCTGTCGTATAATTGAGAAATAGAGAGAGGGTGCGCTGTCGGAAAAATTGGGTAATTGTAAATTCCAAAATTGGGTAACATAGCGTCGTCTATTCAAAATCAGTGCCTCCCATCCTCGGTTTCTTCCCATTTCGATTACAAAAGATAGCTCATTAATTTAAGATTTTCAATTGCTGGCATGCAACACTTTTAAGGTTTAACCATCCAATTAGATCAATCAACATTAGTTCAGAAAGATATTAGAGGCTCTTCTGTGTGTTGACGAAGCTTCTACTCTTATAAATAGACCAAGAGCAAAGTTTTACAAGACAATGAAGAGGGCTACGATGAAGATTTCACAGGATTTGGAAACTTTCGGTATAAATATATTGTACAGAGAGTAAAAAAAGGCATGCCAAAGGATTCAGCAGCCATAAATAGGGTATTGTAGCCAGGCGTCAAGAAGCTTTTTACGTATGGCAAACATATTGGTCAGCAAAAACTTTCTACATGAAAAGAAAATTCCGCATAGTTTTTGTACAATAGAAGCAAAGAAACTCGTATAAGAACGCCAATAATATGCAGGGGATATACTGTAAGTAACTTTTACGTCTTGATAGAATCCTTTTGATTGTAGAAAAAAATATACTTAACCTTTATCAAAACCTTTAGTTACTTATATCATTAAACACCAACTCCAATACATTTTAAAGACTTCTATTTTGAAATGATACAAATGAATTAAGTAAACTAATTTCTAATATTTAGTATTTTGTTTCCAGCAAAATCAGTAATTTAAAGATTCTAACTTGATCATTGATGATGGAATCCAAAATTGAAGAGACATTAAGAGCACCCATCAGTGTACAACGAAAATATAAGATATAATTATTGCTAAGTACGGCAGTAAATGGGCCCGTGTTATTCCAAGGCCCATCGGACTGACCCGATTTGGTCAGGGTTAACGTGTGCCTTGGGTTGGGCTGGGTTCAAAATTTTGAACCCAAAATGTTTCTTGTAATTTTGTTTTTCATACAATGAATAAATATTTTACACATCTAGCGTAGATTTAAGAATATTTATTTTCCTTATTTTTTTATACTGACATATCTAATGCCATATCTCACATTTGTCGTGTGATTAAAAGAGGAAAGAAGAGTTGGGCATGGATCGTGTTAAATGTTCAAACTTGAATCGAGCCAGAATTTGAGGTTGGGCTCCACAAAAAAAATTCGGGATGGGCCAAGGCCAAGCCCGAAATATCCAATTCACGCTAATGCTAGGTTTGGGCATACATCGAAGAGTTTGGACCGGGCCCACACTTGCAGTGGCCCAACCCGAGACCGGCCTATTTTCATCCCTATTGCTACCACAGAACGAATGGACATAAGCATAACAAAAACAAAAAAGGTTTGGATGAGAACTTTTTCACAAAGGAGAACTTGAATCAGTGTGCGTGTGAGCATATGAGTCATATGACAACCAATTTATATTAATGCTCCATTTTCATAATCATTTTTGCTCTAGTAATACAGTTAAAGTACCATTAAGTAACTTTCTTTGATTTCGTGCTTTTATCAGAGTTATATATGGCAGGTGTTACAATGTACTGTAACACTACAGACATTTGGTGTCTGCTTGAGCGAGCCAGAGAATCGGAAAGTTTGTTGCAATCATCATGGGCTTTGTTTAGAGAAGCTCTGACCAAAATCGACTTCGGGTGCAGGATTTAGCCTATATCAGATCCGTACAATTAAGAAGTCAATGGTATTGGATCTTGGTCAGATTTGAATTTTATGGGCCACACACGAATTTGTGAAGTAGTTTTCATCAAGTATTATAGGACGATCAGGTCAGGGTGTATTGGATGTTGGTCAGATTTGAATTTTATGAGCCAAATACTAATTTTGAAGTAATATTTATCAAGTACTATAGGCTCGATCAGCTCGAGTCAGCTAATACAAAACCAATACCCAACATGGTAGCGGCTTGAGTCCGATAACTCATGGACTCATCAGGTGAGAGGCTGGTTAAAATTGACTGTCCTACACATCAAATCTATAGCTAGCCGATGCAATTGGACACCCTCACTTCGAAAAAGAAAGGAAGAGTATGTCTCTGATAAATTTTGTAAAGTGACGCAACATTCCACCAAAGTCAACAATTCTGTTGTTGAATATCGGGAGCAGACATCAGATCCATGAATCACAGGGGGATCTGTGAATCACCAAGGGAGGAGCTCAAACAGGCCCGATGTGTCATGGGAAAATTCTACTTCCTGATGGGTTGTGAAAAAATGCTGCAGCTTAATAGGAAGTGGAGGATAAGTGGAAGTCTCTTTTCTTTCTTTGATTTAGGGTTCCACATCAGGGAAAAGAGAGAGGAGACAGAAAAAAATGGAGAACCAAAACAGAAAGGATCATTTATGACACGCTATTACCTGTCTCTTGGATAGATGGCATGCAAGTTACCATTTTTTCAAATAAACATACCAGAGAAGAACAAAAGCTGATTAGATGATACAAATCGGTTGCTAATTTCCATGTCTGTCAGTATCTTGGTATCAATAAAAAATTGGCATGATAGAGTCATAAATAACAAATGGGTTACTAACTTCTATATGTGTATCCAAATTAAAGCCTGATATCATTATATGAATATAGCTCTCACGTATAGGCATGTAGAAATGGAGATATCCCAGTGTCAAATATTATGATTCTATAAAAGTTGTACAAATGAATAGGTAACTTGAATTGGAAGGCAGTGGCAAGAGTAGCATTCATAGGAGAGCAATTTTGTTGACCCACTTGACAGGTGGTTTAATATTAATCTCCACTATGAAGCCTTGGATGCGCCAACAAATTTAAACCTGAGTGTGATGCACGTGTTTTGATGCCTTCCCAAAATACATCCAGCGGTTCACATTGGAGGGTATCGTTGACAGGTGGGTCAATAAAATTACTCTCCATTCATAGTCTGCTTGCAAAGTTATAGAAGTGCATACTCCCATGAAAATTTCTGTGGCTGCCAGCAGGCATTCCAAACATGGGGCAAAAGTGTTGGCTTCAACCCAGCTCGGGCCAATTATTACCTAAATATTACTTGCCCCTGATAAACCGCTTGCAGTATGTAAGGCCGATATTCAGCCCGGTGTGGACTGAATATGATGTAGTATGGTCAAAATGATAAAATACTGTGAGACTTAAAAAAAGATTAAACTAATGACTTCTGAAGCCCTCAAAGATGGTTAAAGTTATGATACAATATACAGGAATATGCTAGAATAGATTTGAGATATAGTTTCCTCTCTTTTTTTCATTTTGTTTTTGTTTTTAATTTCATCATCAATCAAGAGAGCCAAATTTATATATTAGCAGGAGTCTTATTTTAAGTATCTTTCGAACTACCCTCATTTGGCTATAGGTTGATTTAGGAAGGCCTTGGATACAAAAGGACTCTGCTGTAGTGTTATTTAGGGGTTTTTATATTTAATTCTGAGATTCAAAATTATATTTTTTCCAAACTTTCCTTATCCAGATAGGTTGTAATCCAAACATTTTCTATATTTGGATAAATTTAAGAGCTTTTTAAGAGGGGTTTTTCTCCCTGGCATGTAGTTATGTCAAGTCTATAAAAGGAGTAGATTGAGTGGTGTAATATCGATTTCTAAATGAAACTAGGACTTCTTTTCAATATAATTTGCTTTTATTTTGGCCATGGATTTGGACCTTGCACTCATGGACTCCAACCAAGTTGTGCAGGGATCAAACGCAAACCCTTCTTTATCTCCTCCCTGGCAAAGCTCCCTTGTGTCGAGAAATTTTTCCTCGAAAACTTGATTTTACATTATTTTGGTGTCAGTGCAGTCATCTGAAGTTATATCAACTCGGTGATCCTACGACCAATGACCCCAATCCTCATCACGTGGCTCACCGACAAAGCACGCATTATCCAAAGACATGGAACAAATCGAAAGCATAATTAAACTAGACAATCACATAAAAAAATTAAAGCGCGAATGAATTTGATAGTTGAGTATATTACAAATGAGATGGTCTCATTAATGAAGCAAACTAATCAAACGATCCAAGGGACAAAATCAATCCTAAAGACATCCTACAATCTGCTCCGATCGACAACAAATTTTGTAACCAATGACAGCCTGGCCAATTAAGGGGATTCCATCAAGGCAACCTTTTGAATAGTCAATCTTGGATCCCAACAATGTCCAACAGCGGTTATCAGGCACCAATTCTCTGATCCATACGATTAGATATGGAGGGTCTTTATATATATATATATATATATATATATATATATATATATATATATATATATATAGGGAACACGGTCCTCCCTACTAGCCAACACGCTAGTCCTCCCTTCAATTTGGGTGCCACATGACACTTTTTAACCGGGGTTAGGGGTTGGTCAAGATGAGTACACCCCTCCTAACAATGATCATGAAAAAAAATTTGGAAAAAAAATATGCCAAATGGCATTTTTAAATTAACCATAGCAAGGGCTATTTGCCCGCTACAATTTACCGTTAAATTTGTCGATCGTTGATCGAGTTGTCTTATGTTTTTTTGTTAGAATTTTTTTTTTAAATCTTGATCTAAGTAGAGTGGATTGACCATCCATAAAAAGGATATGGTTAAAAAGTTTCATGTAACACCCAAATTGAAGGGAGAACTAGCATGTTGGCTAGTCGGGAGGACCGTGTTCCCTATTCCCAATATATATATATATATATATATATATATATATATATATATATATATATATATATATGGTAGTATCCTTTACTTGTGGAATTACACACTGCCTTTTACCTATCCTAGAGTTTTCAAAATTTGATGAAACTTGGTGAGGATGCTATCTATGACAAGTTGATCATCCTCACCAAAAATCATCAAATTTTATAATCTCTAGGGGCATCAAATGTTAGAATCTTTATCGACCGTTCATTTTAACCGTTAATTTAAATATCATATTTGATGCCCCTAGAGGTAATAAAATTTGATGATTTTTGGTGAGGATGATCGACTTGCTATAGATAGCATCCCCACCAAGTTTCATCAAATTCTAAAACCTCTAAGGTTGTTAAAAAACGGTGTGTAATTGCATAAGATTCCATAAGTAAGAGTATTCCTCCCCATATATATATATATATATATATATATATATATATATATATATATATATATAGGGAGCGATTCAACAGACACTAATTATGCACCTAAATTTTTACACTGTTCAGCCACCGTCGGATCGATTGTGATCCAACGGTTCAAGAATAGTGAGGAGTTGGCCCGATCCATTCATTTCTCCCCACAGCTCCAGCCACCGCTCCGCCCGATCCATTCATTTCTCCCCACAGCTCCGGCGTCAGCCCCTCCGGCGTCAGCCGCTCCGGCAGCATCCCCGATCTCGACCCCGACCGGCTTCCGGCAACAGCCCCGACCCCGATCGTCCTGCACTCCGGCGACACCAGATCCGGCAGCAGCCCCCTCCGGCAGCAGCCCCGACCCCGACCCCGACCCCGACCGGCTTTCGGCATCAGCTCACAGCCCCCTTTCCTTCCCCCTCCGGCGCCGATCCAGCCTCGACTTCCGGCGTCGGAGGGGGAGGGAAAGGGGGCTGGTGCTGTTGCCGGAAGCCGGTCGGGGTTGGGGTCGGGGTCGGGGTCGGGGATGCTGCCGGAGGGGGTGACGCCGGAGGGGGCTGCTGCCGGATCCGGTGCCGCCGGAGTACAGGCCGGTCGGGGTCGGGGCTGTTGCCGGAAGCCGGTCGGGGTCGAGATCGGGGATGCTGCCGGAGGGGCTGGAGCTGTGGAGAGAAATGAATGGATCGGGCCAACTCCTCACTATTCTTGAACCGTTAGATCACAATCGATCCGACGGTGGCTGAACAGTGCAAAAATTTAGGTGCATAATTAGTGTCTGTTGAACCGCTCCCATATATATATATATATATATATATATATATATATATAGAGAGAGAGAGAGAGAGAAATGCTATAATGCGGCACGCGGTAAGTGCGGCACTGCACCGCTGCCGTCTGATGCACCGCTGCGTGCATGCGATGCACGCAATGCGTGCATCAGACGGCTGCGGTGCGGTGCCGCACTTACCGCATGCCGCAGCATAGCATGCCTATATATATATATATATATATATATATATATATATATATATGGAAATGCTTAGGTGCGGTCTGCGGTTCGCATCCGTCCAATGCACTGCTTCATGCATCGGATGCACGCGGTCGGTGCATCGGACAGCTGCGGACCGCACGGACCGAAGACCACACCTAAGCATTCCCCTATATATATATATATATATATATATATATATATATATATATATATATATATATATATATATATATATATATATAGGGCTGGGATCCGTTGACAACCCAAAATGGGAGGTAAATTTACCTCCCATTTTTAACTTGAATCAATCGGTGGATAGAGGTTTCCGAATTTGCTGATTTTTTGTGAGGATGATCAACATGGCAAGTTGATCATCCTCACAAAAAATCAGCAAATTCAGAAACTTATAAGGGCGTCAAATGTGTTATTCAAATTAACGGTTCAAATAGACGGTTCAGAAACGTTTGATTCAATCGGCACCCTTAGAAGTTTCAGATTTTGTTAATTTTTTGTGAGGATGATCAACTTGCCATAATGATCATCCTCACAAAAAATCAACAAAATCTGAAACCTCTAAGGATGCTAATTGAATCAAATATTTCTGAACCGTCTATTTGAACCGTTAATTTGAATAACACATTTGACGCCCGTATAAGTTTCAGAATTTGCTGATTTTTTGTGAGGATGATCAACTTGCCATGTTGATCATCCTCACAAAAAATCAGCAAATTCGGAAACCTCTAACCAACGATTATGGCGAGTTGTAAATGGGAGGTAAATTTACCTCCCATTTTGGGTTGTCAACGGATCCCACCCCATATATATATATATATATATATATATATATATATATATATATATATATATATATATATATATATAGAGAGAGAGAGAGAGAGAGAGAGTGAGTAGGGACCATGGTCCTCTCTCCACGTACCACGTACACACTCGTCTTCATATAAAAAAAGGTCAAGGTGGCACCTTTCAACATATTCTTTGCGAATGTATGGTTAACCCAATTTAGTTAGAGTAGGATTATTAAAAAAAAAAATCAAAAGTAAAAAATTATAACATTCGATGAAGTTGAAACACATTCAAAGATAATCTGCTATACATAAACGCATATTTTTTGGGATGCTAAGAATAATACTTGACATGTGAATTCAGCAAAAAAATTCATGAACATTGTTGGGAGGGGTTCACCCCAGTTGGCCAAGGTCCAACTCTTGTTGAAATGTGCCATATGGCACCTTTTTAGAGGGGAGGATCAGTGTGTACAGTTAGACCTGTCAAAAGGTAAGGCCAGAGCAAGACTGCGGTCAAATCGGGCCCGATCGTTTGTTCTTGGGGCACGTCCTAGCCCGGTCCTAACCCTTTAGGGCCAAAAAATGATAAGTCGTAGCCCGGGTTGAGCAAGGGCCCTGTTGATGTTATTAAGACAAGGCCTTTGTCAGTCAAGCTTTGTGAGGTTCAACAAATACACATCAAAGCAAGGCCAACGAGTGATATATGATATTCTGAATATAGGGATAATTCATATTCTAGACAGGTCAGGCTTAGTTAGGCCCAATATTAATGGGTATAAACTTTTTTTTTATTGAACCTAAATTGGTAAAGTTAATAGTTGATCTTTCATCTTTGATATTAGCATGTCTCCATCGAACCTTCAAAACAAAAATGGACTTAACCTTACATTATTTGGGTATCGCTTCCCCTTTGCTTTTCGAAGTCCCCCAGTTCCCTAGTACTGTCAGAGGGTAGGGCCAGGGCAAAGCTAGGGTCAAACCTGGCCTGGACCTCATCATGGAGGGCTTATGAAAAATGGACCCAACCCTTAGGCCCTTAGAGGGTTGGGTACCCTCTCCAATGATTGTAGGGAAAAAAAAACACTTTTAACCTTTATCAAAACCTTTAGTTACTTATCATTAAACACCGACTCCAATACATTTTAAAGACTTCTATTTTGAAATGATACTACGAATTAAGTAAACTAATTTCTAACATTTAATATTTTGTTTCGAGTGAAACCAGTAATTTAAAGAGTATTCTAACTTGATCATTGATGATGGAATCCATAATTAAAGAAACATTAAGAGAACCCATCTGGCATCAGTGTACAATGAAAATATAAGAAATAATTATTGCTAAGTACGTTTGTAAATGGGCCCATGTTATTCACAGGCTCATTAGACTGGCCCGATTTGGTTGCGGTTAACGTAAGCCTTGGGCCAGTTTGGGTTCAAAATTTCAACCCAAAATGTTTCTTGTAATTTTTTTTTTCATACAACGAATAAATATTTTACACATTTGGCATAGATTTAAGAATATTATTTTCCTTATATGTTTTATACTGACATATCCAATATTGTATTTCTTATTTGTCATGTAATTAAAAGAGAAAAGAAGATTTAGGCATGGATCGTGATAAATGTTCAAGCAAGAATCGAGCTGGAATTTGAGGTCGGGCTCCATAAACAAGTTTGGGCCGGGCTAAGGCAAAGCCCGAAATATCCTATTCATGCTAGTGTTAGGCTTGGGAATACATTGACAAGTTTGGAACGGGCCCACACTTGCGGTGGCCCTACCCAAGATCGGCCCATTTTCAGCCCCATTGTTACCATGGAACAAATGGAGATAAGCAAAACAAAAACAAAAAAGGTTTGGATTACTTATGAGCTTTGTTGCAAAGGAGAGCTCGAATCACTGTGCATATGTGTGCGCAAACATATGACAACCAATATATATTAATGCTCCATTTTCATATTCATTTTTGCTCTAGTAATACAGTAGCAGTACCATATAGTAACTTTCTTTGATTTAGTGCTAATATCAGAGTTATCTATGGCAGGTGTTACAATGTACTGTAACACTACAGACATTTGGTGTCTGCTTGAATGAGCGCGAGAATTGGAATGTTTGTTACAATCATCATGGGCTTTCTTTAGAGAAGCTCTGACCATAATCAACTTCGGGTTTAGGATTTAGGCCTATATCAGATCCATACACTTAACATGTCAATGGTATTGGATCTTGGTCAGATTTGTATTTTATGGGCCAAACACAAATTTGTGAAGTAGTTTTCATCAAGATTATAGGACGCTCAGGTAGGGGTGTATTTGATGTTTGGTCATATTAAAATTTTATGAGCCAAATACTAATTTTGAAGTAATATTTATCAATTATGATAGGCTCAATTGGGTTGAGTCCGCTGTTACAAAAGCAATACCCAACATAGTAACGGCTTGAGTCAGGTAACTCATGGACTCATCAGGTGAGAGGCTGGTTAAAATTGATTGTCTTACACGTCGAATCTAAAGTAAGCCAATGCAATCGGACATCCCCATCACTTTGAAAAAGGAAAGGAAGAGTAGGTCTCTGATGCATTTTGTTAAGTGAAGCAATAATCCACCAAAGTTGGCAGTTCTATTGTTGAACATTCGGAGCAAACATCAGATCCATGAATCACAGAGGGAATCTGTGAATCACCAAGTGAGGAGTCCAAACCGGTCCTGATGTGTCGTGGGAAAATTCTGCGTCCTGATGTATCGAAGGGAAATGCTGCAGCTTATTAGGAAGAGGTGGATAAATGGAAGTCTCTTTTCTTTCTTTGATTTAGGGTTCCACATCAAGGAAGAGTGAAGGGAGAAAAAAATGGAGAACCAAAACAGGAAGAACCATTAGCGACAGTAGGACACGCAAGTTACAATTTTTTCAAATAAGCATACTAGAGAAGCCTGAAAGTTGATTAGATGATACACTTTGATTGCTAATGTCCATGTCTGTCAGTATCTCGATATCAATATTTGGATGAAAAAATTGGTGTGATCAAGACATAAATAACAAATGGGTTACTAACTTCTATATGTCTATCCAAATTAAATCCTGATATCAATATATTAATATAGCTCACACGTACAGGCATGTAGAAATGGAGATGTCCAAGTGTCAAATATTATGTTTCTATAAAAGTTGTACAAATGAATAGACAACTTGAATTGGAAGGCAGTGGCAAGCGTAGCATCCATATAAGAGAAATTTTGTTGACCAACTTGACACGTGGGTCAATATTACCCTCCAATATGCAGCCTTGAATGTGCCTACAAATTTAAACCTGAGTGTGATGCATGTGTTTTGATGCCTTCCCAAAATGCACTCAGCAGTTCACATTGGAGGGTAATGTTGACCCACCTGTTAGGTCGGTCAACAAAATTACTCTCCATTCATAGTCTGCTTGCGAAGTTATAGAAGTGCATACTCCCATGAAAATTTCTGTAACTGCCACAGGCATTCCAAACTTGGGGCAAAAGCGTAAGCTCTGCCCAGCTCGGGCCAATTAGCACCTAAATATTACTTGCCCCTGATAAACTGCTTGCAGTATGTAAGACCAATATTCAGCCCGGTGTAGCCTGAATATGATGTAGTATGGTCAACATGATAAAATACTGTGAGCTTTAAAAAAGGTTAAAATGATGGCTTCCGAATCCCTAAAAGATGGATAAAGAGTTACGATACAATATGCAGGAATATGCTAGATTTAGATTTGAGGTATAGGCTCCCCTCTTTTTTCATTTTGTTTTTGGTTTTTTATTTCATCATCTATCAAGAAAGCCAAATTTATATATTAGTAGAAGTCTTATTCAAGGTACTCAAAATCGATATATTTGGAGAAATTTCACGAAATATATCGGTTAGTTGAAAGCTCGGCACGAAATCCCTCATATAAAATCGAATGGCATAGAAACTGTGATGATTTCCCGATATTTCACAAAATATCACGATATATTCATGAAATATTTCCATCTCCACGAAATATAGCGACATCAGCACCAACACACGAGATTTTGTCAAAATTTTGCAAAAATTTTGAAAAATTTCGCGAAATGACACCGAAATTGTGAGAATAACTGGTTATAAAAGGAAACTTGTGGCCTGGTTCTCAGCAACTTATTTACATATAATAACATTTAAATAAATATCGTTTTACTTAATTCTTAAGTTATTATATGTAAATAAGCAAATACCCCCCCCCCCCCCATTTGATTTCAATAAAAATATCATAAAAATAAAAAACCAAAGGAATCAAAAAGATACTTCCAATTCTAGTAGGAGAAAACCGTTTCAGGGTTTTTTATAAGATCCACATGGTAAGAAAAGTGATTAAATCAACTCCTTTTTATCCACCAAAAAGATTAAAAAGCATTTGGAAAATATATATCAAAACCGTATCAAACAAGATTGCACAAGACTCACAGACTCAATACATTGAATACAAGCTATGTGAAGCTTTACACCCCTAGATAGGGTACACATATTTTTTGAGTGTTCCAATGTGTGTATCTATACTTGGCTTATGAGTATCCAGAGTTTCACTAAAAAATTTCATTGAAAAATCAATATTTCCACAATTTCTATAAAACTGTAATATTTCCACATTGTCGAAATATTTCCATGTCCAAAGGGTAAATTTCGACCGAAATGGAGATTTTGAACCTTGGCCTTCTTTTAAGTATCTTTAGAACTACCCTCATTTGGCTATAGGTTGATTTAGGAAGGCCTTGGGTACATAAGGAATGTTGTAGTGTTATTTAGGGGTTTTTCTAAAGAGATTCAAAATTATATTTTTTCCAATCTTTCCTTATCCAGATAAGTTGTAATCCAAACATTTACTATATACGGATTGATTTAAGAGCTTTTTTAAGAGGGTTTTTCACCCTAGCATGTTGTTATGTCAAGTCTATAAAAGGAGAAGATTGAGTGGTGTAATATCGATTTGTAAATGAAACTAGGTCTTCTTTTCATTATAATTTACTTTTATTTTGGTCATGGATTTGGCCCTCTCGTGAACTCCAGCCAAGTTGTGCAGGGATCAAACGCAAACCCATCTTTATCTCCTCCCTTTGCAGCTCCCTTACGTCGAGAAAATTTTACTCGAAAACTTGTTTTTACATTGTTTTGGTGTCAGTGTAGGCATCTGAAGTTATATCAACTCGGTTGTCCTACGACCAATGACAAGTCCCCAATCCTCATCATGTCAAGGCTCATCGACAAAGAACGCATTATCCAGATGCTTGAAAAAACATGTAACAAATAAAAAGCATCATTAAACTAGACAATCACATAACTAAATATATAGCGAGAAAGAATTAGATAGTTGAGTTTATTCCAAATACAATGATCGCATTAATGAAACAAACTATTCAAATGATCCAAGGGACAAAATCAATCCTAAAGACATTCCTACAATCTACCCTGATCGACAACAAATTTTGTAATTAATGGCAGCCTGGCCAAATAAGAGGCTTCCATCAAGGCAACCTTTCGGATAGTCAATCTTGGACCACAACAATGTCCAATAACGGTTATCAGGCACCAATTCTCTGATCGTATAGATCAGATGTGGAGGGTCTACAACAAACCTCCATCCAACGGTGGTTCACATCGCACCAAACCATTGATCCAATATATATATATATATATATATATATATATATATATATATATATATATATATAATCTGGTTCTCTTGGGGGACGTCCCCCATCCTTATCTTGGGCGACAAAAATTTTTTAGGGACCTAAAGGTTTTATAATTTGCTAATTTTTGGTGAGGATGATCACCTTGTTATAGATAGGAACCCCACAAAAAATCAGAAAATTATATAACCTCTAGGTCCCTCAAATATGCTCTTCAATTTAACAATTAAAATGGATGGTCGATAATGAAGAGCATATTTGAGGGACCTAGAGGTTCTGTAATTTGCTGATTTTTTATAGGGGTCCTATCTATAACAAGGTGATCATCCTCACCAAAAATCAGCAAATTACAGAACCTCTAGGTCCCTTAAATTTTTTTGTCCCCCAAGATAAGGATGGGGGACGTCCCCCAAGAGAACCGGACTGTATATATATATATAGAGAGAGAGAGAGAGTGAGAGAAGGGACCGTGGTCCTCCCACCTCGTACACGCTTGTCTTCATCTCTAAAATGGGCAAGGTGGCACCTTTCAACAAATTCTTTGCGAATGTATAGTCAATCCAATTTAGTTAGAGTAGGATTATTAGGAAAAAACCAAAAGTAAAAAATTATAACATTCGATGAAGTTGAAACACATTCAACGATAATTTGCTATCCATAGATGCATATTTTTTGGGATGCTAAAAATAATACTTGGCATGTGAAATTAACATAAAAAAAAATTCATGAACATTGTTGAGATAGGGTGAACCCAAGTTGGCCAAGGTCCAACTCTTGTTGAAAGGTGCCACATGGCACCTTTTTAGAGGGGAGGATCAGCGTGTACGGTTAGATCTATCAAAAGGTAGGGCCAAGGCAGAACTGCGATCAAACCGGGCCCAATCGTTTGTTCTAGGGGCATGCCCAAGCCCAGTCCTAGCCCTTTAGGGCCATAAAATGATAAGCCCAAGCCAAGCAAGGGCCATGTTGATGTCATTAAGATAAGGCTTTTGTCGGTCAAGTTTTGTGAGGTTCAACAAATACACATCAAAGCAAGCCCAACAAGTGGTATATGAGCACTGTAGGGGTTCATAAAGTTTGACTCAACATACAGACCAAAAGCAGCAACGAAAACAATCAACCAGTGAACATGAAGAAACCAAACCAAATATGAATAATAATGATCATAATGTCACCAGTACTCACAATAACCAACTTTCATGAGAAATTAGTACACTCAGCAGCAAAGTCATTTTAGTTTCTCACATTAACATGAAATTTATAGTCATAAAAAAGCCTATGATGTTGATCACACTTGAACAAACCATAATCATATAACAGTTCCAGAATATGATAATGTACTTACTTGGACCAACAATTAGCCGGAGATAGTTCAGAAATGTTGCTAGACGCTGAACTGTTTGGGGTGTCACATGTCAACTCATTCCGAGTAAGGTTATCCATCTGAGTGAAGGGAAAGGAATGATCATCGCCATCAAATGGCAATGGCTGGAAGAGAGTTCTCTGCACCCATCGATCATTGTCATTTGGAACAGGACCCAGAGGATTGAATATGCCACCATTCTGATAGTCACCGGTGCAGACATTCTGAGCGTGTGTGCCAAGGACATGATTCTCCATTGCAGCATGTGACATCATAGGATTGTGCGGCGAAGTATACATGGTATTTTCAAGCTTGGATTTGTTCTGCGCTAGCTCTAAGACCCAGTTGGGCCCACCTACCAATCCCAATCCATCCTGAGCCAGTGGAGTTCCCCACATTTGCCATGTGCCATGTTCATGGTTATTACTAGATTCATCCAGGTTTGAACCATGCAGGTCCCGAGATAGCTGCCCAGGGGCACAATGCATGTCTTCTGAAACTCGTAGTCTGGAAAGTGGGGGCTCAATTGGAGAAGGCTTGCTCACATCTGCAGGAGGAGGTACATTCTTCATAAGACGAGACAACTCCATTATTCTATTCGGCGTCACTGGGTCTAATGGAAAATTGTCAAGGGACTCAGAAACTGGCCCGAGTAAGGAGACCGGGTCAGGAACAAAGCACGGCTCCTCAAAAATATCTGCCTCATCTGAAATTGAATCTTTCCTTGAGTCTCTCAAGACTGGAGACATGTATTTATCCGGTAAACGAGAAACTGGGCTACCAGGTGAGCAACTAGGTGGTCGATAGACACTGAAAGGCAGCGACTCACCCAAATTGATGTTGTTATCAAAAGAATAGTTAGGTAACACTTTTTGATCAGTTGAATGTACATTTTGAACTTCTAGATGACTGTTGTTGTTCAGACAATTAGTAATGTCCTCATCTGGGCATGGAGAGACGGCTGATGAACGGGTAAATAGTTGAAGCCAAGATTTTTTCTGGACTATTGGTCCTGGTTGCACATCTGACTCAATCTGGGACAAACAAACCGAAGAGCAAATCAAAGAGGCATATAAAGTGAGTTAACTTAGATTTTCGATTACATAAAGTTGAAACTAAGCAAAATAAATGCAATAGGAAGTATGCTGCTTTGAGCAACTCACAGGTCGATGAAAGTTGGCTGCAGTTTTTCTATCCTCCCCGCTTGAAGCAATCTTCCCCACTAACAGCCCAGGGGATTGAGCATCTTTTCGATTTCGAAAACTTTTCCCGTGATCTATGAACCCATTGGCGGGCTTACTAACTTTAGTAACAGAAGCAGCAGACGTCTGAGCACTTGTACCAAAAAGAGTAGACCCTGCAAAAACTCTAGCCGGAGATTGGGTAACACCTTTCACGCGATAAGAAACAGGTGATCTGTAATTCTCTACTGAAGTTTTCTGGTGGAGCTGTCTTTCATTCATGCTCTTCCTGTCAAACTCACGCTTCCCTTCGCACTCCCTACTTGCCTTCTTCTCAAGGTCTTCGCCATCAGAATTGCTCTTGCAAGAGCCTTTATCCTTCTCCTTCCTTCTCTCCTGTTTCCGTTTCTCTGTCCCTTTCCTACTGTCTTTTTTGCCAACAGAGGCAGATCTCCTTGAACTCTCTTTCTCAGCTTCCAACATCTCGTCACGCAATTTTCTCTGCTCCTCTATTAAGCTTGCAACTTCTTCCCTCTGCTTCCTATCGTCCTCTTCTAGCATCTCCTTCTCCAACCTGGCTTGCCTCCTCTCTTCAGCCTTCCTTCTCGCTTTCTCCACTTTGCTCTCCAAGGAATTATCCCCATTCTCTCCTTTCTCAGATGAGGACCCTTTGCAGTCCTCACCTGAAGAACCATCTTCGCCTGAAGAACCAATCCTAGCAACCTTTCTCCACAGCCACCTCATATACCAGAAAAAACAAAAGAGCAGCTTGCAAGCAGAAACCACCACACCCGAGAAGGACTTCTCCGTCGAACACCGGTCATCGCGCTGACCAGCCCAATGTCGTGAAATGGAATTCCCGCTCCCGAACGCCGACCAATCCTGGCTGCAGATCCAGCCATTCTTCCCAACGAGGTCGTTGATGATTCCCGAGCTCCCTTCCGGCGGGCCCGGGATGTCCAAGACTGGCCTCCTGGAGACGTGGCCGCAATAGGAGCACATGAAACGGCCGCCGCCGCCGGGGTTCTGGTCGCGGTAGGGGGTGAGGCAGTTGCGGCAGCGGCGGGTGGCGGTCTTGCGGAGCTTCTGCAGCTCGATGGCCTGGGAGAGGCGGTGGTCCCGGAGGTGGGCAGCGCGGCGGGCGCGCCAGAGGGACAGCTGGGGCACCAGGATCTCGTACCAGAAGAGGGTGGCGAGGAGGACGAGCACGCAGGCGAGGCGGGGGGAGGTGACCTCGAAGCGTAGGCCCGGGGGGAGGAGCTGGGAGAGGGCCCAGAGGGCGACGAGGGGGATCACCAGCCACGGCAGCATCGTCGCCACCCGCCGGGACCACTTCTGGACCGTGCAGAGTATACACATTTAGCCGGCGAAACCTAGGGTTCCGGGAGGAAAATCACAGCAGCCCGGTGGACGAGAAATGGGGAGCCGAAGCCCTGCAATCTGATCGGTGGCCCGCCCTGCGATCGAGTTGGAACCTCGGGACCCTGCGATCGAGTTGGAACCTCGGGAGCCTTAATCCTGAAGTAAAATCAAACGATTGAAAACCTAACCATAGAATCCCCAATCAGGGGGGGGGGGGGGGGGGGGGGGGCGGCGGGATTGTATCTAGGTTCAAAGAACGGAACCGATCACGAGAGCGACGGGGATCGATGAGACGACGGGGGGCAGAGGAATCGAGGAGGCGGGGGAGGGGGGATTACAGACCTACGGATTTGACGTCGTTTATGGCGGGCGAGAATGTTGATGAGGATCAGGGCGGAGGACAAGATATTGCATCCTTTTTTTACTTTACTTCCCGCTTATTCTTTTCTTTAACCCTTGTCTTGGTTTACTTTACTCACCAGTAAGAAACCCGGGCAATGCCCGAATGTGCTTGATGCACGTCATTTGGCAAAGACGACTTCACAACTGTTCGAAGAAGTGTGAAATCATGAGTGTGATTCACTTGTTAGAGAGAGAGAGATTAACATCAAATGACCATTAAATGCTATTGAATAAAAATTTACCATCTTTATGGTAGGTTTTTAAATGGATTTAAAAAAGAGCCGCGTTCACACACGGAAGAAGAATTCTAACTCTTTAAATGACGTCCACGTGTCACAACACGGGAGAGAGGCTTCTATTTTAGTATATAGTATAGATGTTACCTAGGGCTGGTAAATTTGGACACCACACGGCAGACCAGACACGAAATTAGTTGGTTTGGGTCTGGTTACTAACCCGTTTAGTAAACGGGTCAGGTTCAGGTTTTGTCTCTGACCCGTTTGATCCGTTTAAGACCCGTTTAAAAATCAATGGGTTGGGTCCGATCGTGTCTACCTAACATCTGATGGGTTCAAGGGACGGTTGATATCAAGATACCATTATGGAGAGAGGGAGGGAGAGGGAGAGAGAGAGAGAGAGAGAGAGCAGCCGGCGATCGGGGTCGGAGATGGTGGGTTGGCGAGGTGTAGCCAGCGATCGGGGTCGGAGATCGGGGTGTCGGACGACAGGCAATCGACGATCGGGATCGGGCGATCGAGGCGTCAGGCGACAAGCGAGGTGCAGCCGGAGATCGGGGTGTCGGGCGACAGGTGCGGTGCAGCTGGCGATCGTGGCGTCAGGAAACAAGCCACCGGAGATCGGGCATCGGAGACCACCGGCTTCGCTACCCCAGATCTCTCTCTCTCTCTCTCTCTCTCTCTCTCTCTCTCGCGCGATTGGACCGTCGGTGCTTCCTCCGGAGATCGCACTCACCCCCAATATAAACGGGTCTTGTCGGGTCTTACCGGGCCTACCCATTGATAAACAGGTCGAAGTACGTGTTTAGGGTCTAGAAACAATTAGTTAAACGGGTTGGGTCTTGGTTTAGGGGTTTTGGACACGAAACCGGACACGACACGACCCGCCCCATTGCCACCCCTATTGTTACCTCACGGTAAGGACGAGATGAGAATAGGATTCCAAAAAGGGTTCTTTTCTAAATGGTATGAACTCGAGTTCGTGATTAGGTAGGTGAATTTGAGTTCTCCTACGTGTTTTCTTCTTTTTACAGTGTTTACATTATTCATTTGTAAACTCAAGTTTACCAATCCTTTTCCTCTTAAAAAACATCATTTAAGTCCACCACGTCGTCGACGTCGGTTAATCTTTTTTATTCCCTCAAGCGGTCGTAAAATCCGATAATACAGTTATCGACTTTAACTTCGACATGTGAAATGTCACTGTATGCGCAGAAAAAAAATTCGGGTCGTCTTTATTGCACAAAACAAGATTACAGAGGCCGGGACCCGGGGGCTCGGGGGTAGTGAGCCGAGTGCAGCGAGGATTTGATCAGGAGATTGTGGGAGAGATCCTCTGGAGGGTCTCTTTGATCTGCGTCTCCACGTTACTTCGTGCAAGAGCTCTGAAGGGGTTGCCTAGGACAGAGATCTTTACAGGGTGAGGGTTTCTTGAGAGGCTAAGGATTTGTCGTCGTTGCTTTTGTCCCTTTCGTGCTTCGCGCTTTCTTGGCTAGGGGGTTTTTGGTTTTGTTCCTCGGTCTTCGCATCTCCCTCGGCTCTGGTTAGATCTCGGCGTCCTTGATCATCAGTTCGCAGTGTCGATCGTGCTTTTGGCGTCGGCTTTGGCTTTGGCTTTCGGCTTTGGCATGGCTTTGGCTTTTGCTTTGCTTTGGCACTTGCACTTGAACGTAGGCGGGTAGACGCTTGCAGTGCTTTAGTTCTTCTGGACTTCACGTCGTATCGGCTAGAACGTGCGATGCTTTGCTCGTGATCATCGTAGCTGCTTGGCTTTGGCACAGGCGTTGCTTTGGCGCAGGCTTTACTGGTGCTTTCGCTTTGGCTTCTTGCGTTAGCTCTTGCTTTGGCGTTGACTCGATCTTCTCCTTGAACGGCGATGGCTACGCTTTCACTTCTCCTTTATTCTTCTGACTTCCTCGACGGTTGTGGCGTCGACTTGATTTCTCCTCTTCTCTGGACTTCTTTGGCATGATCGGAATTGAAGACTTTGTTTTGAAGACAACAGATGTAGCAGCGCTTCGGGTGTCCTTTTCCAAACTTTCTTCTTCGTGAATAGAGCAGATGTTGTCGAAGACGACGAGGTAATGCCGCTTCGATCTTATTCTCCGAGCTTTTGGGCTTGATCGGAGTCGAAAGCTTGATGAAGACAACGGGGTGATGCCGCTTCGATCTTCTTCTCCGAGCTTTTGGGCTTGATCGGAGTTGAATGCTTGTTGAAGACGACAGGGTCATGACGATTCGATCTTCTTCTTCGGGCTTTTGGGCTTGATCGGAGTTGAATGCTTGTTGAAGACGACAGGGTCATGACGCTTCGATCTTCTTCTTCGGGCTTTTGGGCTTGATCGGAGTCGAAGGCTTTATGAAGGCGACAAGGTGATGCCGCTTTGATCTTCTTCTCTGAGCTTTTGGGCTTGATCGGAGTCGAAGGCTTATTGAAGACGATGGGTTGATGCCGCTTCGATCTTCTCCGGCCTTTGCTTTTGGCATCTTCTCTGAGTTTTCTTCTTCTTCGAGCTTTCTTCTTCTTGCACAGAGTCGAAGGGGTGATCTTCTTGTGCAAAGGTCTTTATGTTGATGAGGACTTTTGATGGACTAAGTCGGTCCCAAAGAGATAGGCTTGCTCGAGCCTCGTGAAACCTTGGGTCGATGAAGGTGTGTCTTCTCCTTTGCAGAACTTTCTTTCTTCTGTTTTCGTCTTCGACCTTGCGACGGTTGTGGCATCGGCTTCTTCTTCGAGCGTATTTAGCGTAATCGGAGTTGAAGGCTTTGTTGAAGACAACGGGTGTAGCACCGCTTCGAGTATCCTTCTCCAAGCTTTCTTCTTCGTGAATGGAGCGGATGTTGTTGAAGATGACGGGGTGATGCCACTTCGATCTTCTTTTCCGGCCTTTTCTTCTAGCATCTTCGGAGTTGAAGACTTTGTTGAAGACGACGGGTGTACCCGCTTTAGGTATCCTTCTCCAAGATTTTTTATTCGTGAATGGAGCGGACGTTGTTGAAGATGACGGGGTGATGTCACTTCTATCTTCTTCTCCGGGATTTTGGGCTTGATCGGAGGCGAAGGCTTATTGAAGATGACGGGGTGATACCGCTTCAATCTTCTTCTCCGGCCTTTGCTTCTGGCATCTTCGGAGTCAAAGGTTTCTTCTTCTCCGAGCTTTCTTCTTCGTGCTCGGAGTCGAAGGGGTGATCTTCTTGTGCAAGGGTCTTCACGTTGATGAGGACTCACTACAAGGAATAGGGTTTTTACCGACAGAAATTTATAATTCCATCAGTAATAATATATATTTTACCAACGGGAACAATAATTTCTGTCGGTAATATAACTTAGATTTTTTTAATTTTTTTTGCATATTTATTACCGACGGTTATATATTATCCGTCGGTAATATATATTTACCGACAGTATTAATTAGTTCCGTCGGTAATATAGATTATTACCGATGGACATAAAACCGTCCGTCGGCAATATATGTTATTACCATCGATAATACAAAAGTCCGTCACTAATAATATATTTTATATTTTATTTTTTTTTTGTTTATTTTTACCGACGGAATATATAGTATCCGTCGATAAAGACCCTGCGATTTTTTTCAGAGACCCGCTCACCCTTCATGTTTTTTTTTGCGGTTATTATTACCGACGGTAACTATATATCCATCGGTATAATACTATCTTTTACCGACAAATTATATATTATCCGTCGGTAAAGACCCTGCGATTTTTTCCAGAGACTCGCTCCCCCTTCATGTTTATTTTTTTGGTTATTTGTACCGACGGTAACTATATTTTCGTCAGTATAATATATTTTTACCGACGGAATACATATCGTCCGTCGGGAAAAAGCTTGTGATAAATCATAGACCTGCGATCTCCGGCCTGTTCTATTTCGATCTCCGCCCCCCCCCCCCCTCTCCCTCTCTCTCTCTAATTCCTCCCCCCCTCCCCGGCCTCCCTCCCCTCTCTCTCTCGATCTAATCCCCCCCTCCCCGGCCTTCCTCCCCTAGGTCCCTCGCGTCCCTCCGGCCGGCCACCCCTCCCCTCTCTCGCACCACCGACCGACCGGCGAGCTTCTCCTCCTCCTCCTCCTCGAGGCCTCCGGTGAGCTCCTCCTCCTCCTCCTCCTCGAGGCCTCCAGTGAGCTTCTCCTCCTCCTCCCTCTCCCCCTTAGTTTTTTTGTTCCAAATCGCATCCTAAAGTTTGAAATGTTAGCACAATACCCCTTTTGTCATCTACTTAATTCCTTTATTTGGTAATTTTTATCTTATCAAAACTGAATTGAATGGGGGGAATGGGAGGCAAAATTTAGTTTTTAGACTAGGGTTCAGCGTTCCTAAAATTTGAAATGTTTGCACAATACCCCTTTTGTCATCTACTTAATTCCCTCATTTGGTAATTTTTATCTTATCAAAACTGAATTGAATGGGAGAATGGGGGGCAAAATGTAGTTTTTAGACTAGGGTTCAGGATTGATTCCCGATAAAGGATTAGAGGGTACCAATATCTAGGGGTGAGCGTCGATTTTGTCGGTCAGTTTCGGTGTCGATTTTGTCGGTTTTATTGTTTTTGGTTTACGAAAAATCAAAATCAAACCGAAATGGTCGGTTTTTGTCGGTTCGGTGTGATATGAGGTATGCTAAAGCCATAAATCGACTCAAGCGACAGAGAGAACCGTCAGATCCCAAGTGTTTACTTGACGAGGCTCCCTGACTTGTTGACTTACTGTCGCATAACTTCGGTGCTATGCCTAGCATTTAGACTATCAGCAGTTCAAATACTGGCCACCAACCCTAGGTTTAGTATGTGACTAGTCTACTCATCATAATACACCCATCCATTAGGGATATGGATGACCTGTAGAAGTTTCGATTCGGTGTTCCATACCCGGGAATCGAAACTGAAATTGTGCGGAGTCTTATAACATTGTTTGAAATTACTGTAGGTGTTGTATAGCCAGATAGACGAAGATGTCTTCGATCGATAAGAGTTGGATGCGTAATTCGAATCGCATGAGCCAAGAGTACAGAGAAGGAGTCAGGAAATTTCTAGATTTTGCATTTGAGCGTCTTGCATCGCTTGATGGAAAAATTATGTGTCCCTGTATAGACTGCGAAAGGGTGACTAGGAAGGTTCGAGAGGAATGTGAGGTTGATCTGGTAATGCGTGGCATTGACATTAGCTATACCCGTTGGTTCTCGCACGGTGACGAACTAGATGCAGTCCCCATGGCAGCTCACGGTGAAACTGCAAACACAGTGATCGATGATGATAATATTAATACAGACGATGACGATGACATGCAAGGTATGATACATGATTTGTAAGGTGAAATAGGCAAGAAAACATCGTCAGATGATCAGCCCAATATTAAAGCGGACAAGTTCTACAGATTGCTTAAGGATGCCGAACAACCTCTATACTCGGGGTGTGAGAAGTTTTCAAAACTCTCTTTCACTGTAAAGCTTTTTCATTTGAAGTGCCTCAATGGTTGGAGTAATAAGTTATTTAATATATTGATAAAGTTATTGAAAGAGGCTTTTTCTATAGGTGAGACAGTACCGAAATCATTCTACGAGGCGAAGAAGACAATTAAAGATCTCGATCTTGGTTATGAGAAAATTGATGCATGCGTGAACGATTGTATGTTGTACCGGAAGGAGTACGAACATGCGCGGTCATACCACATATGCGGAGCAACGAGGTATAAAGAGACGGATGCCGAGTCTAGTACCAATCAAGGGAAGAAAAATATATTTGCAAAGGTTCTCCTATACTTCCCGCTTAGGGATAGGCTTCAGAGGTTGTTTATATCATCGAAGACTACTGAGCACATGAGGTGGCATGCACGAGAAGGTACAGATGATGGTTATGAGACATCTGGCCGACTCTCTGATGTGGAAAGATTTTGATCATACCTATCCTGAATTCGCATATGAAGTTCGCAACGTCAGGTTAGGGCTTGCTAGCGATGACTTCAATCCCTTTGGGAATATGAGTGTGTCGTACAGTATTTGGCCAGTTGTCCTAGTTCCATACAATTTGCCTTCCTGGATATGCTTAAAAAAGCCATACACAATGCTCTCCTTGCTCATTCCCGGACCCAGGTCACCTGGTAATGATATTGACGTTTACTTGCAGCCGTTAATTAAGAAATTGAACGAGTTATGGGAAGTTGGGGCCGATACGTATGATGCATCGTTGCGCCAGAATTTTTGGATGCATGCGGCACTTCTATGGACCATCAACAATTTTCCTGCATATGCCAACTTATCTGGGTGGAGTACTAAAGGAAAATTGGCATGCCCTACATGCAATAAGGAGACAGATTCATTACGGTTAAAGAACGGAGGCAAGTTCTGTTATATGGGCCATCGAAGATTCCTTATTGACGGTCATAAGTGGAGGCAGAACAAAAGAGCATTCAACGGTAAGAAGGAACTTGCAAAGGCCCCGGAGTAGCTTTCGGGGGTAGAAGTCTTGTGTGAAATGGATCAGCTTGATGCGGTGGCACTTGGGAAAGGTAAAAAGAAGAGAACGTATGAAGAATCTACATATGAGCATAATGGAAGAAGAAAGGTATTTTCTTTAAACTACCGTACTGGAGCAGCCTACTCTTGCGGCATAACTTGGATGTCATGCATATCGAGAAAAATATGTGTGACAATATTATAGGAACACTACTGAATCTCGACGGTAAGACGAAGGATAATCTTAAATCTTGTCTCGATCTTAAGGAGTTGGGCATCCGAAAATCACTTTATCCCCAAGAGATTGGGGATAAGTATGTGTTGCCAGTTGCATGCTACACTATGAGCTCATAGTAGAAGACAGCCTTATGTGCATTCCTACGGTCTGTGAAAATGTCAGATGGTTACTTTTCGAATATCGCACGATGTGTGCAAGAGAACGGCCGGAAGTTGTCTGGATTAAAGAGCCATAATTATTATGTTCTTATGCAGCGATTGTTATCTCTTGCTATACGTGAGAATTTAACCGAACAGGTGTCCGGTCTGTTAATTGAGCTCAGTACTTTTTTCAAACAGTTGTGTCGAAGGTACTTAGACTGGACCAACTTGATTAGATGGAGAGGGATATTGCGATCACATTGTGCAAGTTAGAGATGATATTTTCACCTTCCTTTTTTGATGTCATGATGCATTTGACCGTTCACTTGGCAAATAAGGCCAAACTCGACGGCCCAGTTCATTATCGCTGGATGTATTTTATCGAGAGGTAATCGTCTCGTCTCATTTTTTAATATATCTGATCGTTCTTGATGTATTTATCCATAATTTTTTTTTCTCAAATTAGGTACTTGTGAATATTTAAATCATATGTTCGTAATAAAAGTCGTTCGGAGGGATCAATTGCTGAAGAATACCTAGCAGAAGAATGTCTGATATTCTGCTCAAGATACCTACATGGTATAGAAACACGATTCAATCAACTTGAGCGGAACTATGACGGTAGTTCAATAAACTTCAATGAGGGTCTGTCAATATTTGCCGAAATGGATAGACCTCTAGGAGGAGGCAAAACTCGTCGATTGCCTATAGATGAGATTCAACATGCACATATGTATGTGTTGCGCCAATGTGATGAAGTGTGACCATTCATTGAGTGAGTATTTTACGATCATTTACTTATTCTTTCAGTCCATTCATTAAGTATATATGCTAATTATAATCTAATTCATAACCTGTAAAACAGGAAGCATAAAGTCATCATTAATAATCGGGGTACTCGAAATGCTCCACAAATTTATGATCGTGAATTTCCATCGTGGTTTGAGAAACACGTAAGTATTCACATCATTACTGAATTTTATTGACATCCATTACCGAACAATAATTATGTATTCTTATCATGAATATCATGTGGTTATTATAGGCACAAGAGCTGCATGACAACCATGATCCGCTGATGAATGAGGATCTCTGACGCTTATTTTGTAGTCCTTTGCAAGACGCAATATCATTTAATGGTTATATCGTGAACGGTTATAGATTTTGAACGAAAGATAGTGAAGAATCACGAATAACATAAAATAGTAGGGTTGTCGTCAATGGCCGGTAAGAAGAATTAGGAAATATCGACTTCTACGGCGTCCTCAACGAGATTCTCGAGATTAAATTCTTTGGCCAAAATCGGATCGTATTATTCAAATGCGATTTGTATGATGTTAATAATCGCGGGACTAGTTATAATGTCGACAAATACGGTTTTATCAGCATCAACACTGGCAAGATATTGAATACCCAATATCAAGATCAATTCATTCTTGCCTCTCAAGCGGAACATATATTTTACGCACCGGATAATACCTCTCCAGGTTGGCAAATTGTAGTCAGGTTACCACCTATAGTTTTTTATGACATGGGAGATAAAGATGCGGGGGTCGTCGATGATGATTTGGATGCATACCAGAATAATGAGATAATTGTTATCGACGCAATACACGATGAAAATAAAGAGGTCGATAATATAAACTGGACAGCGAATACAGATCAATTAATAGAAGAGGGATGCGATGAGAGTGACAGAGATGAGACACAAAATGAATAGACCGTATGTAAATCAAATTATTTTATATGTAAATCAAATTGTTTCATATATAAATCATATTGTTTCATATATAAATTATATTGTTTTATATGTATATCATATTATTTTATACTGTTTTATATGTAAATCAAACTATTTCATATTGTTTCATATGTAAATCATACTGTTTCATATGTAAATCAAACTGTTTCATATGTAAATCATATTGTTTCATATGTAAATCAAACTATTTCAGATGGCATCACGGTCGAGGGTTCGTAGAGGCAAGGGTGGGCTAGCTCGGAGCGCTTCGGCTGCCACCTCAGGGTCCGAGGCTGAGCCCTCCGGATCTGGTAGTGATGTTCCTCTCTCCACACCAGCTTCTAATGAGGTCGCAGCCTCCGGAGCTTCGAGCAGTGCTCAGTACTCGGCTACAGCGTCTACGCCCATAGGTAATATTTAGATCTAAAGTTTTATACATATTACAAATACTTATTCAGTACTTATGTATATTTTATTTGCAGGGTCGAGAATCACCAGGCATGTAGGCAACCGGGGCGTGACGACGGCCCAACGCTTGTCGACCTTACGCGAGCCGCTTTCCCTATAGTAGAGTGGCAGGACCTTTGTAGGCGAGCATGCTTCTGACGCCGCCACGTGGGTCGGTATGATAGTACGGGAGGAGAGGAATGCCCTTATTGTGGGGATAAAGGGGTGGAAGAACATTGATGCATCCTATAAGGAGAGGATGTATCAGGTCTTTTTGATACGTTAGTTTCATTATTAAAGTATTTTAGAATAATATCGTACGTTTTTATAATTTGATTTGATAAAATTACTTGTTTCTAAATTGATTTTACAGGAGAAATTTAAATGGGAGAACATGAAAACCGACACCCATCGAGAACTTGTGGAAGACAATGAGTGAGCGATACAGGGATTACCGTTACGAGCTCTACCAGCTCTACGGTTACTTGGTCGGTGAGCCGGCTGAGGAGTTACATGCTGCGATCGTGACGAAAGACGCACCACCGCTATACGTTCTACAGTTTTTGGTCGCTCACTGGGCCACCCCTCAGATTCAGGTATAATTATTATTTTCTTGATTCGTACTTGTTTTAATGTTATACTAAAAATTTGTATTGATGTTTGAAAATTTAATCGATTGACACAGGCGAGTTCTGCTAAAGACAAGCAGAATATAAATGCCTCAACGACACCTGCTCCAGTGAGGGGGAGGACCTTTTTGCCCCAGCTTGCCCAGTAGCTGGTAAATGATATAAATATTTTATTACTTAAATCTCTATAAATGTTATATTAACTCATCTATTTATTTTATATGTAAAATAGACACAGTCCTTGGGCCACGAGCCTAATCGGATTGACCTTTTTGAGGCCTCTAGGAGGCGGTGTACCAATGGGGCATTTATGGACGATAGGGTTGCCTCGTAAGTGGTAAGTAATTAAATTACTGTTAATATATTCGTATACGTATGCCATCAAATATCATTGAATATCATTGGTTGTTTTCATATAAGAGAGAATGTGACTTATGGTGACCCCGTCGGGCGAGGCCGGCTCCTCCTCCAGCTCAGTATCTGTTGACTCAGCGATGAATACTATGCTCAGACCTGCCATGCACGGTCATGTCCTCTATACGGGCCATGGAGTCACGCCCTCCTCCTACTTTGGATGAGAGGGTATGCGCTCGAGGGTACGGGACTTCCAGACCGGTGCTATCACTCAGTTGCAATCTGCGCTAGACGTGGAGCGCAAGCAGAGGCAGGTCCTTGAGCACATGGTTGAGGCAGAGCGCGAGCAGAGACAGGCCCTCGAGCAGAGGGTTAAGGCAGAGAGGCAGGCCCTCAAGCGTAGGGTTGAAGCGGAGAGGCAGGCCCTCAAGCGTAGGGTTGAAGCGGAGAGGCAGGCCCTCGATGAGGAAAGAGAAGCTCGCAGGGCACTGGAGCGTCGGCTTAATAAGTTCATAAGCCGGTCTAGCGGTGGCTCATGCTTATGATCAAGTACTTACTAATCTTTATAATATTAGTAAAAAATATGAATCTTACTAATTTGAGTTTAGATCATATTATCACGCTAACATGCTAACTTATGATTTTCCAACTCTTAAACTCTAAATTAGATAATCGGATGGTAAATTATTAAAATTTACAATTAGAACTCGCTCGCAACTCCAAAATACAGAATAATTCCAAGTACAAATTGTTAAAATTTTCAATGAGAACTCGCTCGCAAGTCCGAAACACGCTAACTTATGATTTTCCAACACTTAGACTCTAAATCGGTCAATCGGAGTGTAAATTGTTAAAATTTCCAATTATAACTCGCTCGCAAGTCCGAAATACGGAATAATTCCAAGTACAAATTATCAGATGTTGGTCCGATGACAATCCGATCGAATCCAAACCTATTTCAAATCCGAAACACGCTAACTTATGATTTTCCAACGCTTAGACTCTAAATCGGTCAATCGGATCGTAAATTGTTAAAATTTACAATTAGAACTCACTCGCAAGTCCGAAATACGGAATAATTCCAAGTATGAATTATCGGATGCCGATCTGATGACGATCCAATCGAATCCAAACCTATTTCAAATCCGAAACACGCTAACTTATGATTTTCCAACGATTAGACTCTAAATCGGTCAATCGGATCGTAAATTGTTAAAATTTACAATTAGAACTCGCTCGCAAGTCCAAAATACGGAATAATTCCAAGTACGAATTATTGGATGCCGATCCGATGACTATCCGATCGAATCCAAACCTATTTCAAATCCGAAACACGCTAACTTATGATTTTCCAACGCTTAGACTCTAAATCGGTCAATCAGAGTGTAAATTGTTAAAATTTCCAATTATAACTCGCTCGCAAGTCAAAAATACGGAATAATTCCAAGTACAAATTATCGGATGCCAATCCGATGCTGATCCGATCGAATCCAAACCTATTTCAAATCCAAAACATGCTAACTTATGATTTTCCAACGCTTAGACTCTAAATCGGTCAATCGGATGGTAAATTGTTAAAATTTCCAATTAGAACTCGCTCACAAGTCCGAAATACGAAATAATTCCAAGTACAAATTATCGGATGCCGATCCGATGACTATCCGATCGAATCCAAACCTATTTCAAATCCGAAACACGCTAACTTATGATTTTCCAACGCTTAGACTCTAAATAGGTCAATCAGAGTGTAAATTGTTAAAATTTTCAATTAGAACTCGCTCGCAAGTCCAAAATACGAAATAATTCTAAGTACGAATTATTGGATGTTGATCCGATGACGATCCAATCGAATCCAAACCTATTTCAAATCCGAAACACGTTAACTTATGATTTTCCAACGCTTAGACTCTAAATCGGCCAATCGGATGGTAAATTGTTAAAATTTCCAATTAGAACTTGCTCGCAAATCCGAAATACATAATAATTCCAAGTTTGAATTATCGGATGCCGATCTGATGACTATCCGATCGAATACAAACCTATTTCAAATCCGAAACACGCTAACTTATGATTTTCCAACGCTTAGACTCTAAATCGGTCAATCAGATGGTAAATTGTTAAAATTTCCAATTAGAACACGCTCACAAGTCTGAAATACGAAATAATTCTAAGTACAAATTATCGGATGCCGATCCGATGACGATCCGATCGAATCCAAACCTATTTCAAATCCGAAACATGCTAACTTATTATTTTCCAACGCTTAGACTCTAAATCGGTCAATCGGATCGTAAATTGTTAAAATTTCCAATTATAACTCGCTCGCAAGTCCGAAATACGGAATGATTCCAAGTACAAATTATCGGATGTCAATCCGATCGAATCCAAACCTATTTCAAATCTGAAACACGCTAACTAGTGATTTTCCAAGGCTTAGACTCTAAATCGGTCAATCGGAGTGTAAATTGTTAAAATTTTCAATTAGAACTCGCTCGCAAGTCCAAAATACAGAATAATTCCAAGTACAAATTATCGGATGCCAATCCGATGACTATCTGATCGAATCCAAATCTATTTCAAATCCAAAACACGCTAACTTATGTTTTTCCAACGCTTAGACTCTAAATCGGTCAATCGGATGGTAAATTGTTAAAATTTCCAATTAGAACTCGCTCGCAAGTCTGAAATACAGAATAATTCCAAGTATGAATTATCGAATGCCGATCCGATGATGATCCGATTGAATCCAAACCTATTTAAAATCCGAAACACGCTAACTTATGATTTTCCAACGCTTAGACTCTAAATCGGTCAATCGGATGGTAAATTGTTAAAATTTTCAATTATAACTCGCTCGCAAGTCCGAAATACGGAATAATTCTAAGTACGAATTATCGGACGCCGATCCGATGACGATCCGATCGAATCCAAACCTATTTCAAATCCGAAATACGCTAACTTATGATTTTCCAACGCTTATACTCTAAATCGGTCAATCGGAGTGTAAATTGTTAAAATTTACAATTATAACTCACTCGCAAGTCCGAAATATGGAATAATTCCAAGTACGAATTATCGGATGCCGATCCGATGATGATCCGATCGAATCCAAACCTATTTCAAATCCGAAACACGGTAACTTATGATTTTCCAACGCTTAGACTCTAAATCGATCAATCGGATGGTAAATTATTAAAATTTACAATTAGAACTCGCTCGCAAGTCCGAAATACGGAATAATTCCAAGTACGAATGTTCGGATGCCGATCCGATGACGATCCGATCGAATCCAAACCTATTTCAAATCCGAAACACGCTAACTTATGATTTTTCAACACTTAGACTCTAAATCGGTCAATCGGAGCGTAAATTGTTAAAATTACCAATTAGAACTTGCTTGCAAGTCCGAAATACGGAATAAGTCCAAGTACAAATTATCAGATGTCGATCCGATCGAATCCAAACCTATTTCAAATCCGAAACACGCTAAGTTATGATTTTCCAACGCTTAAACTCTAAATCGGTCAATCGGATGGTAAATTATTAAAATATCCAATTATAACTCGCTCGCAAGTTCGAAATATGAAATAATTCCAAGTATGAATTATCAGATGCCGATCCGATAACGATCCGATCGAATCCAAATCTATTTCAAATCCGAAACACGCTAACTTATGATTTTCCAACGCTTAGACTCTAAATCGATCAATCGGAGTGTAAATTGTTAAAATTTACAATTAGAACTCGCTCGCAAGTCCGAAATATGGAATAATTCCAAGTACGAATTATCAGATACCGATCTGATGATGATCCGATCGAATCCAAACCTATTTCAAATCCGAAACACGCTAACTTATGATTTTCCAACGCTTAGAGTCTAAATCGGTCAATCGGATGGTAAATTGTTAAAATTTTTAATTAGAACTCGCTCGCAAGTCCGAAATATGGAATAATTCCAAGTAAGAATTATTGGATGCCGATCCGATCTAATCCAAATCTATTTCAAATCTGAAACACGCTAACTTATGATTTTTCAATACTTAGACTCTAAATCGGTCAATCGGAGTGTAAATTGTTAAAATTTACAATTAGAACTCGCTTGCAAGTCCGAAATACGGAATAAGTCCAATTATGAATTATCAGATGTCGATCTGATGACGATTCGATTGAATCCAAACCTATTTCAAATCCAAAACACACTAACTTTTGATTTTCTAACGCTTAAACTCTAAATCGGTCAATCGGATGGTAAATTGTTAAAATATCCAATTAGAACTCGCTCGCAAGTCCGAAATACAAAATAATTCCAAGTACAAATTATCGGATGCCGATTCGATGACGATCTGATCGAATCCAAACCTATTTTAAATCCGAAACACGCTAACTTATGATTTTTCAATGCTTAGACTTCAATTAGAACTTGCTCGCAAGTCCGAAATTTGAAAAAATTATAAGTATGAATTATCGGATGCCGATCCGATCGAATCCAAACCAATTTCAAATCCGAAACACGCTAACTTATGATTTTTCAATGCTTAAACTCTAAATTATAGATATAAACTATTTTTTTAATAAATACATGTTAATTGTAGGATGTGCGGCGTCAGGGGATGAGAGCACCAGCGTTGGTGCCGGGCGGCGTGGGGTGGTTGAGCTAGGGCACGCAGCTTCCCTCAGTTTTGGATTGTGTAAAAATAATTTTGTAATAAATATGTGGTCATTTTTTGGTCTTGTCTATAATTGTCTGGTATTGTCGTAATATTTGGTAATATTTGATAAATTATGGTAATGGTAATTTGTGGTAATATTTAATAAATTGTGGTAATGGCAAATTGTTGTAATATCTTTGCCGACGGGAAATAAAATTTACCGACGGATATATTCCGTCGGTAAAAACTATTTTTTTTTGGAGGTAAAAAACGAATTTATTATTGAAAAATAAAGGCAGTTACAAGACTCGGCTTAGCTCTGGATGTGTAAGCAAAAACTAGGCCAAATAGGGCCACACTCAACCTCTAGCCAAAGGAAAAGGACATTATCTCACCATAGTGAGTTACAGGACTCCAGGCTAAAAAAATAAAGAACAACTCCAAAGAAGCCCAGACCAGCACAAAATGACCTCAGCCGCAGCACATCAAATC
This sequence comes from Chamaelirium japonicum, assembly GCA_947650365.1. Taxonomy (NCBI): domain Eukaryota; kingdom Viridiplantae; phylum Streptophyta; class Magnoliopsida; order Liliales; family Melanthiaceae; genus Chamaelirium; species Chamaelirium japonicum. The sequence goes on along the minus strand of OX393551.1, from coordinate 59,533,915 downwards.
TGGATTGCCCCATCGCCAGCTAACTCTTCACTCTTGACACTTGGAGAAACTACAAAACACTTCCACCCCGACGAAGTATCTCCCCTGCAGTGCCCAAACACTCCCCGACAACCCACCAGAACAACCCTTCTACAACAATAACTTAGTCCGCTTTGCTTCTTGTAGTTCGGTCGCAAGGGCCCTTCAGCCAACTTTCCTTAGTACGCTTGTCTTTTCGGGAAGAGCGATACACTTTATCTTTCCCCTCCTTCACCATTTCCTTCTTAAGAGCTAGTGATTCCGAATCTACTCCATCATTGACTCCCCCTTCCTGCTGAATAGACTCCCCCGATTTTGGGGAGACACTCTTCGCCCATAAGCTCTCATATGGCTGCACCGCCCCACCCTTATCCCGAAGTTCCACTTCAAATTGTTCTTCCTTGATGCCAAGAAAGTCATTGAGTTGACGATCGATAAGTATAACATGGAATTCAGCTTGATCATAATCCCAAGCAAAATTCTTTTTGAAGTAAATTCTATCTCGAATATGCAAACGGAATTTACCAACGGAAACGCCATAATACATTTGGAACATTTGCACAAATCGTTTAAGGCCCGCAATTCCCTCTACATTCAAAGAATCCCCTTTAATAAGCTTAGATAAATCAAATCAAACATGAACTTCTTTGTTCCAATCAAAGGAGTCAATCTCAACTACTCCCTGCTCACCATCTGCAACCTCGTCACTCGGTGTATCGTCATCAGAAGCTAAAGATGCTTCTGCAACAGCAGCACTCACAGGCTGTGTAACAACATCTTTTTCAGCAGCTTCTGACTATGTAGCATCCTCTTCTTCCCCAGCTTCTGACTCTATAACATCAACTCCTTCCTGGACATCTGCATTGAGCATAACATCAGTTCCAGCAATGGACCCAGCCCTCAGCGTAACAGCAACTAAATCCCTACCATCAGCTCCCCCTTCCTGCAAAACTGCACCACCCTCAAACACTACGGGCTGCGTAACATCAGGCGCACCCACAGTCTGTCTAACGACACCCACTGACTGTGTTACAACCGGAACAGCCTGAGCGAAACTCCCATATTACGAAACAGGGTGATCCGCAATCAGATTGCCTGCAACATCTCCCACTGTTACACAGCCAAAAACCTGTGCAACATCAGCCACTACTGTTTCTCCAGCACTTACCTCAACGCTCCCAACAACTCCAGCTCCAGCACAGACATCTGCTCCAGCACACCCACTAACCCCTTCGACAGCACAACCACTCACACCATCTTCCTCACCACATCTCCCCAATATATCAAATCGAGATCCTCACTCACAAGGAGAAGAATTAAGGTCTGCTATATCATTAGGATGCATAGGGGCTTTCTCTCTATTCTTAGAGCCAATACGGATCCATTGGTTCTAAACCAAATGCGTTGATGTTGCACCCCCCATAGAGCCCCTCCCCACGTTAGGGACAAAAATCTTACCTGTCGGCTTCCAATTCTGCTGATTTTCCCCATTCCACATAGTATTTTTCCAAGAAGGAGAAATCTTCGGGTGTAACCTACAGCTTTCCTCATCATGATCAAAGGTACGACAAGCCCGACACCGAGGGGGTTTCCAGTCATAAATAACTGGTTGGATTGAAAGTAAGTTACCTTTGTTGTCTCGAGCTTCAACCTCCAACGGAAGCGAGTCCTCCACACTAATCTCAACACAAAATCTCGCGAAACTTACTCTGGACATCTCAGTAGTGGCTTGATCCATATAGAGAGGTCGACCTATGATGCTGCCCATCCTACTCAAAATGTCTTCGGACCACAAATCAACAAGGAGATTCGGGAATCTTACCCAAATAGAAATGTGAGTTAGCAGGTCCCTTTCACAATTCATCCCTTTTTCCCATTTCTTGAGAACCACAGGTCTACTAAGTAAATGCCACGGACCTCCTTCAAGAATTCTGACATAATCCTCTTCTAGACCAAATCGGAAAAGGAAAATACCATTATCTCTGAAAAAAATCTCCAATGTCCCTTTGGGTTTCCACAGTACACTCAGTTTCAACTTCAGGAAATAATAATGAGGTCTGCGTCCCAGAACGTAGCCCACTAAAGTATGTGCCCAAAGGTTTTGGTTCCTTTCCACTTCCTCCAATGGGCATACCGCTACCTTTTTATCCCCAATAAGAGACAGAGGAATATAACGGAGCAAAGAGCTCCTAGAAGGTCTTGCTCCAATGGAAGAAGCACCCAGCAGAGCCTCCTGGTGTTCCATACTAGATGACCGAAATTTGTGTGGACGATCAGTAGAGAGACCCTTCTTAGGCATTTCGTCAAACATCAGGCCTGCACTATGAGTTACTACTGCTACATAAGACTGCCCGAGCTTGTTTCCAGCATTTGCTCCACCTGTTTCGCCTGAATTACACCTAGGGCTATGGGGGGAAAAATGGAGGGAGGGAAATCACTATCCCCCCTCTCCGCACACTGAACACCTCCCACCTGAAGAGGTGCTGTTGCATCTTTACTGCTCACATTGCCAGGATGCTTCTGCCCCAAAATAGTGACCTCAGCAGCAAAAGCACAGCCGGACAAGGATGAAGCGCTTCCAACTCCCTTCTGTACTTCTGCACCTACACCGCACACAGCTCCAGATTACTGTTGCTGCCCCAAAGTGGCTTGATCTGACAAGGACGAAGAGCTTCCTTCTTCCCTTTGACCATCAATAGTATTATTCCCTTCCACCACTCCTGAAATCTCAGCATTGCATTACAGGGCCATGTTTCCCTTTCTCTCCCGCTCTCCTAGAAGAGCCCACAGCAAGGAAATCCCCAAAGGTAGGCGCTGGAGGAGGATTGGAGGCATCCTCACCCTCCACGACAAGCTGTGAGGAGATCCCTCCGACTCCAACCACAGCACCCGATCCTGTGGGAACTGTAGGATCTCCGCCCACCACAGCAACCGAACCACAAGAGGTCTTCCCTGCTGGGATAGACTTTCGATGGACTAAGCCGGTCCATCGAAACTTTCGATGGACTTTCAATGGACTTTCGATGGATCTAAAAACTATTTTTTTTGTAGTGACTTTCGATGGACTAGGCCGGTCCCAAAGGGATAGGCTTGCTTGAGCCTCGTAAAGCCTTGGGTCGATGAAGGTGTGTCTCCTCCTTTGCAGAGCTTCCTCGCTTCTGTCTTCGTCTTCGACCTTGCGATGGTTGTGGCATGGGCTTCTTCTCCGGGCTTATTTGACGTAATCGGAGTTGAAGGCTTTGTTGAAGACAACGGGTGTAGCGCCGCTTCGGGTATCTTCTCCAAGCTTTCTTCTTCGTGAATGGAGCGGACGTTGTTGAAGACGACGGGGTGATGCCGCTTCGATCTTCTTCTCCGGCCTTTGCTTCTAGCATCTTCGGAGTTGAAGGCTTTGTTGAAGACGATGGGTGTAGCACCGCTTCAGGTATCCTTCTCCAAGCTTTTTTCTTCGTGAATGGAGCGAATGTTGTTGAAGACGATGGGGTGATGCCGCTTCGATCTTCTTCTCTGGGCTTTTGGGCTTGATCAGAGTCGAAGGCTTGTTGAAGATGATGGGGTGATGCCGCTTCAATCTTCTTCTCCGGCCTTTGCTTCTGGCGTCTTTGGAGTCGAAGGTTTCTTCTCCGAGCTTTCTCCTTCGTGCACGGAGTCAAAGAATTGATCTTCTTGTGCAAGGGTCTTCACGTTGATGAGGACTTTCAATGGACTAAGCCGGTCCCAAAGGGATAGGCTTGCCCAAGTCTCGTGAAGCCTTGGGTCGTTAAAGACGAGTCTCTTCTTTTGCAGAGCTTCCTTGCCTCTTACCATCCGACCTCTTGAGCCTTCCCCCTCCCCCTCACCCTCTATTTATAGGTGAAGGGGGATGGGAGAGATTATGGAAAGATTTATTTGAATCCCTTTAATATCTCTCCTATAACTACCCAAGATTTATTCCTTCACTAATGGGGGGAATAAACCTTTATTTATTTTTCTTTTCTAGCCGAGTAGTTATGGCCCAATCATTTTGAATCTTTATTTGAATCTTGCACATTAAATCGATGGCGACCCAGCTTCGTTTCTTATCCATCGGATCGAGGGATCGATGTAGATCCACGCTTGTGCAGATGTCTACGCAACCTTCCCTACGCATGACGGTTTTTTTTTTCTTTTTCTTCTTCTTTCTTCCTTTTCTTTCTTTCTTTTCTTTCCTTTTCTTTCTTTCTTTTTCTTTTCTTTCCTTTTCTTTCCTTTCTTTTCTTTTCCTCCTTTGGCTGACTGCACCCTTACCACGGGAAGAGGGGGGCCACGGTTTGGCACGGGCTAGGTGGGCCCCACTTGAGGATGGGCCCACCCGGCCTCTCCTTTGGTCGGATCCGGTGGGCCCCTTTTGCCTGGTGCGGGCCCGTTTGCCCTTGGATTGGCCTGCAAGGGTCGGGCTCGAGTGCGATCAAATTTCTATGTCTACAAATGCCCCCTGGACGAGTATACCGGCTGGAAACGCGTAGCACTTGTATACGCAGGAAACACATAGTATTTGTCCTTGATTCCTTTTCTGGATGGGGTTGAGGCTTATTTAAAGACCCCTACCCCCTCTGCTTCTTTCATCCAGTGTCTGTTCTTCAGGAGGGCTGAAGCTTGGAGATCGCCATCGGAAGGGGCTGCCTAGGGTTGCACAGTACTCGCTCCGTCTTCCTAGTTGTCGCCTAGCCTCATTCGTCGGCGGCGACGGCTGTTGCGGAGGATCAGCAATGGTTTGTGAGTTGAAGATCGTCTCGAAGGCAGGCTTGAAGCGGAGATGAAGGATCTTCGGTGGCTTGGAGACGAAGGCTTCTTCGGCGGCTTGGAGACGAAGGATTCTTCGGCGACTTGGAGAAGAAGGCTCCTTTGGCGGCTCGCGGAGATGAAGGCTCTTCGGTGGCTTGGAGACGAAGGCTTCTTCAGCGTCTTGGAGACGAAGGATTTTTCGGTGGCTTGGAGAAGAAGGCTCATTTGGCGGCTCGCGAAGATGAAGGCTCTTCGGTGGCTTGGAGACAAAGGCTTCTTTGGCAGCTTAGAGACGAAGGATTCTTCGGCGGCTTGGAGACAAAGGCTCCTTTGGCGACTCGCGAAGATGAAGGATCTTCGATGGCTTGGGAACGAAGGCTCCTTTGGCGGCTTACGGAGATGAAGGCTCTTCGGTGGCTTGGAGACGAAGGCTTCTTTGGCGGCTTGGGGACGATGGCCCTTGCTAGGCTTTTAATCATCTTCCTCGTTGCGGAGTTCCTTCCTTGAAGATGGTGGATGCATCAAAGGCGACCGTTGTACGGAGTGCTAAGGCGACGCGATGTTGACGGGAGCATGAGGATGGCCGTAGTGCGCCTTGACGGATCAAGTCTCTTTTGGCGTGAGGTAAGGTGGCTCCTTCGTCTTCTTTCTTCTTTTTTTTTTTTTTCTTCTTTTCTTCTTCTTCTTCTTCTCTGGTTTTCGGGGACAACAGCAGTAGCAGCAGCAGGCGGCTGACGGTGACGGTCACAGGATGCGTGGGGCGCGGAGGCCGGGGAGCTGGCAGGCGATGGACGTAGGCACGGGGCGTAGGCGGGCCGGACACAGGCGGCGGGTGCGGAGGCCGGGGCACCTGTGGGCGGTGGGTGGCGCCTGGTGCACGTGCAGAGGGCCGAGCACAGGTGCAGCAGCAGCGGCAGTGGCTAGTGTGGCATGGAGCGGTGGTGGCCGGGCCGGGTTGAAGATGGCAGCCCCTTTGGGGACTGTGGACTTTTAAAGGAGAGCGGGTCCCTCCTTGGGGGGCTGCGGTTTTGCACAGGAGAGAGGGGGTTTCTCTCTCTCCGTTTTTTTTTTGCGCCAAGGGTTATGGCCCTCTTCCTTTTGGGACTGCACTAGGGGCTATGGGCTCACCGACGGGTGACACGAAGCGGCACGGTGGGTGGCTATGGGTCAAACACAGGCGGGGTCCAGGGAGGCGACGCGACGTGGATGGCGCAGGTGGGCACGAGTGTGGGCCGGGCGCACGCAGGTGGTGCAGAACGGTGCAGTGGCCGGCTGTAGGTCCAACGCAGGTGGGCCAGCATAGGTAGGGATCCCACCGTGGCCGGGTTCCGGGCTCCCCTCCCCCTCCATGGGGGTCATGGGCTTTTTAAAGGAAAGAGGGGGGCTAGCGGTCCCCTTTTCTTTTCCTGCGGGTCCTCTCATCTCTGGATATTGACTGACTTTTTGTCTATGAGTCTTGGTTCTTTTCTTTCGACTTCTGGACTTTGATTTATTTCTTCTGAGTTTTGACCGGCTTTTCATTAGGAACTTTTCTTTTTTCAACTTCTGGACTTGAACTGCCTTTTCTTCTGGAATTGACCTTGCATCTTGATTTGACTTGCACTTTTGTCTCCTTGCAAGATGCATATGTTTGAGTACTTTCTGAAGGCTGACGGGATTGCTGAGAAGGTCTATCGCAGATGTAGATGTCTTCACCTCCCTTTCATATGCATCTTTCGACTAGCAAGGCTGCACCCGGGTATGCTGAGCGAGGCAGGCTGGATGTTCCTTTGACGAACATGGGTTATTGGAAGCCTATGGAGAGAACTTTCCTGATGGCAACGCCGGCTTGAAGGATATCGAGATAGGCCATCTAGAGTCTAGAGAGGAGGAAGACGAAGCCACTAGAGTCGACAAGGAGCAGCCTGCTTTGGTTGTCTTCTGCTTGCCGATCTTGACCTCGATGACTGCTCCAATGATCTTTTGGCTTCGTGGAGGCCGCGGAGGATGCGATCATCTGATGCATATGCCCTTTTTTGAGTTGCTGCTTTTGACTTCAATAGCGATTCTAGTCCTTCGGATGGCCCGAGCTTTTGTATGAGCCTGACATATTTTAATGGTGGAGAACTCTTTGTTTGCGGAGCAGATGCATGCCTTCCTGGAGGATAGCGATGTTTATTGCCTGTGACTGGCTTTGCTGGAGGAGGACACTCCTTCGGCTTTAGCTGCTGTCGAGGAAGAGGGATGCTGACCGGAGGGACTTCACACGCTTGCTACTGCAGACTTGGTTCTAGTGCAGGAGAAGGTGGATGTTGCTCATGCGTCGCTTCAGAAGTCGGAGTCCTGTCTGGAGGAAGCTTGAGCGACTGAGAAGACTTCTGGAGCAGGGCTTGCGAAGCGGGAAGAGTTGATAAAGCACCGAGAGCTGGTGGAGCGATCGAGAAGGCTTCCGGAGTGAACCATGCGAAGCAGCGTGCAAAGCTAGCGACGCATTGGAAGCTGACAGCTTCTTTACCCCTGGAGTTGCAGCACGTGTAAGCTGCGGGAGGTGAGTCACTTCGGCGCCTCAAGGACTTCGACTTGCTACTCGTGCATTGCTTCAAAAGCTGGAGTTCCGTTTGAGAAAGCTCAAGTGATCAAGAAGACTTATGGAATAGAGCTTACGAAGCAGCAGGAAGAGCTGGCAAAGTACCAGGAGCTGGTGGAGCGATCGAGAAGGCTTCCGAAGAGAACCTTGTAAAGAGTGTGCAGAGCTGGCGACGCGTTTAAAGCTGACAGCTTCTCTACCCATGGAGTTGCAGCAAGTGTAGGTCACGGAAGGCGAGCTGCTTTAGCGCCTCATGAACTTCGACTTGCTACTCGTGCATCGCTTCCGAAGCTGGAGTCTTGTCTGGAGAGGTGAAGGTGACCGAGAAGAATTCTGTAGTGAAGCTTGCAAAGCAGCGGGAGGAGCTGACGAAGCACCGGGAGCTGGTGGCTTCTCGCCCTTCGGAGTTGCAGCGTGTGGATTCCTCGAGGGACGAGCTGTGGCAGTGCCTGAGGGACTTCTTATGCATTTTTTATGGGCTCATCTTCTGGCATGGTGGTGTTTTTTTTTTTAGGCAAGGGGGGTAACCTTGCGCTAGGCAAAGTACCTTTTGAGGGACTTGCCGCTGGTAGGCAAAGTCATCACTGGTTCATAGTTGTCGCCCGCCTTCTTCTCTTCAATGTAGTTAGAAGTGAAGATCTTCTTGACTGGAGTTTTAATGATTGCTGGAGTTTGACTGGAGTTGATGCCTCGACGATTTGGAAGAATTTGTTTGCCACTTTTGAAGAGGCGAGCTTGAGTCTTTGTCAGACGATGTGGTATTGTAGCTAAGGGTAGTGAACCCATGGGCACAATGCTTTCTTTGTTGTAGCTGGCTTTGAACATCAACTCGGTGGTGTTTTGCCTCCGAGTATTTTCTGGCTTGATCGTGAGTCACTCAAAGCTGGTGTACTCAGCAGGTCCGGTTAAGCTTGGGGCGTGTAGTTGTCCATGCAGTGGTAATGTCATTGATTTTAAAGTGATGAAATTGGCCTCAGGGAATAGCAGCGCTGGTTCATTTGCTGAAGTGGAAGGCGATCGTCCTGGCTTGCGAAGCCACTGAGGTACGAGCTGCAGGACTGAAGCGGCTTGAGCAGGCAACAAAACATGTCGCATCGAGCTTGATTTGAAGTTGATGTGAATTTTTCATTTTGATGCTAGCGCTTCTTTAGCTTCGTGCATCGTTTGGCCGGAAGATGGTATTGGTTTTGCAAGTGGAGATATTTTATCCTTGGCAACAACTTTGACTTTCTGGGCTCGCTGAGCTTTTACTGGAGGAGCTTCCGCAACGGGGTCTTTAGCATGGTGGAACTTGGCATCAGCAAGGTGTGCTTCGGCCTCATTGAACGGCTTGCCATTGGCAACTATGCTTCCCTCCATGTTTTCGATATTGGAGCTGCTTTCTTCATCATCTTCCTGGAGCACTTGGTGAACTTCCAATATGCAGGAGATCTTGAAGTTTTGATCAGCTTCAAGGAAACGATTGTGAAAGAACTCCTAGAGTGTCAGCGGCTTTGGGTATGTTTGCTAGAGATCTTCTGGGGAGTTTTCTTATCGCTCGATCTTGCTCATGGTTGGCCAGACTTGCTATCCTGTAGCTTGATCGTCGTGGCCTTCTCCTTCGAGGAGCCATCCGGATCTGGTTGTAGCCTAAAGTCCATCCATGAAAGTTAGCACTTCGTGACCTGTCGTCGCTTCCACCATTAGCTCTGTGATTGGCAATGGGAAGTCATCCTTAGGGAATACATTGTTCAAGTCTCTGAGGTCCATGAACACCCTGATTTGACCATTTTTCTTTTTAACTGGAATGACGCTGAAGATCTATGTCGGGTACTTGACCTCTTGGATGAAGTCGGCTTCGATGAGCTTGTTTACTTCGCTTTCTATCCGGGGTACCAACTTCAGTCAATAGCATCTTTGTCCTTGCTTGATGGCGCTAGCTCTGTGTTTGACGCCGAGCTAGTATACTGTGATTTTAGGATCGAGGTTTGGCATCTCCTTGTAGGACCATACGAAGACGTCTCTGTATTCTCAAAGCAGTTTGATGTATGTAGCTTCTTATTCAGGAGTCAAGAGTGTGCTGATGAATGTAGGTTGAGGCTCCTTTTCTGTGCCCAAGTTGATTTTCTTCAAGTCGTCAACGGTGGACTGCCCCCCTTCTTCGAGGACCGGCGGGGCGTCTTGCAACTCATCGTCCGAAGTAGAAGCATCACTATTTTCAATTCCGATAACGGAGATATGAGTGACGACCACCATGTATCGATCGCGGATGATTTTATCCGGAGACCATGTCGAACCTATTGACTTGGGTGGGTGGATGGGTATTAAAACGGCATCCCCGACTGGCATTACCAAACGATCGAACATCGACTTCCTCTTTGTTTAGTTGATTGACCTGAGTCTTTTGAACACAGATGTATACGTTGAACTTGTTCGGCTTTGACTGCTTTTCTTTTTCTTTTAGAGTATGGCCCGACATCGAGCTCATCGCCGTCTTCTTTTGACTAACTTGTTATTAGGACGGATGCTGTAGGTGGAGTATGCATCGAAGACTGACGATCCTTCAGCTGCTTCATTTATTATCTTCACCTCGATGTAGTTGGAGGTGAAGGTCTTCTTCGTTGCAATCTTGACGACCATCGAGGTTTGATTGGAGCCGATGCCTTGACGATTCGGGAGAATTTGCTTACCGCTTTGAAAAGAATGAGCTTGAGTCTTGGTTACCCCATGCAGTGTCGCTGCTGGAGGAAGCGTGCCCATATGCATGGCGCTTTCATTGTTGTAGCCGGCTTTGAACAATAACTTGCCGGCGTTTTGCCCCCAACTCTCTTTTGGCTTGAATTCAAGTTGATTGGGGTCGATAGATCCGACAGGTTCGATCGGGCTTGAAGCTTGCATCAGATCAGGTAGTGGCAACGTCATTTCTTTCAGAATGATGACATTGACTTCCGATAGTGGCGGAACAAGCTCTTTAGCTGAAGCAGGAGGCGGTCGCTCGTGTTTGCGAAGCCACTGAGGCATGAGGCGCAGCACTGGTGTAGCTTGGACTGGCAACGAAGTATATTGCATGGATTTTGGCTTGAAGCTGATAAGCATTCTTTGTCTTGGCCTTGGTGTTTCCTTGACCTCGAGCATCGCCTTGCTAGAAGGTTATTCCGGATCTGCAGGTGGAGGGGTTTTATCTTGCCTCACCTCTTTAACTTTTTGGGTTCGAGGAGCTTTAGCTGGAAGGACTTCTGCAACAAGGTCTTTTTGTCTGGTAAAACTTGGCGTCAGCAAGGTGTGCTTCAGCCTTATTGAACAGCTTATCATCAGCGACGATGTACTTCTCCATGCCTTCCTCGTAGTACTTGAGGAACTGGGGCCAGGTAAACACTACAACACCGTTCTCATATAGCCATGGTCTTCCCAACAGGAGGCGATAGGATGTCTGACAGTCAATGACGTGGGAGAGAACCGTTGTATCGAGCTAGCTGATGGAAAGTTTCAGACAAATGATCCCGATAGTGGACTGTCTGCCCTGGTTGAACCCTTGAATGACCAGCTGGCTTTGTGAGAGCTGGTCAGTGGTGATACCGAGCTGCCTCATTGTTTGGATAAGCATGATATTGATGGTGGAGCCACAATCTAGCAGGATTCGATTTACCGGCTTCTCCTTGATGTATCTCGAGACGTAGATGGGCCGGTTGTGTAGTCGTGCTCCGAGTTACAGATCTTCGTCTGAGAAGGTTATTGCTGCATCGCAGGAGGCAATAATTCTGCTCTTCTCACCATATTTCCTCTTTCTCTTGTAGCTATCTGGATCCACCAGGGCTGAGGCCATTGCTAGATGAGCTTTTTTTGGGAGGTGCAACGCTTCTATAAGTGGCAAGTACAAGATTGCCTCATCGTGGGAGGCAGTGCCCTCCTTATCGGATACGTCCCTCTCGTTGTCGGAGTCGACTTCTTTAGAAGACTCGATCTTACCTTTTTCTTCCGGTATCTCGTGAACTTCGACCATGCAACAGTAGACTCTGAGATACTGATCGGCTGGGAGGAAGTGATCGGGGAAGAACTCTTGCAGCATTGCCGATTCCGGAGAGCTTTGCTAGAGGAGGTCATCTGGATTTGCCAGTGGCACTTTGAACGCCTTTCTTCCTGGAGCTTTGCTTTTCTTCTTATAAGTTCTTTATTCAAGGAGCTTTCTTGTCCCTATCTAGCTTGTGTTGTCTCATCAGCCGTGGCCTTCGCCTCCGAGGTAGCATGACCCATGCATCTTCATCGGTGGATTCTTCCTCGCTAAGGTGAAGATTTGGCATGGTGGTTGCAGGTTCTTTGTTGGTCGGAAAAGCTTGTTCTTTTGGAGGCTCTACCGGCTCATCTTCTGATCCCCAGCTGGTGGGCTTGATTTCTTCGATCAAGTCAGATGAAGGCTTGGAGTAGAGAACATAGTAGTCGAATTTGCTCGAGGGCTGGCTTAATAGACCGACCTCTAGATCTCCTTGCTCATATCTCTTTTGGAGAGTACGTTGGTATGTAGCCTGACTGGAAGGGACTTGCTCTTTCGTAGACTCCTCCTCCAACCCCTAGCCAGTTGGTGTGATCCCCTCCATTGAGACTGATGGAGGCTGGGAGTAGAAAACGTAGTAATCAAACTTACCCGAGGGTTGGCCTAACAGGTCGACTTCTGGATCTCCATGCTCGTACCTTTCTTAGAGAGTTTGTTAAGACATAGCTTCGCTCGGGAGGGGTGCTGATGTGAGCGACGGTTGCCTCCAGGGCAATAGTATTTCATTGCCAGCAAGCATAGGGGCACGCCGTCGTCGCTTCGATACCTTCGATTGTGAAGCCGACTTCGTGATTGGCCTTTGATGATTGATGTGCAATTTGGGCATTTCCCGTCGTGCAGCAATGAGTATCGGTGGGAAGGAACCGAAGGTGATGGATGTCATGTTTGCTGTATCTACATCACCGGAGTCAATCTCTATCTTCCCTTGCTTTGCGAGCGCCATGATTCTCTCTTTGAAGATGAAGCACTTCTCGATGGGATGGCTAACCACCCGATGGTACTTGCAGAAGAGAGGGTCATCGCGCGATGCATTTGCTCGGGTCTCTTTGATGGAGGAAGCTCGATCATCTTCTCCTGCAATAACTAGTCGAACATGGAGGTGACTTCCGAGTCCGGGAAGGGATACTCCTTCGCTTCGAGCTCCTCAAGAGTCATCCTTGGTTGCCTTTGAGGCTGAGGAGGTGGTATGACAGCCCCTTTTCCTTGATCTTGCTTGCCACTGATTTTGAGCGGTTTGGAGGTTGAAGCGACGTCGACAATGTTAACTTGCTTTGCTTTTGGTGCCGATGGCCTGTCCTTTTTCTCCACCTTCAGGAAGTCTTTGTTCTTTGAATCCTCGCGATTTGCTAGGCTGAGCTCCATGTCATGGGTCCGAGTTGCGAGTTCTTCAAAGGACCGACGCTTGATCCCTTTAAGGATATAGATCAAGCCTCAGTGCATACCCTGGGTGCACATCTCAATGGCTGAGTCTTCAGACAAGCGGTCTTTTTGAGTTTAGCACGAGGTTCCTCCAATGATAGATGTAGCTGATCATCGGCTCATCCTTCCTTTGGTTGACGGCAGTAAGCTTGGTCATGCTAATGATACATCGGGTGTTGTAGAAGCGGTTAAGGAACTCCCTCTCCATCTGATCCCAACTGTCAATGGATCCTGGAAGGAGATCAACATACCATTCAAACACATTTCCTTTGAGGGTGTGAATGAACTGCTTCACCATCTCGTCTCCATATGTGTTGGCATTGTTGCAAGTTTCGACGAATTGGGCGACATGTTGTCTTGGATTTTCCTTCCTGTCGAAGTGCTAGAACTTTGGTAGCTGGAACCCGGTAGGGAAACGTAGCTGCTGGATCCTTACAGTGTAAGGCTTTGAGTAGGCCGTTGTGACTGGAGGGAAACTACCACCGTGGGAACGCATCATGTCGGCCACCAACGATTGTATCTACTGGGCAGTTATTATTGCCACTACCGGCGATTGTGTGGCCATCGAGACTTGTACTGGAGAGATGACCTCCACTGGGATAGAAGCCAAAGAGAGTGCTGGAGTAACTACTGGAACTATTGGGGCAACCTCTGTCGGACTTGAAGCAGAGCTGGAGCGGCTATTGGAGAAGTAGGAGGTTGATTACTACTGCAGCATCCCTCGCGCTTAGCTTTTGAAGCAAAGTGTTGATGTGACGGTCCTTCTCCTTCATCAGTCGAGTAATTGGCGCCATATGCTCACTCATTTGCATAACTTGGAGCTGAAGAGTAGACGGAGGATGATGACGTAGGACGTCTCGGTGTTGTATGCCTGTATCCTCAACGTCATCGTCGGAGATGTAGTTGCGCCGACTTGCTTCTGCTTGATGACGGACGTTTGCCTCCTACAGAGGAGGTACAAAGTTCGTTGGAGAACCCAACTGGGCTCGGGGTTGGGGCTGGTCCTCCCTAAATTTCTGGACATGGACTCTAGGATCGAGACTCGTTTCTTCATGCACCAAGGCCTTATCAGCGCTTTGGCGAGCATCTTCAACAGCAATTTCTAGTGTGAAGATGTCCGCAAGAGTCCAAGTACGCTGAGTGTAGACACGTACTATCAGGAGAGCGTCATCCTCCAGGCTTTTTGAGTCACCATGTTGGAGTAACGGAGACTCGGCGATGGGCGAAAGGCTTATTGGAGCAAATATAGCATTGTTTAGCCCGGCCATAGCGAACTTGAAGCAACTCCTTCAGATGTACGGATGAAAGGAGAGGAGGTCCCACCGGGTGTGCCAGAAATCTGTATGCGCAGAAAATGATTCGGGTCGTCGTTATTGCACAAAATGAGATTGCAGAGGTCGGGACCCGAGAACTCGGGGGTGGTGAGCTGGGTGCGGTGAAGATTTGATCGGGAGATTATGGGAGAGATCCTCTGGAAGGTCCCATTGATCCGTGTCTCCATGGTACTTCGTGTGAGAGCTCTGAAGGGGTTGCCCAAGACATAGATCTTTACGGGATAAGGGTTTCTTGAGAGGCTAAGGATTTGTCGTCGTTGCTTTTGTTCCTTTCGTGCTTCGCATTTTTTTGGCTAGGGGGTTTTTGGCTTTGCTCCTCGGTCTTCGCGTCTTCTTCGATTCTGGTTAAATCTCGATGTCCTTGATCATCAGTTCACAGCATCGATCATGCTTTTGGTATCGGCTTTGGATTTAGCTTTCAGCTTTGGCTTTGCTTTGGTGTGGCTCTGGTTTTGCTTGAACATAGACGGGTAGAGGCTTGTGGTGCTTTAGTTCTTTCAGAATTCGCATCATATCGGTTAGAACATGCGGTGCTTTGCTCGTGACCGTCATAGTTGCTTGGCTTTGGCACTAGTGTTGCTTTGGCACGGGCTTTACCAGTGATTTCTCTTTGTCTTCTTGCGTTAGCTTTTTCTTTGGCGTTGACTCGATCTTCTCCTCGAACGGTAATGGCTACGCTTTCACTTCTCTTTTATTCTTTCGGCTTCCTCGATGGTTGTGGCATCGGCTTGATTTCTCCTCTTCTTCGAGCTTTTTTGATGTGATCAGAGTTGAAGACTTTGTTTTGAAGACGCCAAGTGTAGCGATGCTTCGGGTGTCCTTTTCCAAGCTTTCTTCTTCATGAATGGAGCGGAGGTCGTCGAAAACGATAGGGTGATGCCACTTCGATCTTCTTCTTCGGGCTTTTGGGCTTGATCGGAGTGAAGGCTTGATGAAGACGACGAGGTGATGCCACTTCGATCTTCTTCTCTAGGTTTTTGGGCTTGATTGGAGTCGAAGGCTTGTTGAAGACGACGGGGTGATATTACTTCAATCTTCTTCTCTGGGCTTTTAGGCTTGATCGGAGTCGAAGGCTTTATAAAGGCGACACGGTGATGCTGCTTTGATCTTCTTCTCCGGGCTTTTGGGCTTGATCGGAGTCGAAGGCTTGTTAAAGACGACGGGGTGATGCCGCTTTGATCTTCTTCTCCGCCCTTTGCTTCTGGCGTCTTCGGAGTTGAAGGTTTCTTCTTCTCCGACCTTTCTTTTTTGTCCACAGAGTCGAAGGGGTGATCTTCTTGTGTAAGGGTCTCTACGTTGATGAGGAATTTTGATGGACTAAGCCGGTCCCAAAGGGATAGGCTTGCTCGAGCCTCGTGAAGCCTTGGGTTGATGAAGGTGTGTCTCCTCCTTTGCAGAGCTTCCTCGCTTCTGCTTTGTCATCGACCTTGCGACGGTTGTGGCGTCGGCTTTTTCTCTGAGCGTATTTGGTGTAATCGGAGTTGAAAGCTTTGTTGAAGATGATGAGTGTAGAGCCGCTTCGGGTATCATTCTCCAAGCTTTCTTCATTGTGAATAGAGCAGATGTTGTTGAAGACGACGGGGTGATGTCGCTTCGATCTTCTTCTCCGGCCTTTACTTCTGGTATCTTCGGAGTTGAAGGCTTTGTTGAAGACGAAGGGTGTAGCACCGCTTCGGGTATCCTTCTCCAAGCTTTCTTCTTCATGAATGGAGCGAACGTTGTTGAAGACGACAGGGTGATGCCACTTTGACCTTTTTCTCCGGGCTTTTGGGCTTGATCGGAGTCGAAGGCTTGTTGAAGACGATGGGGTGATGTTGCTTCAATCTTTTTCTCCGGTTGCGCCTTCGGAGTCGAAGGTTTCTTCTTCGAGCTTTCTTCTTTGTGCTCGGAGTCGAATGGATGATCTTCTTGTGCAAGGGTCTTCACATTGATGAGGACTTTCGATGGACTAAGCTGGTCCTAAAGGGATAGGCTTGCCCGAGACTCATGAAGCCTTGGGTCGATGAAGGCATGTCTCCTCCTTTGTAGAGCTTTCGTGTTTCTGTCTTCGTCTTCGACCTTGCGACGGTTGTGGCGTCGGCTTCTTCTCTGATCGTATTTGGCATATTCGGAGTTAAAGGCTTTGTTGAAGACGATGGATGCAGTGCCGCTTCGGGTATCCTTCTCCAAGATTTCTTCTTCGTGAATAAAGCGGATGTTGTTGAAGACGACGGGGTGATGCCGCTTCGATCTTCTTCTCTGGCCTTCGCTTCTGGCGTCTTTGGAGTTGAAGGCTTTGTTGAAGACGACGGGAGTAGCGCCGCTTCGAGTATCCTTCTCCAAGGTTTCTTCTTTGTGAATGGAGCAGGCATTGTTGAAGATGATGGGGTGATGCCACTTCGATCTTCTTCTCCGGGCTTTTGGGCTTGATCGGAGTCGAAGGCTTGTTGAAGACGACGAGGTGATGCCGCTTCAATCTTCTTCTCTGGCCTTTGCTTCTTGCGTCTTTAGAGTCAAAGGTTTTTTTTTTTTTTTGAAGGTAAGAAAATTATATTGATAAAAAAAATATACAAATGAGGTACCAAAGCATTACTATGCTACCCCAACAAAACAGCCAAAAACAAAAGATGACTACCAAAACTGAAATAAGAAATACGGATAAGTTAAAATATTATTCTCCTGGAGCCTTTGCTGATTCTCTTCTCGATCTCTCTAGGGATTACCCGAAGTCATCCTTCAATCTCTTCTTCCATTACAATAGAATGGCTCTCTTCTTATCTTTGATCATGTTCTCTTCCACACCCATGAACAACCCTTCTACTGATTTCGGACACCTTGCTGCACTTGTTGTTTAGTTTTCTCTATGCCATCAAAAGTTCTCGCATTCCGTTCTCCCCATAAGGAGTAGATTGTAGTTGCTAAGGAGGCTCTTATTAGCTTGCTTCTCATGTTGTTTCCTCCTCCGATTGTGCTCAACCTGAAGATGATCTCAGAAATACTTTCAGTTCTGATGTATTGGAGCTGTAAGTTGCTGCTGATTTTTTCCCAAACAAATGCAAAAAATTAACATTGAAAGAATAGATGCTCTCTAGATTCTTCAGCTTTCAAACACAGATTGCACATGTTAGCCAATTTTAATCCTCTATGTTGCAAGAGATCTTGCGTAGCTAGTTGATTTGAAAGCATTTTCCACACACAAACTGCCATCCTAGATGGAACCAAGGATTTCCAAACCAAGTCACACCAATCCACTTTCTGTTCATGAGATCTAACCTTGTTCCAAGCTGATTTAAAGCTGAAATTTCCATCTTTGGAATTTATCCAATACACTTTGCAATCAATAGTTGATGGAAGCACCTTCATCCCCTCTATTATCACAAACAACTCTTGCATTCTGATATTGATTGGTCTCGGAAGAGCCCAGCTCCCATTTCTTATGAAGTCCCCAACTCGAGCTCCTTCCAATCCTTGATCATGCATGGTCTGCTCTCCTACTATCTCTACTGGACTCTTTCCATCGATCCACGGATCAAACCAAAAATCTAATATAGAATCAGATTTGATTGGTAAGCTCAAGTTCTCTTTCAACTTATCTTGACAATTCAGGATTTCATTCCAAATTGCTGAATAGTTTGCTGACTTGGATAGATTCCAGAAATTGCGATCTTTAACATACCTTCCTCGCATCCAGCTTGCCCAGAGATTGTTGTCTTCACTAACAATCTTTCACCCTAGCTTTAAGAAGCTAGCCTTCGAGATGTCCCTGAGTCTTCATAGTCCCAGCCCACCTTCATCTTTTGGCCTACAAACATTCTGCCACCTGACATGAGTTTTCGAATTCTGCCAAAGAAATTATCTCGTGAGTTGCTCTATTTTTGCTTGAATCGAGCTCAGAATAGGGAATGCAGCAGCCCAAAAATAAGAATAGCTTTGTAAGATGGATTTAATCAGCTCTATTCTACCACCTAAAGATATATGTTTAATAGCCCAACAAGACAGTTTCTTCTTCTCCGATCTTTCTTCTTCGTGCTCGGAGTCAAAGGGGTGATCTTCTTGTGCAAGGGTCTTCACGTTGAAGAGGACTTTCGATGGACTAAGCCGGTCCCAAAGGGATAGGCTTGCCCGAGCCTCGTGAAGCCTTGGGGCCGATGAAGGCGTGTCTCCTCCTTTGCATAGCTTCCAAGCTTCTGTCTTTGTCTTTGACCTTGCGATGGTTGTGGCGTCGGCTTCTTCTCCGGGCATTTTTGGCGTAATCGGAGTTGAAGTCTTTGTTGAAGACGACGGGTGTAGCGCCGCTTCGGGTATCCTTCTCCAAGCTTTCTTCTTCGTGAATAGAGCAGATATTGTTAAAGACGACGGGGTGATGCCGCTTCGATCTTCTTCTCCGGCCTTTGTTTCTGGCGTCTTCAGAGTTGAAGGCTTTATTGAAGACGACGGGTGTAACTGTTAGCTTAAATCTTCAAATGCATATGCAGTTGAAGATATTTAGAGATACGATGGGTAGCTTCGCAACACCGGCTGCAATAAGTGGAAGACTTCTTTCACAGCCAGGTATAATACTTTAATAGTAAATATAATTAGGGTGTGAGCGTAATTGTCAGCATAATTGTCAACATAAATTCTTATTCATGCAGCCGAGTGGTGGGTGACTTATGGCACTTCGGACCCTAGCCTATGCAAAGTTGCTATTCGAGTCCTTTCCCAGACTGCATCTTCATAAAGGTGTGAGCTTAATTGGAGCAAATTTGGGTTGATCCATAGCAAGAGAAGAAACAGGCTAGGGCATGAGAGGTTGGAAAAGCTTGTGCGGGTCCATTACAACTTAAGGCTAATGATAAAGAATATAAGAGAAGGAGAGGAAAGAGATATGACGCCAATCGATCTTAGTGACATTTTTACTGATGATGAAGAGGAGGATCCGCTGTATCAGTGGGTTAAGGAATTAGATCTCCAACCATGGATATCTCGTCAGGAAGACCGAGCATATACATCGCCTCAGATATGGGTGTTTAGATTGATGATTGTGGGCACCGAAATTAGCCCACGGATCGAGCCCGACCCGCGCATGCAAACTCGGCCCACACACAATGGCCTACATGCAAACGCGGCCCACATACAACGGCCCACATGCGAAATTAGCCCGCACACAATGGCCCGCATGCGAACTTGGC
Source organism: Chamaelirium japonicum (assembly GCA_947650365.1). Taxonomy (NCBI): domain Eukaryota; kingdom Viridiplantae; phylum Streptophyta; class Magnoliopsida; order Liliales; family Melanthiaceae; genus Chamaelirium; species Chamaelirium japonicum. The sequence goes on along the minus strand of OX393551.1, from coordinate 59,514,658 downwards.
CCACACACAACGGCCCGCATGCGAACACGGCTCGCACACAATGGCCCGTATCTAAAAAGGACCTGACTCAATGCAAACGGCCCCCATCGGACCCGCAACCCAAACTCAAAAAGGGGCCCACTGGCCCCCCTTCTTGAAAACCGTGCCCCTTCCCCATAGGGAGGTGTGGCCAGTCATGAGGAGAAGAAAAGAAAAAGAAAAGAAAAGAAAAGAAAAAAAATCATAACCGTCTCGATACGGGGGGAGGTGGCATGGACGTTTACGCAACCGTAGATCCGCGACGATCCCTCGATCCGATGAACAAGATGACGTCGTGTCTCCATGCAATCGGAAGGTGCAAATATGGTAACTTATCTTCAAAGATCAACTCACATCTTGCCCATAACCATCCCCATAAAAAAAGAAAGGGATCAAGGTTGTTCCCCCCAAATAAGGGAACAATATCTTGATGGTTATGGGGGGGATATTGGATACAACTAAAAGATT